>CAOLHI010000123.1:600000-968627 GCA_948474755.1 Ctenosaura bakeri | reverse complement strand
TGGCTTCCAAAATGGCGGCTTCCGGTTGATCGTGGGTCCTGACCAACTGCTGAAGCTTGCCACACCTTAAGCCCACCCTCCGCAGATCGCAGGCTCGCATTGGTGCGAGCCTGCAAATCTGCACAAGGGAGCAGGAACGCAATGGCGCGTTCCAGGAAAATAAAGACCTGTTTTTCCAGTCTTTCAAAAACACGCTGGAGGACCACTTGGGGTCATTTTGGAGCAGACTGAGGTGCGGATCTCTGGTAAGTAGTCCGCTCCTAGTCCACTCCAAGGTGCAGACAACCTCCATGAGAGGACGCACTGTCCCGTTCTAATTGCCTGGTGCGGAAAGGGCCTAAGAGTGATGTACTGAGGCCTAAGTGTGAGCCATGGTCTTCGTCTGAAATATAGCCTACATCCCCTGGTATTCCAGAGAGCCCCCCCACCCCAGTACTAAGCAGGCATTATCCTAATCCTTGCCTAAGAAAATCCTATGATGTCAGTGGAGTCATCATAAGTCAACAGGCAACTTGAAGGCATGTACACATGCAAATGAGCCAGAAGGAAATTCCGGCTCACTATACTCTGCATCAGAGTTTTCCAAACTTTTCATGTTGGTGACACAATTTTTTAGACATGCATCATTTTGCAACACAGTAATTCAGTTTTACTAGCAAACCGGAGGTTAAACTAACCCCTGATGAGAGATATGGACACATACACAAATTGTAATAATGAAATGTATGGGAACAGAGCATATCTCATGAAAACCTTTCCTTTATATTTTTAAAAATTTATGATTTATAACTACTAATATGCATTTCTAAGATTGTTACCATTTATGAGTAACAATATGTAAATATATGCAAGAATTTTAAAAATGGAATAAAACCGATAACTACTTACCATTTTAATGAGATGTATGAGGTTGATAGGATGAACACAGCTTTAGAATACTTGGTGGGATATTAGATAAAGACACTTACATTTTGTCACCAAACATGTTTAAGCTTCCACATTTGAGTGTCTTTAAGTTTGTCCACGCAACACACCTACACACTGCAGCTGACATACTAATGTGTCGTGACACACAGTTTGGAAAGCTCTTCTCTACATGCTACAACAACAGTCATAGAATATACCTTCTCTACAGTGCACATGAGTTGTTTATCAAATGCAGAGGGTTCCTTAGTACCCAATTCACCACAGAATAGTTTTCTTCAAAGTAGAAATTCTCCACCGTTTTGTTCTTGCACACAGGAATGAATAATTGGCATCATTTTCTCTCTGCTGCAGGTGAAAATGAATATTTCTCCCCATATTCAAACATCCCAAAGCACTTTCCCAAACCCATTTTCTTTGCCGAAAACATGTTGCCTGAGTAGACAGCAACGTCTTCTGTGCAAATACATTCCTTTTTGCACAAGAAAACCGCACCCAACATCTATTTCTTTGCACAATAATTCCCCTGGAACATTTTGGGATATTCTAATAGTGAGAGCAGTATCTCAAACCTGGATACAAATACAAAAATACAAATAGAAAAAATGCTGAATTTAGTCAACCTCGAATTAAAAAGTCCTAAAGCACATGTACTAGGACTCACTCTCTGAGGTTTTCATCTCCAGCTAAGGTAAAACATTTCAAAATTGGCCTACAAAGAGGCTTGTAGCCTTAGACAGAGAAGGTACAGGTTATATCTCTAAGAGATTGCCCTTGATTTTAACAATGGAGAAAAGAAGTTCACTGCCTTGCTTTGCATTTCTGTCCCAAATGCCTTGTGACCAGCAATTGGTATGGCTTTTACTTGCATCAAACCTTCCTCCATTACCATCTTAAACTTAGTTTTAATATCTCAAGAAAGATGTTGTTCTGTGACCTTCCATGGTCACATTTCCTGCCCTAAAAATATTTTTAATATCCAGGTCTGATTAAGAAGCCTGTGAGCTTTCAAAGCTTGTGTTATGTATTTTGTGTCTTTTGGTTGGCCAGGTTGGGCACGAGGTGTTCGTGGGATATTCTCCACAAGGTGCCCTCTACTTTTGTGAGGATTCAGGGCACAAAGCCCTCGTGAAAGTGGAAAAACCATGAATATCTACTCCCCCTGCAATCCCCCTCCTATTCTCCTCTGGAGCTTCTCCACTCCCACTCCTTTGCCTCTGGCCCCGGTGACGGGGAAAGGAGGGGCAAAGAAAGCACCTGACCAATCAGCAGCCAATACAAAGCAGAATGTGCAGTCACATGGCAGAGAGGACACGCCTCCAGCAGTGGGAGTGGGCTTTGCTGACCCAAAAGGAAAAAAAGTCCATTTTAAACCCAGGCTTCACAAGCCTAGGGTGAGGAATGCAAGGGATAGAGAAGGAAAGTGCAGGGAGGGAAACATGTGCCTCGTGAATAATCAAATCCGTGAAGGTCAAATCTGTTAATGTGGAGGGAGGACTGTGTGTATGTATGTATGTATGTGTGTATATATGTGTATAATATATATAAAAGTCAAAGTTTGTCTATGTCAGGCAAAGACCTCATATGACTGGCTGCTTAAGAAGATTCTATGGAAGCCTGGGGTTTGCAGTTTAGGGAGGAGCCTTTAGAATTCTCAGCCAGAGAGCTCTTGGGCTTCAGTCAACTATGTCTGCATTGAATAGGCCGGTTGCTAGGAAGACAAGGCCTAACAGCAAGGAGGAGGTCAGTATATTCCCTCAGGAACCCAACCTCTGTCTGTTAATAATTCTGAATATAGATTGGATTGAGGAATATGGGGGAAAGTTACAGGTACTGGATAGGATCTCAAATCTTTCTAACAAGTCTTACCTATGAGAAAATAAAATCCTGGGCAACACTGGGTATATACATTACTGTGTGTGTGTTTGTGTGTGTGTATATGAAGAAAATTGTACAAAAGTCTCACCATTCTATTATTTTCCCTTTTCTCCAAAGGGTCTTCCTGATTGTCAGGAAGGAATAATTGAAAAAATTATTTCTACCACAACTTTCTGAAGTTTCTTGCTCTGGCAAGAAGTTTGCAAACAAACATGTTGGAGGCCAGGGAGAAGAGGAAGGGCTTTATGCTACACTGAACTCTTTGGAGGATAACATTAAAATTGTAAGGAATTATTACTGCACAATGGATTAATTATTCCATTTCATGCCCACCCACCACCTTGTCATTGGATTCTCTGCATTTGTCCAACAGGTATAACTGGTCCCAATGCTCCATAACTGGGTTGATATTTAAAGTGACTTTCTTTTTTCTGGATGAAAGCTGTACTCTATGTTCAAATACGTGCCAGGTTTAAAGCCTCTAGATATGATCTTACATCCCATCTTTTTTTGATATCTAGTTATTTTCCTCAGGTTTTTTTGGAAGGAACACTATTTGACTAGCTGCACATGATTAAAATTTAACTGGATGCTCCCTGGAACCTTGGTGGAACAAAACCATATCAGTTTATTTAATAACTTTCAAAGTGAAACTAAAGTCTTGTTCAAATCATGTCTCCTCTGATTTAATTAAATACCACCACACATACTGTAAGGCTCTGGGAATCATTAACGGAGTTAATTGAAGACAGGAGATGATACTTTTCTTTTTCTTTCAAAAGCTAGTAAAAAAAAATTAGAAATAGTTTCTATGCAGTGCTTCTTCTAAGTTCTTTGAAATTTGGTGTGTTTGGGAGGTTGGCACAGTAACTTCTACCACTTTATTTAAAAGTGGACATTAAAAGGAGGTTTCATGGTTGGCATCAGACAGTCACACAAGAAAAAAAAAAACAGAAGTTGAGTTACTATTAAAAATAAAAATCTTAGAACTCCCCAACAATGGCATCACTGGACAGGCTAGCTGAAGGATCCTATGAGCTGTAGTCAAAAAAGTAACTTTTCAAAACTCATGAGCCATTTCTGCACCACACTGTTTTATAGTGCTATCATTCCACTTTCAACATCCTGTGGAATTCTGGGATTTGTAGTTTACTGAGGTCAATGAGCTTGCTAGCTGAGAATTCTAAATGCCGTCCCTAAACTGCAAACCCCAGGATTCCATAGGATGTTGAAAGTGGAATAATAGCACTAGAACAGTGTAAGCACTATAGCAGGTACACTCAGTTTTGGTGCACACACCCAACTAAGAAGTGCAGCCAGTTTTTCTCAAACCAGTATGTTCCTAGAGGTCCACTTTTTTAGATTTCAAAACAGGTAGAAATATATTTGGCTTGTATTTTAATATGAGTCAGGATCATTCACAGTTTCTTAACTAATATGCAAACTGCAATGCAGTATTTCTTTGAGTGGCACACTTCAACATCTGCAATGTTGTTCTCTTTTTTTTTGAAATGCATCCATTAGTAAAAATAGCTTACAAAAAGAAATATATTAGGGGAAAATGTTTGCAAAAATGTGTATACTGGAAAAACTGGGTATAAAAATGAGTACCAATTTTATATGTTTAAGAACACATACACATTTTAAAAAATTCAGAAAGATTTGATAACAAGAAGAAACAAATATAAATACTACAGACAAGAGAAACAGATGGATTCATCTATCCCCATTCAAACTGGCAATTGGTGATTCCAGGGACATATCTGCTCTCACGAAAAACATCAATTGTCAATTTCACCCTTTAGTTGGTAAGAGAAATGAGTGGAGAGTCTGGTGGTTATAACAGCAAAACTGGTCCACAGTCCACAGGGTTATGGATCATTGCTTTGCTCATCTTCAAAGTGGCCCTTCCATGAAACTACTTGAATAAATGAATGGGGGCACACATTTGCAAGAATATGGATTATACTCAGATCACAGATGTGTTTGATAGCACCTATCCACAATGGATTTTGGATTCACACTAAAAATTATGCAGCAGTAACTCATCTGACAATTCTCTGAACTATACAAGACACAGAATGGAAACTAACAATGCATTACTCTAACTGTCCATGTGACTAGACGTATCCAGGAACATTGTTTGGGAGGTTTACACAAGGACATATGGTTCACATGTGTTGAACGGGAAAGAGAAGATTATGCCATAATCTTCCTGACCATATCCTCTCTTATAATGAATGTGACCCCAGTCTAAATCCTCTAAAGGGAGTCACCCCACCACCAACGGAAGTGAAAGCTCAACACAGATCCTTTAAGGACCAACAAAATGTTGGAATTCAGGGTCCCAACTGTGCTCTCTCCAACATGTATGTGACAGAAATATTTTCCTCACATACAAAAAGTTCTTGAAAAACAGGAAGGGGAAATGAATGCTTCCTTCAATGCTAATTCCCACTTGCACAATTTTAAGACTGTATTTATGCTGCCGCTAACAATATTTCAAGGTTCCTTTCATGAGGCTGAAATTAATTGCAACAGTCATTATACTTTCTGACTCTATGGCAGCCTGTTACATTTTTAGAGACCAACAGAATAAGCACTATATTTGACCCTGTTTTATTACAAGACTGGTTATATATTCATCCATTCTCCTCCTGGCTACTCTGGATGGCAGCAGTTCCCCAAGAGTCCCAAGATAATGGTCTTTCACATCATCTACCACCTGATCTTTTTTAACTAGAGATAACAGAGACTGAAAAGGGGGTCTTGTATTCATCAGCACAGAAGCCCCAGAAAAGATGGCGCTTCAACTACAGAAGGTACCACTCTGTTGACCAGGCAAATCTTCTTAGTATCTTTTCCAAGGCTTACAAATCCATATGCTCTATGTTGCCTGCCAATCACAGAGACAGAGGTTGCACACTTCTCTGATTCCTGCAGATGACTCTGAGACACAACAAACCTTGGGAGGAGTTTCTCATCTCTCTTCTCTCTTTACACGTCTTGCACAGTTGGATACCCCCAAGCATGCTGACTGAATGGAGTACCAACCAGTGTCTTGCCTTTCCAGAAGGCTCAGGCAAAATCAAACTGCTACATTCTCTCCTAGCTTGTCTGTTCCTTCTCACTAATAACTTTTGCCACTTTGATTACACTTTGATGTTGCTTGGCCACATATGTCCCAGTTTTTATATCTGAAATATTGGAATGTGTGCTATTGTGCACATCCTAAGTTCATTATTACAAGCCCCATTCTCAAGTATATTGTAGGTTCAAACACCAGACTTCCTGACAAGCTCCAAAATCCCATCCCACATACACACACATTTTCCCAAAATCCTTTGGAAGTTACTTATAAATATGGCCACAACCTATTTTATTCAAGACTTTAAATAAGAAGTGAGGAAACCACATTTCAGTACTAGCATGCTTGCTTTTCTCTTTAACATGCAAGCACCTTCAAGTAAGACAGTGCTGCTGAAAATATCTAGCCCAAGCAGAACTTCACACGACGATGCCAAAAGGTGTGGAGAGAGCAGCATATTTTCCGTGGAATATAAAACAGGCCAGCCACTATTATTCTAAGAGGTGTGTTTGCTCCGTTTTCCATGTGCTTCAGAAATAAAGCATCCATTCTCCAAGCCACAGTGACAGTGCTTGCAAGATATCTTGTGGACAATCTGAAACATACTAAATTATCAGACTTGCAAAAATCCAAAATTACTAAATCTGAAATCATGAAACAACAGACCAGCAAAAACACACACCCTCAAATCTGCCTCTTGAGCAGATCAATTATTATCTTGAATCTTTCATACGGAGACTGAAAGTGAAGCGTGTGTGTGTGTAAACCAATAACACTGAGAATGGAAAACAGGGCATTAGAGAAGAATTTCCTATTCTAAACAATGTGTGTGGTTAAAATTACTTTTGCCTGAAATATACCCTGTGCCTTAAATATGTGCTATTTATAGCTATTGGGTAGCCTATGTGAAAGATCTCTGTAGCAACAAGAGGAGCTGTAAAGGGGCTCCAACAAATGTTTCAAATCTATTTTGTAGTCCACTGCTAATGTAGAATATATCCATTCCCAAAGCAATGGAAAGAGCTTTCCACTTTCTGTTTCACAAGCTGTCTTCGCAAAGACATAGACAGGAAGTGGCCTTTTATAGAGTCAAAATATTGGTACATTCAGGTCCTAGGATTTCACAGAGGCATCTCTTTGACCCTACCTAAAGAAATTGGAAGTTGAACCCAAGAATTTCTGCTCTATCACTATAATAATATAAAGCCTGTGGTCTACCTATGATCTATGAGACTTTCCCATATTTTCCAGAAGCACTCCTATCTCTGCTTCCCTAGATCCAACCAGACTTCATCAAGTATACTCCAGCTTGCCAAAGTCAAATTTCTGCTATCATCAAGAATTCTACTTCCCAAGCAAAAGCTTCTCCTGAACCACATGAAAGTTAGGTCATGCTAAGCCTGCCTTAATTATTTTTTTAATAGCTTTGCTAGCAAGTCTTCTAAAACATTTATATTCTGCTCTTCTGCCTTTAAAATACTTCACAAATAGCTAAAAACTCATAAAAATAAGAAAGAAGATATCATACTTTTTGCTCCAAATGTGATCCCACAATGATTTTTTTAAAAGCCCCTTTCCTCCAATGAGCTCTCCTCTCTTTTTTGGCAGTGGTGGGGGAATAAGATTACCCAACAGTGCATAAGGGTAGTGTTGCCATTTTATCTTCATATGTCAGTGTTACCAAGTGACAGGCTAAAAAGTTATACCCAAACCAAAATGTGGGCTGCAATCCCAGGTTCCAATTTGAGCATGGATTATCACGAGAAAAGTTCCAGAATAAGGATCATATTATGCAACCATAAGCAAATGACGTGTCTTCTGTATTGTCAGTACATAACAGGGCTCCTATCCGAACATTAGTGGTACTTTACTTGTAGTAACACTAGTTTATTAGAATTTGTACTGAAGAAAAGATGCTTTTCTGTAGTCACGGTGCATCTCACAAACAAATAAGGTTCTTGAATAGATAACCATTCAATGAAATAAGGAATGCATAACAAACCTGAGCTAGAAGCACATTCACAGTAGAGCCAGAACTAGGACTCAGAATTTAGACCCTTTGTAAACCCAAGCTTCACCCTATATGCTCCGAGGCCTTTGTATCAGAAAAGGATGATCTAGCCATCAGAGATGCAGTAGGCCTTCTCTCCATATTATTTGACTACACACTTTAGGAACAACCTGCCAAGACTCAGCAATTCCATACACGCCAACTGTCTTGATTCAGCAGGAATAGTAATAGTCATTAATCCTCTGTTGTTCTACTTTTTCAGCTGCTTTTTAAATGTCCATATTTCTCTTTCCACCTCCCACTTGCCCCCTTTGTTCTCAGCTTACTTCCATTGTTGCTAACAGAGTTCAACGTGCAAAAGTAATTTGTACTCAGTTAATGCAGCAAGAGGGAAAAGGAGAAAAGGGATGGTGGAATCTTGCCCTTCCAAGTAGCCTCAGGAAAAAGCAAACTCCTGCAGCCACTTCTACCTTATATGTTCTTCCTCATTGTTACCACCTTAACCACACTCTGATGTTGCTTGACCACATGTGTCCCAGTTTTCATCTGTGAAATGTTGGAAGGTGTGCAGTTCCTGGGTCACGCAAACATGCTTCTTCCCAAATTAGAATCCAGGATGCTGGCACTAATTTCAGGTTAGACTGGAACGCTGGTGCAATTCCTTGCTGAAGGTTTTCCTGGCATGAAGATAGTGATGGGAAGTTTCAGCTATTTAATTTCTATCTATTAGACTACTAATAAAGGAGCAGGAGCAAGGATGGATGTCACTCTGTCCCAAATACTATGGTCCCACAATAACAATGTATTAGATTTTTTACTAAATCTTGTCTTCTACAGAGTTCAGGGTAACATATATACTCTACCTTCTCCCCAAGCCCAAGAAGCATCTGAAATAAATTAGACTGAAAAAGCATAACTGGACATGGTCAACTTATACTATTTTGCATTGAGTAGAGATTTAAATCCAACTCCCCTCCCAAAAATATTAAACCTAATTAAATTTAACTGCTATATCACACTGGAATTTCACATACATAAAGAAGAATCCTCCATAACTCCATTTACACAATAACAGGTATACTTCAGTTGATGAAGTAAATGTGTTCTTGGGCATTAATTCAAAAGCAGTAAATTTGGTACTGGAAATAGAAAAAAATTGGGATAGGTTCCTATACCACAAAAAAAGAAGAGCAGTTAAACAAGTTTCAGCAGACTTTTTGTCCTAAACAAATATGTGCTAGGATAGATAGACAGACAGACAGACAGACAAGATAGAGAAGTGTTCCTTCATATTTCCCTAAGAGAAAAATGGAATCAATACATCAGAATTAACTGGCTTAGGACACAAACCTAAATTGTGTTTAAGTATGTCCCTCTTAAAGCAGAGACGAGAAGTTTCTAAAAACCACAGAAGGGGGCCTTTCAAACTACACAAAGTAAAACCCATAATTCCACTTTAACTGTCATGTCTCCATCCTATGGAGTCCTGGGGTTTTTAGTCTGATGAGACACTAGAGGTCTCTGGCTGTGATTTCTAAATGCCCCTCCCTAAACTGCAAATCCTAGGATTCCACAGCCTGGCACCACAGTAGTTAATGTGGAACCATAGTTGTATAGTGTGGGAAAGTCCCATTTGAGTAACAGTCAGAGCCTTTTGAGTTTTTTACGTGAAGGGGGCAGAAAAGAGTGTAGTCAGATGCTACAATGGCATCCTGTTCTGTCCAAGGAGGCTCCGCAACAGAAATTTATACATCTGATATCAATTCTTGTATCACACACTTTGGAAAGAATAACAGTTCTTTTTTTTTTCCAAGATCACCAATGAGATACCTTCTTCTCAATAATATAGAGTACAACTCTCCATGTTGCACTGATAATTATACAGGGAAACAGAGGGAAAAAATAGCCAACAGGCTTGCTTGACAAGCCTCCACAATATTACAGGTCCCCAGGTTACACACAGCTCAGCAGCCATGGGATGGAGGCAAATAGAGCTTGAAGATCTCCTGATTTTGCTTCCTTTCGGGGACTTAACACACACACACAAATTGTGTTGCAGAGGTGAGTCGTCTAGCGTATGGCAGACCACAATACAAGACTGATGAACTGCATTCAGCCTGAAGGGTGACAAGCAGAGATCAGGAAAGTGGGCTGCCAGCCCCCCAAACCTCCCAGCTAGCTAAGCTGGCCAGAAATTGGAGAGCTGTAGCCAAAAAAAACCAATGTTGCTAAGCTCTGGGTCAAAAACAGAGGCCTGCTACACTATGCAAGCTTGGTTCTTTCTTCTGCTAATGGGAATATTCAATCTTCAATATTTACAAAGGTAAAAGAGCACAAATAAATAAGCCTGTCCATGCTTTGCACCATTTCTTGCTGTATGGTCCTTGAGTTCTCCTTTCTTCCTAATTCCTCCTCAGATACATTCCTCAGGGCTTCCTAGCAAGGTTAGTGTTCTTCGGTGGATGTAATTCCACTATTCTCTCCCCTTAAACAAAACACATCTTTTTCCTACAAGAAGACTGTACAGAGAGAGAGAGAGAGAGAGAGAGAGTGTAGACTGATCAATGGTCACTCTGTGAGCTTCACATGGCTCAGCTTCATGGTTCATGGCCCATGTTCTAGTCCAACACTAACCACTACATCATACTGGTTCTCCATTCCCAAAATCAATATATCTGTGTTAGTTCTACAATCTCATCAAGCTCCCTGCATTTTCCCTCTCCTTTCCCTGACCTGGTTTGGACCCTGAGTGCCCACTCTACCCACCATGCCTCAACTTCCTCCCCATAGGTGCCCATACACATTTTCATATTTGCAGTTTTTCCATTTTTGTGGGGTTTGAACCCCTAAACCCAGCAAATGTGGAGGGCCAACTGTAGGTATAATGCTGTCCAGCCTGAACAGTTGCTCCAAGGAGGAAAAAAATGAAACTATATGCATTTATCTGAGGTCCACTAAATGGTCAGGCTTAATTACAAGTAAAGATAAACAAGAAAGCAAGTAAGATGCAAAACAACTAAAACAAAAAAACAAAACAAAAACCTGCCACAGAACAGCCACAGATATTTTCCATTGCAGTGTGCCTCCATGTCCATTAGGGATACAAGCACCCTGGAAGCTGAGGATGACCAGCAGATGAAACAGAATATGTCTCTGCATGGCATACGGCCAGGTACACAGCTTCCACACAAATCAGGATTATGCAGATTGCCATCTGATCTCTAAATAAGGGTTGATTTGCTCTTCAGCCTTTTATAGCAGATAATCTATTCCCAGTCCCATTCTCTCAGCCTCAGAAGATGGCAAAGGCAAGACTCCACTGAACAAATCTTGTAAGAAAACCCTATGATAGATTTGTCTTAGGGATGCCATAAGTTGGAAATGGTTTGAATGCACACAACAGCAGATTATAACCATCAGCAGGCCAAGCCTTTTCTTACATTAGAGTTAACCATCACCAGCTGCTAACATCTGGAGAGACAGGAGCTGATTAAAGCTTAAGAGCAGTGTCCAGTAAAAGACTTGGCAAACTTGGGGGAATATGATGGTCTAGCCAATAGAGTTCATATTTCCTGGCAGTAAAGTTGTGAGTGAAGAGAGCTATGAAAGAACCGCCTGGGTCTTAACAGTAAAAGGTAAGATTCATTCTCTCCCCAGCAAAGCCATTAGTCATACTTTCCAGATTTTTTGCCTACGGACATGTACCCTTCCAGGAAAATAGGGGGTGTCCAGTGATGAAAAGGTGACCTGTCAAAATGAAATCTTACTTTTTATGATGTCCAGAGAGAAGGGCACATCTTCCAGAAAGTGGACATCCAGGACAAAAAGGGTGGCCATGACATGCCCCAGAGAAATCTAGTAAAAGTTAATTTCCTCTCCTAAAAAGTCATCCAGCTGGCAAGGGGATTTTACAATTGTCCTCCTCTTACGATAAACCCATCACCTTGAATGCTGAAGTCTTTTATGTTGAAGTCTACTTGCCATTCTGCCATATTTTCTGAAGAGTTTACTCAAAGGATACAAAGACTGCTAGAAAAAGTGGTAATTATTGCATTTCATTTTATTCGCCTAAAAAGACAGTTTGACATAAGAACAACCACAGCAACCATCATGCCCAAACAACAATGGCAGTTCCAAATCAGAACTGGCTGGGGGATTCTGGGAGTTGTAGTTTTCCAAGTTCTGTTGTAAACTCAGTCAATCCTTACTTTCTCCTTCCCTTCTAAAGATATTTTTCTCCTCACTTCTAGTTTGGCATTATTGTCACTATTGGAAGTGCTATCTGGAAGGAGCCTCTAATGGAGAAGAATGCCAGAACATGCCCATCCTCTAACATTCCTGCCATAACAGCTGTACAATGGACACCAAGTATAATGCTGATGGTATGCTTGGTCTGAATATTAATCAGGATTTACTCTCAAGTAAATTGTTATAGGTTATAAATCAATCCTAGATGTAAATCAGTTATAACAAACTAATAGCCTGATGATGTCATCTTCAGTATTTTGGATCCAGCCTGGATATTTAGTCCAGCCTTCAACAATATCTATTTTTAATTTTTAATGCTACTTTTTTTCCTCCATTTTCTTATTTCCAGCTCGGATTTTCAATGCCTTCTGCTACCTAGACAGTATTGTAACACCAGCTGTTAACTGTACATGTACTCTAAAGCAGACTTTTAGATAATGCAGACCATTCTGCATGGATTTCTTTTTTAATAAATGCATCCATTGTGTTTTTTTCCCTTAACAATCTGCAGCAAACTTCCCCATCCAGTTTCTATTTGTGCACAACTACAGTTCCCATCATTCCTGGCCAACATGCCCAATGCAGTGACCCACTTTAAGATCAGGATGCAGTCCTCATATACTTCATGACTAACTAGCTGAAGAGCCAAAGACTGAAAAGATATTTGAAGCATATTATTCAAGAGATTCTAGACACATGATCCTTAAAATATCCATCCTGAAATATGTGATCATAGTTGTGACTCGTTTTCTGGAGATTTTGTGAAAATGCATGATGAAAGGGTGAAATGAAGAGTTTATCCTCCAAACCACCTTAGCGAAGTGCGAAACAGAGGGGAAGAAAATGGAGAAGCAACCAGAAAAGCACAGAAGTATTAGATCAGCGTTGGTCTGCTACCTGAGAGATAAAAGCTCAGTTTCCAGCTCAGCTACAGACTTGCTGGGTGGCCTTCTGTGATTCACTACCTCAGGGGATCTCAATTCTCTATTATCAAAATGAGAAGAATGGTGACCTAGTTCACTGGGCTGAGAATGAATGAGGTAAGGAAATGGACCGGCTATAAATCTTAAATAAATAAATTGAACTAATTCATCTTGGGGGAGATGATATTGCTTCTTTTCTCTCCTGCGTCTCGGGTGGTTATATTTGCCTTTGGTGCTGATTAAGTTACATTGAGATGCACTGCAGACACAGTGGCTTGGTGCATCTTCCAAAAATGTGTACACTGATGTGAGACTGAGACGGGGGGGGGGGAAATAAAGACTCTCATGTGTTGCATTTGGGGTAAAAGGCTTCAAAAATAGCTCCATCAAACTGCACCAAGATATCATCCAGTTAAAGGCACAAAAAATACAGCTGCTCATTGAGCAATCATAGGTTCAAATTTTGAGCACTTAGCTGCCTCGTCTGGTTAGCAGCTTGGAAGGAAGGTTAGAAAACGGACATAGTACAAAATGTTGCTCAGTTGTTCTGTGTCTATGGTGCATTTCATCCCCCTTGTAACTCCACAGCATGTTTGAAAAATATGGGGTCTTCAAGACTGAATAAGTGTCAGGAAACAACAGGATACATTCAGTTGGATATTGTAGGTTTATTGTGGTTGCTCATCCATTCTCTCCTTTTTTTCCTCTTGCTCTTTTTTAGCTCGATTTATTGTTGATTGTACGAGAATTTTGTGCAAACTTCAAGGGGCTGGAACTCTCAAGGATTTTTGGAGTAGCAAATATTTCCTTCCTCCCACCTTCCTTCTCAATCTCTGCCCTTTTCTTTTCCACCAATGGCTTCTCCTTCCTTCTTTTCTTGTGCTTTCCAGTGCAATTCTTTGATTCTCATTTTAGTTTTTCCATTTTTTGTTCCTGTCACCATTGTTGTGCTATAATACTAGGTAACTAAAGACTGGGAGGGGAGGTTACTGGAACTTGTCCCCTAGAAGAATCCCTCAGTAAGGAGGAGCTGGAATCCCTATAACCAAAGCCTAGTGAATTGCTGACTGCCTCTGCAGACTGGAGATGCTTGGAGTTACTGAGACTCCACCTCTAGACAGAGATAGCTGAGCCCCAGAATTCAAAGAAGAGATGGAACACTCTCCCAGTCCATGAGAAACCTGATGCCAGAAGGTAGGAGCTCAGAAGTGCCCAAGAGAAATGTGAAGCTGCAAGAGAGACTCTTTGTGAGTACAGACTTCTTCAGGAGCCGAGAATTTCAGAATCCCAGGAGTGACACTCTGACATGGCCCAGTAGCTCAGAAAGAAAAATCCCACTCCTAGGACTGTAAAACCATGGTAGCAACACTAATCCTGAATTATTCTCTGCTGATCTTTTCACTTCATTTTTAAAGTAGCCCACCACTGGGGAGAGGCAGTAGAGAGGAGACTGTTTTTGTACATCTGCAAATCCACCTCTCACCCAAAAGACTAAATCTATAGTTCTTTGAATTCTGGTACTGAGTCTGAACTAATTCAAAATCCAACCCAGACAGCAATCTTATTCTTTCTTTCTTTTTCTTATTCTTTCTCTTTCTCTCTCTCAATTGCTTCCCTCTCCCTCTTTCCTTCCTTCCTTCCCTCCCTCGCTCTCACTCACATATACATGTATAGGGCGGCCATAATTCCAATTCCCTGCAAACCATGATTTTCAAATAGGCAACTATTCAGAAAAATGCACATCCCTTCCTCACTTCCTCTCTACAGCACAAAATCCCCTTCCCTTAGCCATACATTAATGTTTCTCTTAACCATACATCAGTATATATCTGTACCAATACTAACTATGGTTAACACCACACAGGACTTCCTTCCAAACCAAGGTTTAAAGCCAGGAGAATTGGTGTCAAAAAAAAAAAGGAATGTTTACACCTTTCTGAGATTGGCTTTCTGTATGGAAACTGTTGTTTGAAGAAGTCATGTTTACATTTTGCACTATAAAATTCACTGGATGAGTACAGCCACTCATTCTCTCTCTGCCTGACCTACCCCACAGGATGGCTATAAGGCATGGTTCCCAAACTTTGGTCCTCCAGATGTTTTGGACTTCAGCTCCTAGAATTCCTGACTGTTAGCCAAGCTGGCTGGAGCTTCTGGGAACTGAAGTCTAGAACACCTGGAGGCCAAAGTCTGGGAACCACTATTACAAGGATAATCTATGTATGCTAACTTGACTACATTGTACAGACGATGTTACTAATAATTAGTACAGTAAATCAATAAACAGTTCAGAAAGCCAGGTAACTCTGGGGAAACCAAATACTACACAGCTACATATGGAGCAGAACTTAGAAATGGTTGGAGCAGAATTTTGAAAACCACAGACAGATATCCCTTATCTGGAAATAGAAAATACAAAAACTGAAAAATTTTGCTGGCAGCCACTCATTTCCACCTTCAAAGCAGCAGCTGAGGCACTTCTGCTTGTCCATTTATAGGCCCCCCAGACATCTCCTGGACAGTACTGTATTTTATGTATATGCAAATACAGGTATTCCAAAATCAAATATAAAACACTGCTGGTCCCAAGCATTTGGATAAGGAATATTCAGCCTGTATCTTCATTCATAAGTTTGTTCTGTCTCATCTCTGATTTCTTGTTTTTTAAAATAGTCTACATTGAAATTTGTATTCCAATACATGCTTTCAAATATATTCCCCCACAAAACATGTATTTCTAAATGTATAAAGTACGCATTTTACATGCATTTTGGTACATTCCTCTGAGCTGGGAACAAACACTACTGCAAAATCCACAGCCATGTGAAATGCAGAGGCTAACTACACTATACTCTGTATAGTAAGCATGATCTAAACCTTTAAAAGGCCTAGGATACCTTATATCCTTGCAACACACCACATTCTGGCAGCTTAAACCAGTGACCCCAGACATTGCACCATATCTTATTCACCACTTCTTGCACCCTGCTTCTCTGCCCACAGGCAATCTAAGTAACTTCTTTCTGTAGCTTCCCTAGGAAGGGTTGACACCCTCAGTTACAACAGGCTCTGCACCGTCATGAGAAATGTTCTGTTATCTGTGTTGCTAACCTTCAATGGAATACCAGGTTTGCAAGCCTCACCATAAATGGAGTCTAGAGGCACCCAGTATTTAGAAAAGGCAATGCTCGTCCAGTTTACAGCTGCATGCTGCTGCCTTATTAAGACATTGAAGTGACAGCTCATTGGGAGAATCTTTGGAATGTTCTCACTAACACAGACCAGAAGAGGAGGTCCTGTCACATGTGCTGCAAATGTACTATCAAAAGACAAAGGCCTGAGGTTCTGTCCATTAACTGTTCAGCATGTAACTGAGGAGGAGAAGAGAATCCAAAAAAGTTGAAATGGATATTTCATTGGGCCAGAGAAGAACCTGAGTTGCCACCCAGACAGCATGTTCTCCAACATTTCTCAGACGAAAACTGGAACATGTGTAGCCAAGCAACATCAGCATGTGATCAAGACAGTGAAACATACAACCTAGGAGAGACTGCAGCCATTTGCTTTTGCCTAAGTCTATAAAGAAGGGCAAGATTCTGCCTCCTCTTCTCTCCCCTCACTGGCTTCAGTGCAAATTACTATTGCACTCTGAACTCAGTTTGCAGCAGTTCAAGTCAACTAGGCACAGAAAGGGAAAAGTGGAAGAAAGACAGAGGGACATTTTAAAAACTGCTGAAAAAATGGGATGACAGGAGATGAAATGGCATTGTTCCTGCCAAATCAGGACAGTTGAAGAGTATGAGACAGAACTTTGGTATACCAGCCACAGTTTCATCCTACATTTGGTTCCAAACATAAATGACACAAAACCAAAAAGAAAATGTGAATATCTGGCCTATTTATGCTTGCTGTTAAAGTGCATGCATTAGCTGCCATATGGAGAACATCTGCACTGTTACCACTGTTTGTTATCACAACCGAGACTACCCTTCTTGCAATGCAACATCCATGAGAAGACGGGCTAAAAGAGCCGTGTTGGGACAAGGCATTCCACATCAAGGCAGCCTCTAAACAGGATGGGAAACATTTCTTTTACAGACGAAATATATTCTGCTCATACTCAATTGACAGTTTTTCTCAACTTTTGCTTAAGCCATGTCATCCCCTCCAACTGTCCCGATGTAACAGAGACAGTCCTGATTAATTCCCTGCCTTCCCACTTTTCCGTTTTAAAATATCCTAGTTTTTCTCTCCTCCTCCCACTTCTCCCCTTTGTTCTCAGCTTACTTCCACTACTGTAAACTGAGAACCTTTCTGCACTACACCGTTATAGATGAACAGCACAGACTCCCTTCTAAACCCTTTTTTTTTGTGTATCATGTCTTTTTGTGAATCATGTCAGAGGCACACAGCAGTTCTGTTGCTTTGGAGTAGTGAATCCACACTAAGTTTTATAGAAATTACTCCAGTTATTAAGGAAGCATTTTTCAGTAGCTATCTGAGGTACTGAACATAGTAGGACCTTGGATAGCTCCAATAAACAAAAACTAGTCTGTTGTTATATGCCTACAACTCAATCCTGACCTATGGTAATGCAATCATAGGATTTGTGGGGTGGGGGGCAACATTTCTTCAGATGAAGTTTCTCATTGCCTTCCTTTGATGTTGAGAGTGCAGCTTATCCAAAATGACTCAGTGGGTTTCAGTGGCTGAGCTGGCATCTGAATTCTGGTCTCCTGGAGTCCTTGTCCTACATTCAAACCACTGTATCTTGCCATCTGTCTAACTCCTATAAAATTCACTGCAGGTTCACTTCCACAAGATACCTTTTTAGATTGTACACCTAAAGACAATGTTCACATGCACAATCTTTGCAAGCCAGTTTGGGGGGCCCTTCTGAGGGAGGCCTTTTTGGGGAGTATAAGAGCAAGGTAAAAATGCTTTAATAAATGAAATGTGCAAAGCTTTTGCACTGAATATCCATAAAGCACAGAAGCAACAAAGAAAATATTTGATCATGCAAGTCCTTGGATTTTTGTAAGCCTATCTGGCGTTCATACAGAGCATATGGCTAGTATGTTCATTTCAATCAACATAGCAAAAAAGAAGGCACATTTACTGACTGACTACTTCAAATAACTGTAAATATGCCTACTATATAAGTTGTGATTTGGGGAAAAAATCAACTCAAAATATAGCTCTGCAAAAGAGGACATGCCTGAAAAAGAAGAACATATGGTAACCCTGGTCAACACAGATATTGCAAACACATTACAAGCAGACCTAATTAAACCTCTGTAAATAGTCCATTTCAAATGTCCATGTCTTTTGAAAGCAATTTGGATTAACTTGATATCTTGTGGGCTCCATAGGTATGGAAGTACTAGAGGGGTCAGGAGGAAAAATACCTCATGTGGAGACACAGCCAAATACTTTCTCTGCTGTGACACCCTAGTGATGGGATGTCCTCCCCTCAGAGGCCTGTCTGGCACTGATGCTCTCCTCATTTTGTCACTAAGTTAAAGCTTTGGCTACTCACCAAAGCACTTGGAGCCAAGCAATCATGGGATGACTAGATTGTGGAACTTGGATATAGTATATACATTGGTTTTAACTGTTTGTTTTGTGTAGCCTCCTTGCAATCTTTTGAGATAGGGAGAACTAAATAAACCAAATAAACAAATCAATAACAACAAAAAGAGAAGAGAAAAAGGAACACAGAAGCATAAGAGCATAACAAACCTGCCATATGAGACCAACAGGTCACCCTGTCAAGCTTTCTGTTGTGGCCATACAGATACCTGGAGGATGCCCACAAGCAAGACATCAAAGTTGTGGATCTCTGCCAATGTTGCATGTATGCTCTCGGCAACTTGAATTCAGGTGTGCTGTGCCTTTGAACACAGAGGTTCCATTCATCAGAATTGTGGCGGGGGTGGGGGGAGAAAGAAGGCAGCAAAATAATTCAAAAGAAAATAGTGGGCATGATTCATGGGCCTAAATTCAAATATTCATTCCAGCTAGAGTAGATTTATTGCATCAGCTGCCAAATGGTAAGTCACCATTGATATAAGACTCATTGATTCAATAGGTGAAATTGGGGATAAGCAACTCACTTTAGACCATGGTATATAAAATTTTAAGTATGCAAGTGAGCTCTTTGAGTATATAACCACACAAAAGGCTGGATTTAGCTCAAGAGCCTCCAGTTGCTGATTATCAGGCTTCAAGAAACAGCTGAAGAAACAAAGCTTGGTTTGTTTGTGGAAGGGCCTCTTTGTTTATAATAGTGGAGATTCCTTTTAGGAACATTTGGATAAGACACATCATTGGACAGTCCCTCCAGCCATTTGCCTCCATGTTTGCAAACAGAGCTATCTGCATAAAGATTTAAAATGCCACAGGAATTGCACAACATTTGGGCTCCAAAAACTGGAGGCTAAACCCAACTGCTGGTTGCATGCAAATAACCCCACTGCCTTCACTGAGGTTTCGCGCATAAAACCAAGCCTAGAGTCTAACTCTGTGTGCTTTTCATTCTTGGCTATGACAGCTGCAACGAAGCAGCCAACACAGAAAACAAAATGATAGCACAACATCTCTCTTAAAGACAGAAATTAGAAGAAAGCAATTAAACCTTCAAGGTTTAAAGACTGATTTCCCCCATTGCCCAGCTCATGGGTGGCCTACTATGTGAGATTCAACATTGATAAAGGGCAACAAATTAGATCTGTTCCCTTTTTTCTAATCTCCTCAGAAACTGGAGTCCCATTTACCTGGTTCTGTTTTTGCAGCAGGATCAACATGTTATGTATGCTTAATTGCAAACCTTCCATAGATGAAGCCAGGATATGTGCAGCCAAGCAACATCAGGGTGTGGTCAAGATGGCAAAATTTATTATTGAATAAGAACACACAAGCTAGGAGAGGCTGCGGCAGTTTTCTTTTGCCTGAGCCTGCTGAGATGTCCAAGATTCCACTCCCTCTTCTCCTCATTCCTTCAGAGTTAACCGAGCACAAACTACTTTTGCACTCTGAACTCAGTTTGCAACAACTGAAGTAAGCTGGCCCTATTTTTAGTTGCACCCTCATGACTACATCAAATTGCTTTGGGGAGCAAAACACTTTATGTTCTGGTTTAATTTTTTAAAATATATTTTAATTAAATTTATATCAACAGCTTGGTTCCAGCCTCTGGAAATGCTTGAGCAACCTATTCTGCATTTTTAAGAAGTTAATTTTGTCCATCGTGGTCATTATAGGGAACAATAATTTCAAGGAGTTCTTTGATGTCCGGATGCTTCCAAGCTATAATTTTAGCATGGTTGCAATACTTTAGGAAATGAAATACTTTTGAAACATCAAACCTGAGATGCCTGAAGACCTGAAAAAGGAATGAAGCTGAGGCTATGGAAAAGTTTTCACATCTTCAAGAGGCTTGGAAGAATCAAGGAGAGTCATCATCCAAACAGATAAGATAGAAGCACATACATGTACCGTATGCCTAGATGCTTGGACTTCTAGCCTACAGGTAAATACTTTCAATAAGCAACTTTTTAAAGTGAGTGCAAATATTTTCTTAAATAGTTACAGTACTTACATTCACTTAGGGGTCTCTTTACATCACTGTTGTAAATCAGCAGATGAAAATTAAAGTCATAAACAACAAAGTCCTTTAATAAAAATGCCTTTTCAGCTATAACAGCAGCACAGGGAGTCCTCAGCTGGAGCCTGGAAAATAAATCTTTTTGCTACACAATTGTGTGGCTTGTATATGCCCTGAAGGGGCTCTTGAAAAGACATTTTATTTTTGAGTTCTTCTCTTGTTTACGCCCCTTGAGTAGAGACATAGCTTGGTGGTACAGCAGATGCTTTGCATAAAAGATGTCCCAGCAGGTTTTGTTACTGGCATCTCCAGGTAGGTCTGGGAAAGATCCTAGTCTGAAATCCTGGAGAGTCATTGCCAAAAGCAGACTATTCTTCCCTAACCTGGTAACTCCCAAATGTGTGGTACTACAGCACCCATCATCTTCAGAGCTGTGGCAACCTGATTGGAAGAGTCTGTTACAGATAACATTGAGCTAGATCCATGACTAGTTTTGTCCTGGTATATCTGAGGTTCAAAAGGTTAGTTTTTTGTTGCAACCACCTAAAGTAGTTGTCATTATAGTTACCACATTTAAAAACTCTTTCTTTTCCTGTTTCTCAAAAGTAACTAAAATAGTTAGCTTTTAACAATATTCTGAATTCTACAAGTGTCTAATGGCATCACACTCTTCCTATATACTTCATCATCAACGTAATACCTACAAGAGAGCAGAAGATAGCCCTTGATCTGATATTCCCCTACGGCCAATCCTCATTGAGCCAGTGTGGTGTAGTGGTTTGACTGTTGAACTACAACTCCAGAGACCAGAGTCTGAATCCCTGTTCAGTCATGGGGACCCATGAGGTGATCTTGGGCAGGTCACATTCTCTCAGTCTCAGATGAAGGCAAAGGCAAACTCCCTCTGAACAAATCTTGCCAAGAAAACTCCATTGTACAGTTGCCTTCAGGATGACATAAGTCAGAAACAACTTAAAGACACACAACAGCAACACCCCTCATTATAATTCTAAAAGTAACTAAAAGTTACAAATGCTCTGGAAAACACATGAAGTTACCCTTGGCTGAGTTACAATCCTATCCTACTTATTCAGAGAAAAAGATAATTACAAGAAACCATTTCTGAGTAACCAGATGAATAGTCACTCTGGATCTATGGCACGTTCCTACCAATCACACCCTCAGAAACCATCTGGGCTGCTTATGCTGTAATGGCCTGTTTGGGGTGGTATAATCCACAAACAGGGATCCTAGAAGTATTTTCAAGTTGGGGAAAGCTCAACGTTGGAAAGCAGATAGTTATTAATTTAGCCTATTTGCAGGGAGAGGACCAATTGCTTTTCATATCCATTATCATTGAAACATTGTTAAATATGAAGACTCCTACAAGCATAATGTGTCCTTCGGTGTGCCCTCCATATGTTCAGTAGAACTTACTCAGAAGTAACTGTGTATCAAATAGACTGCAGGCAATCTATTATTTCTGGGAGGGCTTGAAAACAACAGCATCTTTCTTAGTGCTTGATCTTTTAGTTTGCATCTGATTGATAATGTCTCAGGAGGTCCAACTATAAAGAAGTCTTGTTGGTCCAGTTCTGCTAGATCATTGCGGGGAAGTTGACCCCCCCACCTAGTCTTGGGGGTCTCAGTTTCCTCCACCCTCTATTCCAGGGTCTATTCCCACAAGACTCTTCACTGGAACACACCAGCTTCCCCAAAGTGCTTTCCAGCAGAAAGCTAAACACAGCTATAGGGACAGCTGTTTCAGAATGCAGCAAAGTCCAGCACAGTCCAGAATGCAGCAAAGTCCAGCACAACAGAGGAAAGCGAAAACCCACAACTGTGCATTTTAGCAATGTTGAAGTCATCCAACATCTTTAAAAAAACAGAGACAGAAAATAACAAATGCCTCAGAGACAGAATTTTTTAAAAAAAATTAGCATCCAAGCCTGTAGGGAAAAAAATTGCAGCCCACAAAGCTTCTACAGCAAAATTTCTAAATTCAAGTAGCACCACAAGTTATTGTTATTGTTGTGGGCTCTGCTAACACTTCCTCCCCTACCATTCTTGACCTCTTTAGCCAACAGTGAGCCTTTAGGCCAAATGAAATGACTTCCTCCCACATGGCTTGGTGCACAATGCAAATTAGAACATTTGCTATTTCCCTTGGCTCTCAGCACCACTTACAGACTAAAACAAAATAGAATATATACGTATATATAAAACCACTTCAACATGCTTTTGTTTTTCATTTCAAACAACTGTGAAGAAACGATATTTACTTAGCAGTTCTTATGAGCAGTGGTAAGGGTGAATCCACTCTCAGTTTCAATCTGAACTTTAAAGGATCTATCCAAGGTGCTGAACCCATTTTCAAGAACAATGGTCCCTAGTAGGAAGAGACTGTGTTAGGCTGGGAAATCAAGTAACTCATTTATATAATGAATGTAATCATAAATTTAACAATTAGTGGTTTACAATAACACATTTGTCTGCCCTGGCTATATTCAGAAGTAGTAATAGTTGATGGCTTCCATGTCAGTAGGGTACTGAATCTGTTTTGGGTTTTAGTCTAAGCTTTATATTTCCCAGCTTAGCAGCAGCCTCTTCCTACTTCCTTTCACTGATGAGAGTTTTCTCAGCCAAAATCGTTCCAGCACAGTTCAAATCAGTTTACATGTAGCCAGAACGGTGGCACCTATGAGACACTGGGAAAGATCAGACTCTGAAGAACTCCAAGGCTGCAGAAGTATAAAGGAATTTTAGGAAAATACTGTCAGGATAAGCAAGGAGAGACTTTTCAGAAACGTCTCAATGAGGACTGAGCATGCTCAGTAGGTACAATATCCTGAAGATCAAAAGAAGAGAGAGACAGAAAATCAGGGCTGGGATGGAAATGGAATGGGATATCTTAAAAAAAAAAAAAAGAACTGGGTTTCATCTGATATGTTAGAGGATATGATGCCCCCTGCTCTCTCTAATACTGGAAGCAATTTTAAAAGCCTATTTATTCATTCATTCATTCATTCATTCATTCATTTATTTCCTGATTTTCTAACACAATGGGATCCATCTGCTGCCATTTTCCATTAATTTGCTTAATTCCCTTTCAGATCTTAATGATGCTCACTCCATCTTGTGGAAATGAATTCCTTATTTAAACTATGCAGTGTATTAAGGAAACATTTCTGTCTGTTCTGAACCTCCTATGATTCAGTTTCACTGGATTTTTGCACTGTAAGAAAGGAAGAAAAGCTTTCCTCTGTCTAGAATGTGACACTGAATATTTTTCTAGAATGTGACACCCATTAAAATAGTACAGTACAGCGTAACCTATTCAAATGTAAAGATGACAAAGATTAAAATTCCCTACCTCCAGTTTTGAAACAAATACAGTTAAACGTTTTCTGCAAATAAGAAAAATAACTGATCTCAAACATTAAAAAGGAAGATGGCAAATGACTTTGTTGAAAGACAGTTACAAGTGCTCCAACTTAAACATCACTACAGGATGTTTTAACAGAAATTATATTCACTGTCTGGTTCCTGCTCTGGAATCCAAAATGAAAAATTCAGATGCTGGAAAAGTTACCCTTTGAACTACAACTTTTCAAATTCCCCAGTCAGTATGTTCACTGACTATGCTGGCTGGGGACCCTAGGAGCTGTAGTCCCAAAAAAGTAACTTTTCTGAGCTCTGGAAAAACTGCTGTCCAGAGACTTCTGCTAACATCAGTATTTAAGAGTGCTGCATATCAATTTGAATGTCTGGAGGACGATTTAAACCTGCCTCTTTTGGGCCTTCTCTTGGATAGATTCCAGATTAAATTGCAGTAAAAACACTGCATTTTAAATGAATTTATTCTGGTTGTGCTTTTTCATAGTAGATAAATATCAAAGCTATCAACCTGTTGTTATTTTTAAAGAAGTGTTCCTAGTTTTCTTTTTCAGACAAGGGATTTGTGCCATTGATTTGCACAACAATTACACAGTTCTGTAGTGCATATTCTCCACCCCTGGGGAAAAGGCAAAGGAGTGGGATCTGTGTCCTCCCTCCATTCCCTTGCCTTTTGCCTCAGTGCAGAGAAGAAAGGCATACATGCCTGGGCAAAAGGCAAGAGAATGGGAGGAATAATCACATTCACGAAGGTCAAACCTGTAAATGTGGAGGGAGGACTGTAATTTTGCACTTTGAAGTCAATTTGCAGCAATGGACGCAAGCTGAGAGCAAAGGAGAAAAGTGAGAAAAGGAATGATAAAGTGGGACATTTTAAAAGCAGTGAAAAAAATTGGCATGACAGAAGACTGAGTGAGACTGTCCTTTCCAAACAGAGGTCTTTGAAAAGTATGCTATTAATGCTGATTTGTCTTAGCTGATACCCAGAGATCACTCTTATGTTTTGATAGAGAGTTTGGAGCAAGTAAGCCCCCAACAGTCTGCAAAAAAGACACAGTAAGATCAATAACAGTTGAAGACACTACAGGTATAGGGTCTTCTCACACCAGGTAGCTTACTTACTTGTGATTTGCTGCCATTTATCTCTACCGTTGATATATATATAATTAAAGCAAACATTACAAATTAATGTAATAACCAAAGTCTCTGGTTATATCCCATTTAAAAGCCAATGAAAATACCCAGCCCTGCCCTGCCCTGCAAAATGTCTTACAATCTGAGAAATAGGAAGCATGCAACAACATTCCATGTGTTGGAGAGTTAAGAGTGAACCTCCAATCAGTTCTGTTAAATTTCTGATGTGTATATACATGTTAAATTTCTGATGTGTATACCCGCACTCGTGTGGGCGCGCACACACACACACATCTAAAAAAATTCAAGGGAATTTTAGTGAAATTCTTTTGGTCCTAACAAAACTAGTGCTACTTCTGAAAAATCTGTTAACAGCACAATATTTGATTAATGCATCATCTACCCCTAAACAGTGACTTACTATAGAAAATGCAGTAAACCCAAATTTCAGAACTTGACAAAGTTACTTTTTTTGGAATAAAACTCCGTTCTTGGAGTTGTAAGCCAAGAAATAATTTTAATAAAATCTGGCTAAGTTTCATACTTATAAAGTTAGTTTTACTCTGTAAGCTGAGAATCTCAGTCTTTCCTAGCAGTTGAAAACAATGACAAAGCCCAAGATGTCTATATCCATAGAATGTTAGAACTACAGATAACTTAGACATTGGTCATGCATATACAGAGGAATTCAAAATACCTGTTATTGTGCCACAATCTCTGCCAAATTAGACAAGAGGAAAAATCAAGAGGATGGGGTGTGGAGGGAGGTAAACACTGAAACTAGACTAATTCAAGCCAGATCTGAATGAAGCAAGACTCCTGTAAAATCCCTAGAGTGCTTTAAAACCTGGAAATACTGTGCATTTTATACCAGTTGTTTAATTAGCCAAAATAGCACAGCTAATCAATCTTTAATCAGTCGACGGCTACAGCATACACATTTTCCTTTATATGCCATTTCAGGCCTAAGACTTCACGCTTGACTGGTCTATGAATGTATTCTTGGGAAGATTGGTCAAACTTCTTTCAGTCATTTTTGAGTTGAGGAAATGCAAACAGAATACACATTTTAGCCTCTAAGCTAAACTAAAAAAAAAAAAAGAGAGAGAGGGAGATGGAGAAGTGAGGTGAAGAAACTATGGCTGGCTGCATTTGAGTTATTGAAAGAGAAGTAGGTATTTTTTCTAAAGCTCACTTCGATGTATGAAACTAGATGCTCCAAGAGATGAGGACATGCTGCCACTCCAGTGGTCCTCTCCTCCCACTCATTTCTCATAATATTTCTGACTTCTGTAACCCGGTGCTCTCTCAATGTCTTACACAATAGCTTGTATCATCCAGACTCAGCCTGGCTAACTTGAAGTGATGAGCATTGTCCAGTACAGGTAGATGGAGGGCATCAGCTGGGGGAAGACTGCTCCAGAACATATTACATATGACATGGTAACATCAAGATGTAGATATGTTGCATTTTTTTACTGTAACTCCAAAAAAGGGGCCATGCAGAGTGGGGGATTTTGGGAGTTGTAGTCCAAACAAAGTGTCTTCCCAAGCATTGGATATCATATATTTCCTTGTTTCGATCAGCCAATGAAATGAGGCAAGCATAGGGAAATACACAGGAAAAGGATGTTGCACCCTAAGTTACATTATACCCGATGTTACCAGGAATCATCATCATCATCATCATCATCATCATCATCACCATCTCTGTGTCACTACTAATGTCTGCTTTCATCCTAAATTGTGATTAGTGTTATATACTATCACTGTTGTGTTCATTATATAATATTACTATTATCAAACACAACAGAGAAGATTTGACACATATATCTCTCCATGTTAAAAGCTGTGGCTTCCAAATCTGCAAAGTAACATACACATCCTTTATGCAGTGGCTGGCTCTGAAACTGAGGGGCTGAGGCTTACACTTGCTTTGAAAAAACACATTTTAACCTGGGAACCTTTTCTCTCTCCCTTCCTGACATTCAGATGCGAGCTGTGGTTACTCTTGTGATGATGGTGGAATAGAGAAAGACAGACATGGAAACGTAGCAGTTTGTACATGCCCCAAAGCACTCTTTATTATTCTGCATGCTCCAAAGTTATATCCTGGCATGGAAAACAGATACTAGACATGAGCACTAATTAGGCCTTGTCACCACATGCAGGAGACTTGAGTGTGAGATTACATATGCTTCAGAATACGGGATGCCATTTTTTGAGGTCTTCCTCACTATAAAACCCCTTTAAATAAACAGGCAGATAGGAAGATATCATCTTGCAATTCCAGACAGAGCTGTGTGGGCAACAGCATTCTCACAGCCCATTTGCAAACCATGAAACTGATGCAACATTATCTCTGATTTCAAAGTGGGAGAGGAAACTCTTCATATTTTCAGAGCCAGGGGAGCTTTTCCCTTTTCTTCTGGCCAATGTTGGAAGCAGCAAATGATGACTCTCCTCTCAGTAGATAGCTGGTTGCCATATTCTGCCAGAATGCTTTATTCTGCATAATGGCTGCTTCATGCTTTCCTGTCAAGCTAATTTTACTCGGTTGCAGCATTATAAAAACCTTCAAATCTCTTTGCTCAGACACCACACCACAGGCAACCAGCTCTCCGTCTAACTTCTGCCTTTCAGCAAGCTTGAAGGGCAAGCAGATCCAGCATCCAGGTAGGTACTATCAGGCAATTGCAGAATCCACATCCCTGCTGAGATCCCTTTGCTAAAACGTGAACCTGCTGGTCTTGCTATTGTAGCCAGTTCACCTATGCTCTCCGTTGGACGAAAAGGCAAAAGAAGTAAGAAGAACAGCAATGTCCGTTTGCCTTGATCTGTCTTTCTCCCCCCCCTCTCTCTTACACACCCACCCACACACACACACTAAACTCAGTCTATGAGAGCTGGTGCCAGCTGGGTTCAGAAGGAAAGGAACTGAAAAGTCAATAAGTATAGCTGCAAAAGGAAGGTTGGATGGGTCATGATCACAGAAAGAACACCTTACCCCCAAAGATCTCAACTCAGCACTAAGTAACAGCTTGTATGTATCCCTGCTTTGTAATCACATACAAATGTGTATCAAAGTAGCGTGGTTAAGCAGTTTGAGTGTTGGATTAGAATTCTGTGAGACCAGAGTTCAAATTCCCTCTTGGGCAAGGAAACCCACTAGATGACCAAGTTGGACTCTCTTAGTTTCAGAAGAAAGCAAGGGCAAACTCCCTCTGAACAAATGTTGCTACAAAAACTCCACAACAGGTTTGCCTTAGAGTCAGCATAAGTCAGAAACAACTCGAAAGTACACAACAACAAGAACAACAGACTTGTCTCAGCCAGGAGTTCAGTCACATCCTTTCAACAAATCTATCTAAAACTTAGGCTGCTGAACATAAAATAGTCAACTAGCAAGTAATTTCACAACATCAGTTGTGTGTTGTGCTGAACAAAGACTCAAGGGTGAGGAGTCTTTGTTTCTTCCATTGCCTTACCATTCACATACACAAGCAAATGGCCCCATTAGCCCATCTTCTTGTGAAGGAGCAACAACAGTCACAAACCACTCCCCATAATTATCCATATATGCACCTCCTACCCTTTTGGCTACCTCTTGGCTCATGCACAGAAGTAGTGGTGGAACTTGGAGTGTGTGGAAGGGGGCGGGAGGGAGGAGGGCTATGGTGTGAGGGGTGTGGCCACTGTGCATGGAGCATGGCCAGGGTGCATGGGAACGTGGCCAATATGCACAGGGGCATGGCTACAGGCTGAAGCACCCCCAAAGCATTGCCACCCAGGGCAAATCGCTTCCCCTGCCCCCAACGTCCCTACATGACTCCGTGGAAGATAGAAGTCTGGTATAACTTCCACATGTTCTTGATGCTATTAAATAAAAGGTTAAAAGCCTTTAACCACTTAAATCCCACAAATACCCTAAAGGCACTGGATCCCATCAGATCTTGGAAGCTAAGCAGGGTCAACTCTGGTAAGTACTTGGATGGGAGACCATCAACAAATATCAGGTGCTGTAGATTATATTTCAGAGGAAGGAACTAGCAAAACCATCTCTGTGTATTTTCTGCCTAAGAAACCCCTACAAAATTCATGGGGTCACCATAAGTTGACAGGCAACTGCAAGGCACATACAAACATACACACATAAGACCCCTTTGCTGGGGTCTCAGTTTGAGGCCAAGTGCTGACAGCATCTACTCTGGCAAGCTTCCTTCAGATTAGGTACTCCGCTGACACTACCTGGCAGCCCATCAAGTGCCTATGCTTGGTATAAATATTTCAGAACCCAATATTGCTGTTCTTCCCACTAATGTGATATGAAACAAGTAACCAAGCAAACAGCCATTCCACAGGGTTCAGGCTGAAAGGACTATACTAATATTAGAACTTCCATTCACTAATAATAGGTAATGCTATTTGCTGTTACATAATATACTATTCGAACACATAAAAAATATTCCCAGACAGCTTCTATTCAAACACCCTGTAATTTCGCTATAAGCTCTCCCAACATAACTGTGTCTACAAGACAGTAATTAGACACTTTAAGCACGGCTATTACTAACGCCTCCTGTTCTCCTTCTAATAAGGCCTATAAACGCCAGAACCAGATTCATTTCTGCCTTCTATCTCCTCCTCTTCCTCCAATTCCGAAATTCACTTCCAAGCCCTAATAAGTGGCAAATGCAGTTTACAATAAAAGGCCTAGCACTTGAAGAATTGTTGCAAAATGTCTGGCCTCCACAGTCTGTTGAACTACACGCTAATATTCAGCCAAAGGAAAAGTCAAGAGCAACACAGATTTAAAATATAAAAAAATAACAATAATAAAAATAAAACCACAGGCAACATTTCTAAATAACAATTGCATTATTTATTACCTCTCTGCTTCTAGGCGCATCTCCTCTCGTTTCTGCCTCCTGAGTTCTCTGCGACGTTCAAAGTCGTCCATGGTGTATATTCAGACTTGGAAAAAGCCCCAAATCAGACTGAATTCTTTAAAAAAAAATACAGACAGAGAGAAGGGGAAATAAGTTAGAACTAGACATGGTAATTAAAGCTGTCTTCAGTGAACATAGCTAAATTAACTTGTTGCTTCCCTGTTCAAATCCGCCCCCAAATCCAGGTCCCCTAATAAAATGGATTTTCTAAAGACAACTGCATAACTAAGGTTTCCTTAAACAACTAGTAAGATATGTACAAGCAGTTTTAGGATTCATCTCCCTAACTGTAAATTAAGGCATTATGTTTTAAAGCCAAGCTTTAATATTGTATAAGTGCATTGTATAAGTGCCTTAAAAATAATTATTAATAAGGTATTCTTTGCTAATATGGCACAAACATCAGGAAAACAATGCATACATATATAATCATTAAGAGCAAACCGCATATAAGAATGTAAACAGTATACATACTTGTTAATATTACTTTGGTTATGGGGACTATGAATGGGGTTAGGTAATTGTTAACATCACCAGTGTACCATTGCAGGCTTACAAAAAACAAAAAAAACAAAAACAGAAATTTGTATTTTTATAAAAATAAAAAAAGAACAAAATTTTACTGGCAAATAGTTATCCTAAATTCAAATGATGTCTTCCCTAGTTAGCCCCAAAGCTAAAAAGAGGCATTTTGGAAAAATGCAAGGTGTGATGAAGGTGAGAGAAGGCAAAGGAGAGAAAGAATGGAAAGAGACAGAACCTAAAGTTTAAAATATCACCCAGTCGGAAACAATTTTGTATAAATCCTCCTTCGCAAAGTAAAGCTGAGGATTTTACAGGGGGAGGGGTTTGATCTCTCCACTGTAGCGTCTACAGTTTAAATAGGTACCTACCTTCTCCTTGATGTTTTTACTCCATGAAATATTTCCTCCCCTTACAGCTCCTTCATATGCAAAGCTCTTTCAGTCTTTGGTTTATATCCTATCGAGACAAATATAGGAGAATTCTCCTGCAGGCCCTCAGATTTTAAATGACTACCAGAAAAGGGAAAGCTGTTCTCTTTTTGTCCCGGCTTTGTTTACAGAGCTGTCAGTGGTTAGTTAAACTCTGCCTGGAATCTGGCATTTAAGGTCTGCTCCAAGATTGCTTCCTGTGCAAGGCTGGAGGCCCTCAACTTCCTCTGGAATTCTAGCCTAGACTCTGCACTCAGGGTGCTTCCCCTCCCTCCCCCAGTTCTTCCCCCTCCTTACAAAATTTCCAGTCCTTTAGTCCAAGTTTAGGCATTCACAGCAAAGAAAAAGGTTTAAGAAATGATATATCTGGACTGAGGCACACTCCAGTTTTAAAGAGAGAAGACAAGGGAGAATTGGTTCACTCTTATCTGTCGATTGTGTGTGTGTGTGTGTGGTTTATTTGCTGAGGATTATCCCTCAGTGGGATGGAGGAGGAGGGACATACATCCAGTAGCATTCCTTAACAGTGGAACGCAGCAGTGAAAGAAGGTTCGGGACGAATACTGAAAAGCACATTCTCGTGTACAGAGGAAAACACAGGGAAATAACCTTCATTATAGAGAAATAACAGTGGTCCGTACATGGGGGAGGAGAGGATTAAGGACTGGCTTGATGCTGTTTTGCATTTCAGTTATTAAAAGATTCACTTGGCTTGTGGCTCCCAACAGTAATAAACTGATCCGTGGGAAAAGGCACACCTCCAACAACTCAGAGATGAACACTGGGATGTGTGTAGCCAAGCAGCATCAGAGTGTGGTCAAGATGGCAAAAGTTATTAGTGAGGACGTTAGGAGAGGCTGCAGCACATTGCTTTTGCCTTAGCCTACTAGGATAAGCAAGATTCTGTCCCCTCCTTTCTCCCCCCACTTCAGCAACTGAAGGAAACTGAGGACAACGGAGGAAAGTGGGAGTAGGAGAGAGAAACTGGGATGTTATAAAAGTGGTGCTCCTTCCACTTTCATGAGGGATCAGGGTGCAGAACCCTCACAAAAGTGGAAAATGCGTGAATAATTCCCTCCATACTTCCCTTCCTATGGCCTTGCCTTTTGCCCTAGCACATGTGCCTTCCTTCTCTGTGTTCAGGCAAAAGGAAATGGAATGGGAGGGAGGGAAGTGCACATATTTCCTCTCCTGTTCCGTTCCCTTGCCTTTTGCTTCAGCATGCATTCTCTGCGTCTGGGGAAAAGGCAAGGGAATGCGGGGGAGGCATGCATGCATTCCATTTCTGTGTGCAGTGCTCTCATTCCCTTGCTTTTTGCCCAGGCATGGAGAAAGAAAGTACACATGCCCGGGCAAAAGACAAGGGAACAAGAAGATATGTGTTTGCCCCCCCCATTCCCTTGCTTTTTGCCTTGTTGCATGTGCCTTTCTTCTCCATTCCCAGGCACAGAGAACGCACACCTGGGCAAAAGGCAAGGGAATGGGGAGAGGCACACATGCGCCTTCCTTCTCTACACACAGTACTCCGCACTCCTATTCCCTTGCTTTTTGCCCTGGGAAGTGCCAAGGCAAAAGGAAAGGGAATGGGAAGAGGGGAATTTGGGGAGACAAACATGTGCTTCATGAATAATCAAATTTGTGAAGGTTAAACCCCCAAATGTTGAGGCAGGAGTGTATCAGAAAAAAATGGGATGACAGGATTAATCAGAAAGGTCCCTGCCAAATGAGTTGGAGAGTACGTGACAGGGCAGAACAAATGTATACACATAAGCTCCCTGTAGACCTTTTGCTTAACATGTATAGATTGGAGGGGGGAAGTGGGGAGCCTTCTGCCACAATACATCCTTATACACACCTGCCCCTAAAACCATAGGGCCTTTCTGCCCTACACTGTTATAGTGCTATTATTCCACTTTCGACATCCTGTGGATTTGGGGTTTGTAGTTTATTGAGGCAAAAGAGCTTTCTGACTGATAATTCTAAATGCTACTCCCTAAACTACAAACCCAAAGATTCCAGAGGATGTTGAAAGTGGAATAATAGTACTATAACAATGTAGTGCGGAAAGACCCATAGTGTTTTCACTCAAGATTAATGAGTGCCTGAAAATAATTCATGTGTAGCCATAGAGAACTGGCCCTGCTCAACAAAACCTGGCTACAGATTTTAATGAACATGAGGTTACTATATCCTACTGGCCTTCATTTTACACACACACACACACACACACACTCTGTTACTACACTGTTACTACAGCTGAGGGAAACTGAGATAGGGTAAGGACTCAGGGGCAGTCTTACTCTTGACTGAAGATGCAAGGGTAGCAACACTGTCATGATTTATTAACTATTTTATCATATGTTATATTTCCCCTCTTCTATTATTCTATGTGGCCATTAGCAATGTGCAGAAATCCAATTGCTTTTGGACTACAGTTCCCAGCATCCATCACTATTGTCCACCCTGCTCAAGGATGGCTGACAGGCTTTGATTCATAACCTGTTGCTTTCCAAATATTTTGGCTATCAACCCTAGCCACAACAGCCAATGGTTAAGAATGCTGGGGTCTATAGTCCAAAATAATAAGAAAGTACCAGGTTGGCGGGGGGGAAATGTTTTTAAATATGTTGTATCTCTATTAATGTGGAACTTTCTTGACCTCAGTTTTGGAGGAATGACAAAGGGATAAATAAAGATAACAACAAAAACAACACTGCCATATACTAATACTGAACCCATTTTCCAAGCACGGGACCTAAAAGGTAGCCCCAAAAATGGCACCCCCACACACATACTGAAGGTATCACTAGAGAACCACAAAGTTTGAAAAGGTTCAAAAATTATGGGGAGAGGGGATATTAAGCAGACAACAGCAGCATACCCTCCAAAATCCTGATTAATTCTCCGTGATTCCACTTTTTCAGCTGCTTTTTATTTATTATGTTATTTGTTAATTTACTTTGTATCCCACCCTTCTCCCATCTTGGAATTCAAAGTGGTATACAGCATCTAAAAAAAAGTAGTGCAATGTTAAAAGTTCAATACCAAGGTTAAAACACAATTAAAGTTAAAACACAAGTTAAAAACAGCATTAGAAATGTTAAAGCAGCTTTAAAACAGAATGAAAGAAACACTATATTATCCCTTAAAATTTCTATCTGCTACAACATGAATGCCTCCTGAATGCCTCCTTAAATAAATGAAATAAATGAAACTGAATGCCTTCTTAAATAAAAAGGCTTTTACCTGCAGAAAGACAACAGAGAGGGGGCAAACTGGACCTCCTGAGGAAGGGAATTTCATAACATAGGAGCAGCCACCAGCCATGCCTGAGATGGTGATGGGACTGAGAAAAAGGCTTCTCCTGCAGACCTGAGGAGGCATGCCAAAGCAAAAGGCAAGGGAATGGGGGGGTGAAGGCAACATGCATGCTTTCCTTCTACCCAACAGTGCTCCTCCTCCCATTCCCTTGCATTTTGCCCAGTGTTGAGATTGCGCACCAAAGCAAAAGGCAAGGGAATGGGGAAAGATATACATTTGCTTTCCTTCTTCCCTCTATTGCTCCCCCTCTCATTCCTTTGCATTTTGTCTGGTGCTAAGAACATGTGCCAAGGCAAAAGGAAAGAGAATGGGGGAGGGAAGGCACATGCACACCTTCCTTCTATCCTCCAGTGCTATACCCCTCCCAGTTCCTTGCCTTTTGCCCAGCACTGAGGTTGTGCACTGAGGCAAAAGGCAAGAGAATGGGGGGGAGAGACCCAGAAGGGAATGGGAGAAAGAGCATGGGGGAAAGTTATTTGTAATTTTTTCACTTTTGCAAGGGTTCTGTGTCCCGAACACTCATGAAAGTGGAGGTGCCACTTTATTATGCTTTTAGAGAGCCAGTGTGGTATAGTGGTTTGAACATTGGACTGCTATCTTGGAGACCAGGATTCTATTCGCTGTTCAGCCATGGAAACCCACTGCTACAATGCAGGAGTCAGACACAGAAACAATGAACAAGGCACAGAAAAGATGAAGTATTACACTGAAGAGTGCTACAAACACAGGCCATTTCTGTACTAGACTGTTCTAGTGCTATTATTCCACTTTCAACATCCTATGGAATCTTGAGGTTTCCTGCCAACCCCAGGATTCCATAGGATGTTGAAAGTGGAATAATAGCACTAGAACAGTCTAGTGCAGAAATGGCCACAATCTGAAGTTGCCTGTTGGTAGCAAAATCTGCCAAGTAATCTGTTGGTACAGGATCTTCCCTGTTCCCAGGGCATCATTGCAGTGTTGGACTACTTTGTCTTAGTGGAATCAGTAGCTGTGCAGGAAGGACCCACTGGCATCAAAACAGAATAGAGATATTTATGTATATGCCTGTGGAAAATCTTGTATTACTCTTGAAAGTGAGGGGTGAAGAGGAGGAGACCGAAAGACATGTGACAAAGAAAAGAAAGAAGAAGCATATTTCAATGTATTCAAATGCAAATACGTGGCTTCATATTAATGTGCCTTGGAGAAAAAGGTATATGGTTTTGGATATTATCTTCCACCTCAAATCTAATAGCATGGGGAAAAACACTGCAAAAAGCACTGTGCAGGCAATGGAGCAGATAAGAGCACCTGACCTGCTGAAATACATGTAGAATAGATAATGTTTGATTTGTATATAACTATTTGTTGATATGTCCAGTCCTCCATATTAGAGGCATAAAACTGGAGCAGATGGATCCAGGGCTTTATTCCTATTCATAAGGTCTTGTTAAGGGAGTGCAGCCAATCCTTCAAAGTGGTGCAATGCACACTGGGCCCTAAGTGGGTATAAACATATTGCTGAAATTGCATGTATGCTTAGAAGCGAGCAACCACAGGGAAGAAGAACAAAAGATGTTTTGAGTTGCTCTCATTCTCCCCAACGCTACTCTTCGACTGCATTTGCAAAATGAACCAAACTAACAGCAATCCTTACTTGAGCATCAGTTGTTTAAACTGGCACCCCGCACGGACAGCATGTCAAGCATTCCTCTGCAATATCTAGAAGAATTAGAGAGTCTTACTCTGCCTGAAAGGAAAACAAATAACTCTGTTTTCTATCAAAAATTGTACAGAAATATTTGGAAGCGAAACTCTATCCAACAATGGGAGAGTCATTGGTCCCTAGTGTAAGCAGGGCCAAGTTTTGCAGCAATTGAGGAAGAACTGGGGCAATTTATGGTGCCCATTTATTCCACCACACCATGCAAACTCCCACCGTGGCCTAGCAGCAGAGCCAAAAGTTGGGCAGAGTTCAAAGGAAGAATACACATCTTGCTGGGACAAAGGTACAACATTATTGGTTACAGCTCCAGTGCAATTTTGGCATTGCATCTGTGATACCGGTTGACTTGCTTGCCCATTGTTGCCCAACCTAGTCTGCCTGATGGGAAACCACAGAGATGCTGGGTCCCACAGCAGTGTGAACTGCACCTAGGAGTCAGGCCTGCCACCAGGTTCCTGAACTGGGTTGCTTCTGGAGTTCACCTCCAAGGCCCCTTTAGAGAACCTCACTTGGAGTAGGTGGACCTACCTGCACTATAACCAAGAATCTAGCCTGAAATCCAACAGAGCATCCAACAAAGGAATGCACTCACAATGTAGATAAAGGCCCTTTTCACACGGGGCTCTGAAATCTTCCCACCGCGATCCAGGCAGGCTTTTTCCCAATCCCCGCTAAAACGTGCTGAACTTTTGTCGTTTCTCATGGCTCTATCGGCAAGAGGCTAGGCGAGCATTATCGCATTCACACAGCGCGGCCATAGCCCCTCCCAACGTTGTCCTTTCCCCGCCCTACCTAGCGTTTGATTGGCGGTGCCCTTTTTTCAAAAAGTAAAAGTTTGGGCGTCATCGATGACGCCAAAACGCACGTGCGTCCCCTCGCACCCTCCCGGGATCCATCCCCCCCCCCGCGCCTGCTGAAGCGCCGCGGAAACTTTTGACAAAAACTTTTCCTGCCCGCTCGCTTTTTGCTGTTTTGAGTATGGCGAACGAGCAGTTGAGGGAAATAACTGGGCTCCTTGCCCCGTTTATGACAGCAATTGCAGCCTTGTTAGGAGCGCTTGAATATTGCTGGCCCGAAGATGGTGCGAGTAGGTGGGGGGACTATGATGAGCACCTCCACACCATTGCCCACTGCCTTACAAGACATGGCCACGAGAGGAGCATGGAGGAGGTCTGGACCCGGTTCCGCAACTTGCACGCGCAGTTCTACTCCTCCCTGCGCACCTACAATGGCCACCCCCCCCCCCACGCAAGGCCTCCCTTTTTCGAGGTCATGCGAAGCCTGTGGAGGGCGGCGGGGAGCCCCAGCTGGACAGCCGGTGGCAGACGTGAGTAACCCCCACACACAGCGGCTGTGTGGCTATGGGAACCCCAGGAGAATGGTTGTCATGCATCCCCCAGAAAGGGAGATGCACCCTGCCCGATGAGAGCCCACGCTACTTTACTGTTTCAATTCCATAGGCAGAAGACGCCATGCGCCTGGCCATCAAGCCTCCGTGGACACGCAGGGCCCGGCACAGACGGAAGGTAGGGAAACCTTTATTTAAAGTGGCCCTTGACCGCATTTTTGATTTCCACCCTAACGCCCAAGCAATAAATAAACGACACAATAAAGTTTCCTCCTTCAAAAAGGCTGCTGTGGACGCGCACATGCCTAATCGAATTTCACCTGTGTTTTGGCCAGCAGAACAAGAGAACATCCCTCAACCGGAGCGGCCAGGGACGGATGTGGAGGAGCCGGAGGAGGAACACCCCTGTGCCCAGGAGTAGACCGTTCCAGGGCCAATGTTGAAACCCCCAGCCCTTTCCCAAACGCACACCCACCCTGTACAGCACTTTTTTTATTTATTTATGTAGATATGTAGTTAGGAAAATATATTTTTTTGAAAAAGGAAACATTTATTTATTAAAAAATTTATTCTTTCAAGTTGGTGTGTGGCTCCTTGCATGTAGCCCTCCCCTGCAAAGCTGTTAGGTCAGCGTGGCGTCTGTGGCATGCCACTGTTTCAGTCACGGACCGCTGTGCAATTCGCCAGCCAGACAACTGTTTTGCATGTTTGGCGAAGTGGTGGAAAGGGCGGTAGTGTCAGCGTGGACTTTTCAGCTTGGATCAACACTCCGCGGGAAGATTTGCACTGGGAATGCGCACTCCCCGTGGATTTCCGATCCTGTGGAGACAAGGAGGGGCGTTAGTATTTATGAACAAAGCAAACAGTACGATACAAACAGCGGGTCTTTTAAGTCTTAAAAACCAAACTGACAAAGGGAACTGCCTTGTGTTATAACTTCAGAGGGCAGATAGTCACAGCAGGGGAGATAACCTTTCAGCTTTCGTGATATCAACAGCTTCAAGGTAATGTACAACAACTTAAATTCTTGCACAAGCTAGAGTGAAAACGATGTGGTAAATTGTGTGCCTCTACAATAGTCCCAGGAACTGGTTTTCTGCCCATGGGATCATCCCTCCCAGAGCCACATGGACTGATAAAAATGAAATGCTTGCCTCCCCCAAACAGTGATGTGCATTCCATTGCCCTATCTCCTGCCCTGGCAGGAAGATCATCCCCCTCTGCATGTGGCGGGGGGGGTTCAGACATGGGGCGTGACTGTATTAATGGCGGCCGCTCGAGAAATAACTACTGCCAGGGGTCAAACAGAAGCCACTACCCCCTACACCCCCAGCCCGAGAATCTGGATTAAAACGGAAGATTACCAAGGGTAATTTTTTTCTGGGGCGCCAAGCAGTCCCCAGAGAAAAATAATACGTTTATGCAGCCACATGTAGTCCCCAACAAACAGGAAAAAAGTTTCCCAATAAAAGTTTGCACGGGGAAAGCGTGCCGGAGCAGCACAGCAGCCATCCCCAAATTTACACAGCATCCCGTCATTGCGCCATGATCCCGCTTCCAAAGTGATGAGAACGGGTTTGGCACGGTGGCTGCTTTGGACGTCCCCTCCCTTCCTACCTGCCCCCCTCCACAGCTTTCCCAATTTTCCCTAACCTTTAAAAGCATCCTGCCATGCCATCCTCGGCGAGTATCCACTCGCCAGCCACCACCACCCCCTCGACCCCATATTTAAAATCAGGGCACCTTCGGGAGACACAACCCCCGGAAACCCTCAATTCACGACGCTGCACGGACAAAGGATAGCTAAGGGAAAAACCTACCTTCCTTTTTTTCCGTCCCTCGTCCCTTTGCTTCCTCCTTGCAGCCGCTGAAACCTTCCTTTTTTTCCGTTCCTCGTCCGTTTGCCTCCTCCTTGCAGGCGCCTCAGCGGGTTTGGAAAATGGCGCCGCCCGCTCGTGCTGGGGGCGGTCCTGTGGCTTCTGCTGACCACGCCTTGATCCCTCCCTCTCTTGATCGCCCGCGCGAATCAGGACGCATCGCTGCTTTCTCATGAAAACGTCGAGCGCGGATTGGAGGAAAAGACCACATTTTATCCGGTCTTTGAAAAGTGCGCGGAAATGCAGATTGGTGGCGCCCCCGCTCAGATTGGTGTGAGAATGCAAAAAGTTTAATGCTCTCTAACGTGTAAAAGGCACCCAACCAAGGACGAACTGGGAAGCTTTAAAAACCCCATGTGAAAAAGGCTAATGACAGGCTAACTATTGGCTTCAAAAGACTAAGAAAAAGACAGAGAGAGAGAAACCAACCCACTCATCCAACCACTCCTGGGCATTGAGGCCAATTGTCCCATGGACAAAATTCCTCCTCAGCTGCATCAGCAGAAAACTATGTCACCTCCTATATCACCTTTTACTTAACCTAACCCTTCATATACTCAGCTAAGTAGCAGAGTCACTAAGAAATTGTTAGCGAATTGTAAAGATGCATATTAGGACAAAGACAAGAGTGCCTGATGCACCAAAAGACATGTACAATAGGACTGAAATGCATTGGTACCCATTGCACATTGATCCCATTGCACAATGGCAACTTTCCCAGCTCTGCTACTTAATAATAGAACTCCTCTACTGGATGCAGATGTTATGAAGCTGCCCAATTCTAATTCCCACTCACATATGTCCATTCACAAAGAAGTAACTTCCATACAGCCATGGAAATGCCTAAGAAAGCAGGTCATGTCAAGCCTATTTAACAAAAGGAACATGGGACTGAGAATGGACTGAGCCAAAGCCAGAGGGTTCTTTGTACTCAGGTAGCAGATTAGAGTGAAGCCTTCAGCTTCTAGCATCCACCAACTGAGGTCCATGCCCCAGAGCTGGTCAAGCACATGACTGGCTGGCTCAGGAAGAAGATAACTGGTAAAATATGAAGCTCTGAGATCACTCAGAAGTAGAAGATGTTACTGGCAGTGGCACAGCAGTGCTTCTCACCTCTACAGGTTCATACCTGCAGGGCACAAAGAGGAATCTCTAGTAAGTGGAGATTAATGGTTTGTGCTATTGAGGGAAAGACCAACACACAGCTCATAGGCTGCATTCACTGTACCTGTCTTTGCAGCCCATGCCACTACCAGATCTACTGATAAGATGCTGAATTTTAGTAGTATACCACTGCAGAGGGGAAAAAATCAGCTGTGTTTCCTTTCTAAAGACTAGGAACATATGGAGTGCACACTTTATTTTGGAGCAGAATATTACTTCCAAAACTCTCTTAGAAGAAGAACTCTAGTGCTTCTTCATTTGAAAGCAAAATGCTGCTATTGTGTCACCAAAGTTTGATGGCACACTAGTGGCAGTGCTTGCAGCTTCCTGTAGGCTCAAGAGGGGTCAAAGCACCAATCCATCCCCAGAAACTGTCCGCTCCAACAGTAATGGTTGGTTTGCACGTAGCATAGATGCAATACTACATATGAGACAGAAGTTCATAGTTTTCGACTATGGAAAGATCTGTGATTTTCAATGATAGCAAACAGTCCTCTAGACTATAAAAGTTAGTATTGGGGGGAAATGCAGGAAATGTTCCTGTTGGTTGCTGTATCTGTTGCTAAGGTTCTTGTGGGGGGGGGGTAAGCATCCACATAACATTGCTCTTTTCAAGGCAATTCCTAGCAGAAATAAAAACATTTCATTCCCATCTAGAGCCTGGTCTTAAGAAAAAAAAATCCAGGATACAGCATAGGAACCACACACTCCTGTTTTATTTTTGTTTTTTGTTTTGTTTTGGTTTGGTTTTTGGATATATGGTTCAGTAATTTAAATGACCTCTTGATGGGAGGGGCAGCACAGGACCTTTACACTAAAATAGTAAGGTTTTTTGGAACACTGTACCTTTAAAAAAGAAGGCATGCCCATCCAGGTCTCTAGAGTCCATAGCAAGCAAAGACATAGAAGAGATCTATGACTGGCCAAATGACTATGGTATTGCGTAATTTGAATGTTTATTGGCCAGATCACCTATCCAGCTTCCTCCGTCCTCCCTCCCCTCCCTGCTGGCTGGAAAAGTCCCTGTGGATTGAAAATGTTTTCCCAATGGGTGGGAAATGAAGCACTCTCTCTGTTGTAAGAAATCTCACTTTTTTGCATAGTTTGGTCAGGACTATGGTTGAGATGAAAGTAATTAACTATGAAGAAAGATTCTGTCCCTAACCATAGCATTCAGTCATTTCAGACTCGGCAGCCACGTTTAACTCAAATGTAACCTCTAAGAGCTTCTTCTACAGGTATCATTGGGGCTGGACCATGGGGCAGAACTCTAGGACCTATTGCCCAGGAGGCTTCCAAACAAGCACCCAGAGATGGGACAGCGGCAAACAAGCCTGGCAGCAGCAACTGACTCATGAGAGCTGGCATTGCCTTTTATGGTATTCTTTTTTCTTCTTTTTTTTAACTCGATATTTTATAATCAAAAAGCTGATGACCAAGTATGTATATGGTTAGAGATGTCAATTCTGTTATTTTTGCCTTTCAAGTACAAATTATTATTTTCTGTAACAGAATAGCGCTTATGCCCAACTAAATGTGTTTAGATGTGCAATGTGGCAGTTAAGAAAGCCAATGCAATTCTAGAGCTGCATCAACAGGAGTTTAGTGTCCAGGTCAAGAGAAGTGACAGTATCACACTATTCTGCTTTGGTCAGACCCCACCTAGAATACTCTGTCCAGTTCTGGGCACCACAGTTCAGGAAGGATATTGACAAGCTGGAGCGCGTCTGGAGGAGGGTGATCAAAATGGTAAAAGACCTGGAAACCATGCCCTAAAAGAAGAGGTTTAGGGAGCTGTGTATGTTTAGCCTGGAGAAGAGAAGGTTAAGAGGTGACATGATAGCCATATTTAAATATTTGAAAGGATATCATATGGAGGGTGGAGCAAGCTTGTTTTCTGCTACTCCAGTGACTAAGATAGGGAGCAATGGCTTCAAATTTGAAAAAAGAGATTCCATCTAAACATTAAGAAGAACAGCTCAACAATGGAATGTGCTGCCTCGGAGTGTGGTGGAGTCTCCTTCTTTGAAGGTTTTTAAACTGAGGCTGGATGGCCATCTGTTGGGAATGCTTTGATTCCTGCACAGCAGGGGGTTGGACTCAATAGCCCTTGTGGTCTCTTCCAATTCTACGATTCTATGAGAACCAAGGCTACAGAAGCAACCATTGCCCATACTGGCTGAGAATGATGGAATCTGTGATTGGAACATGTCCTTCCAGATGTTAGACCGCACCCATTACCCCAAGTCAGCATGGTGAATGGCCCTGCTGGCTGGGGATAATAGCTGCTATAATATAACACATCCAAGAAGTGCTAGTTTGCAAGCATGCAAGCAAACCAAGCAAATGCACACTGAATGAGATGGTTCTTAGAAATCCACCAAGAAGAAGGGTCTTGAACTTCTAACTTTCATGTGAATTTTCCTTTTTCTTTCTTTAATCAGCCCACCCCATTTATTACAATAGTCTTCCACAATCTATTGCCTTCCAGATGTTATAAAAATTCTCAGTGGGCATGAGTGAAACTGTAGTCAACATATCTGAAGAACTGATGTCAATAAAACAGTGGCATTCACCATACTATCTACCCCACAAAACCTCCATTTAAGGCTGCCCTCTTCACTTTGCAATTTCTCCCTCGGTGTTCCTTTCATGTTAGCACATCTGCAGTCCTTAGTGTAAACTTGGCTATGTTTTTGTATTCCTTGCAGATACAGAACTCATGCGCCACATTTTTAATAGGATGTGTATCAAGCAGCTAGCTTCTTCCCAAACAGAACAGCTCATTTGGGACCCCAGGCAGAATAAACAGATTAAGTCATGTGAACATATAGTTTTGTTTTAATACAGCCACATTCTTTTGTTCTAACTGTGTGCCTAAAGACGTTCAAAGCATGGAAGCAAAGCTATACACCATTCAGTTCCACATAGCTCTAGAAAGGCATATCTCTGAAGAGAGTCTGCAAGTAACTGGATAGTTCAAACTGGTTAAAGGACTCTCCATGCCAGGACTTTTTAAAGGAATGTTCTAAAATACTCCAACAACACACCTGTGGATTATCCGTGTGCATGTCCTTTTGCTGCTTAAAGTCACAACCCATGATAGTTAGAAGCTAGTATGAAATGGAAGAAAATCCTCAGGAATCTGACAGCATTAATGCAGAAATGCTATATTCAGATGACACAGAAGGGACATTAAGCACTCCAACAAAAGTGTATCTATGGTGTGGAACACTGAGAATAAACAAAGTAGGCCAGGACAATCCAGATGCATGGCAACGTATAGGAGACTTTAGCTTACACCCTAAGCACAGACATCCTTCTGCTGCATTTTTTCTCTACCACAAAGGGAAGAAAGCATGAAACCCGAGAAATCTCAAATATATGGAGAGTTTTGCTCACTACTGATTTAGCTCTTCATGCTTCTGGTAGACCAGGAGAAACTGGACTGGAAAAGCTACAGGCAATTAGACCAGACAGCTCAAAGCTTTCTTCTGAAAGCAGAGAGAAACCATCTCATGTCTTGAGAGACCAAGACAAGCCTTCAAACAAGCAAGAATCAGAAGGAATGAAGGGTGGTGGGGCAAGGGAATGCACAAGCCAATGGCCTTTTGGGGAACTTTCATCTTGTACTAACCCAGAATTCTGTCATTGTGTCTGAGCAGACCTTGTGTATACTGCAAAATGCATTTGCTGTTCTGCTTTAACAGCCCTCTCCCAATGCAGTGCTAAACTTGCTCTTGGGTTTTTAATTAAAATGCTACATAAAAGCTTTAATCACCTGTGAATGGGTTGGTTTTATGAATGCTTTTATCACTCAGCTCACACCCTCCCTCCCCTCCCCCTTTAATTCACATCTTGCAGTACCATAGGCTAAACAAAACATTAAGGTCATGCACCAGAAAACTAACAAGAAGCCAGGAAATGCAAAAGGTAAAATTCCAACAGGAACATTAATTAATTCAGCTGAACCCAAAACTCTGCATGCCTTCTGGAGTATATTTTACAAGACAAACAGTGATCTTTTCAGCTACCCGTTCACCCTTAAGGAGGAAAATATGTGTTAAGCAACCAGTCTACAATCTATAGTCCTTTACATTTGTTACCTGGAGTGGTGATGGATGTCAACACCCTCAAGTAAACAATTCAGAGTTCATAGAATCATAAAATCATACAGTTGGAAGCGGCCCTATGGGCCACTGAGTCCCACTCCTAAAGCATCCCCAGCCAACCCATTTTATGAAGACGTCCAGAGAAAGAGATCCCAAAAGCATTCTGCTAGTTGGTTTTGGCCCAACATTTGACTTATCCATTCTAATACATCTTCCCCAAATCTACATATTTTTGGACAAGTTAGCCACATATGATTCCAATCACTTATTTTGCCACAACATCTTTAATGTAGCTTTGATACTTATTAATCTGATGGAGTTTAAGTGGACAGTAATACCATTTACAAATAATTTTTAATGCATTGCCTCTGATCTGACCAGATACTGATTTATACAGTAGCCTTTTCCAAACTGAGTCCCATTGTTTTTCCATTATTTTTATCGCCATGTCTGACTCCAAAATGAGTCTCATCCTTTTACATTTACCAAGTTACATTTTTTTTGTGGAAGCAGGCCATAGAGTCATGCTGGAGCACACAGCAATGCCTAGAGAAGTTTTCTCAGGTTTTAAAAAAAGTGTTTTCAATTTTTATTTTTATTTGAGTTTTTTCTGGCAGAAGTAGACCACAGAATTGCACTGGAGGAGCTAGATATTCCCAGAGAGAATTTTTTTTCTGTGGCAAAGGCAAATACAGTAAGAATTTTAAAAATGAATACATTAAATAAATTTAAATAAATTAAATAAATAAATTAAATAACCTGCAAATAATCAAATCTGCAAATGCTGAACTCATGAAAGTGGAAGGCCAATTGTATTGAGGATGGGGAGAGGGAGAAAGAAAGTGATAGAAGGAAGGTCTAAGAGAGGAAGGAGAAGTTGAGTGAAATGAGAAATTGTAAGGAAAGTGAGAGAAGGACAAAGAGAAACACAGGTGGGAAGAAGAAGACTTTAGCTAAGAGTTGTGGGTGAGGAAATGTGGAAGAGGGGAAAAAATGGGAAAGACAGAAAAATGAAATGAAAAGAACAAGGACCCAAAGTGTCTCAGCAGAACTGAAGAAGAAAAAAAATTAATAGGATGCTTTTTGATAACAGTAGTGCACCCCACGGATGCCTCAGACCAAGAAAGGAAACTGCACTGCAGCTTCAACCATTTAGGGTAAGGTGAGGAACGTTGGGGACAGAACTGGGAAAGTTAACAATCAGATAGGAAATGCCACAAAACAGCAAGCCTGTGGTACCATATTCATTGCTTCCTAAGGCAGTGAATACTTGAACAGTTCACTCTTCCCACAATGACTGCTCCTGCTGAGGGATTCTGGGAACTACAGGCCAAAAAATAAAAACAAGAGCAACTTGACCAAACTGCAGAGGAGGAAGCTTGCATTCACATCACCATATCATAATAACTAATAATTATATTCTATTTGTTTTTAATTCTTTTTGATTAATTCTGTTTTAACTTTTGCATTCTATCATTTTTAAACTATGTCTTTTTAATTGTTGCAAGCCACTTTGAGTCTCAACCTGGGAAAAAGTGGGGTATAAAGATAATAACTATTTCCAGGACCTGCAGCAGCACTTGGCAGAGTTGGGCAGTGGCTGGAGCACAATACTGTATCTGCGCTGCACTATTATAACAATTTGATACTACTTTATATGTCATGATGGCTGCAGAATCCAGGAGTCTGTCGTTTGGTAAGGTTGTGGCAGGGAAACTAACTGCCATTTGGATGTTTCCATAGTCTAACTTCTCCAAGCACCTGATATAGCATCACATTTTGAGATATTAAAACAACGGGCAGCTTCTCACATTTGGCCATAGCCTCCATGTAACCCCATAGCTTAGAGGACTATGTGGGCAAGCCAGTAACCAGGCAGGGTAGGGGTATGGATGCTCAAAGCTCTGCAAGTCCTGGGTAAGAGCCATGTTTTCCCCCAGCATCCAGCAATCAGAGATGCCCTATAATCCCAAGGATTCGACAGCTACTTAGGTGAGTCAACAAGGGTAGGAAGAATCCTCTTAAACTTAAGTTGGTGCCATCATCATGCATTGTGTTAATGAATTTTCTGAGTTACAGTGCTATACTAATGTTAAGGACATCCCCTTGAGAATTTGTACTGAAAAGCTACTCCTGTCATGGCTACAGAAGTATGTGCAATGGGGAAAAATTATATTCTCCTATGCAAGACAGATAGCCCCATTAAAAAAAATATTAAAACAGGAAGGAAGGAAGGACGGAAGGAAGGACGGACAGACAGACAGAAGGAAGGAAGGACGGACAGACATCTCCTCAATCGTTTGGGGTCTTATCTGCGTTAAATGAAATAGCTTTCTGGAGCTTCATAAAAACAATTTGTTTCTTATGGAATCCTTTTCAAAATTGGAGAGATTTATTCCAAAAACAAACTATTTTATGAGGCAGCACCAGCTTAGAAAATAATCTGAAATAGGTGCTGCTAATCAATGCAGATGCATCCATTTATCAAAATGGACACTACCTATCTTATTGAATGGTTGTCATCTATCCTACTGCTCAGAGAACATATGGTTCCTACTTTATACTTTACAAAACGTAATAGCAGACAGAAATGAATGCAGAGATGACTAAGCACTCTGAGGGTCACTATTAAGAGCACATGTAGCCCTGCCAATGTATTAATATTTAAAGTTTCTACAGTTTAGTATCCACATTGGTTCCAAGGTTGTATATGAAGGGAGGGAGGGAGAGAGAAAGAAAGAGAGAAGCCAATGTTGAGCCAGCTGGCAGATTAGATAAATCTATTAAAATAGTATCCTACTGAACAGAAATTTCCTCTTTCCTTTCTCTATAGCCAGATGTATTGGTTCCTGGTCTCATAGAAGAGGGAGAGGGAAAGAGGATAAAAGAAAAACGCTCCTGGCATTCTGTGTCTTTTTCCTCATGGTAGGTCTCCCTACTGCAAGGGTCATGGAATTTATTTCTATGGCTTGAATGATTATAATGGTGCAAAAGTAACTTCCCATGTTGGACGAGGAGTGTTTGGCCCTGGCATTTGTTCAATTTTAAAAGCAGCTTTAAAGAAATCAAATAACTTCAAGACTATAGCAGACCACAGCACCAAGCTTGCCATAATTCATTTATAGCAAGGGAAACTCAGCATATGGGCTGAACATATGGTTTCATTAGGAAACCAAGGCCTAGATCACACAAAGAACAAATTAGGTGGTAAAATTGTTTCTCAACTGCACTATTTTGGACTGCAATTTGAGTGAAGGGAGGAGGTAAGGTGAATGTTTCTCTACCTTTAAAAAAATGCACTCATATAAAACCAACACATTGAAAGAAACGCTAGGATAGACCTCCCTGACATCTAAGAAGAGCTCTGTTGGATCCAAGTTCTATCTAGTCCCGCATTCTGTCTTCCACACTGTGTAACCAGTTGTCTCTAGGAAGACTAAAATCAAGCCATAACAGTGACAGACCGTTCCCAGCTGTAACTGGTATTAACAGAGGTATGATGGATGTACATCCATCTGGATTAGATTTCTCCTTCATCCATTTATATAATCCCCATTAAAGGTAGTCTAATTTGAGTGTGGCCAACACCACTTCGTGAGGGAGCAAGTTCTAGAGCACCCACTATGCAGCTTCATGGAGAAGAATTTCATGGTGCCTGTTTGCATTCTCCCATCATTCAGCTGTAGTGGGCAATCATCATCCCTCAAATTCTAATTATTAGCTGTGAAAAGCCAACAGCACAAATTTTGCTTAGTGCTGATAAAGGATTAACATCATGATAAATATGTAGATCCTTCCTTATTTCATCCTCACTCAAGAATGAAAAATCTCACCCTCAGGTGAGAAAGCAAGAAGTTTTGCATGAATCCAAATACTTCATACACATTTGCAAGACAGGTAGGAGGAATTTTTATGTGCATATTGTATAATTATTGCTGCTTTGTGGCATGGACTTTTTAAAAGGAGAAGCACTGAAGGGTTATTTGCATCTTTTGCATCAGTAAACAGAAGCAATCCTTCTACCCTTACTGTGGGGCATATTATTATCTATTATTATTTATTTGTATCCCGCCTCTCCATATGGATCGAGGCGGCGAACAACTTACAAATAGCATGTATTTCGAAACATTTCTATACATGTCCCCAACAAGTTGGGTACTCATTTTACCGACCTGTGAAAGGATAGAAGACTGAGTCAACCTTGAAGCCCGGCAGGATCGAACTCACAACCTTGTGGCTGCCTCTTTTGCTTCATAACGAGACGTATGAGATTGCTTTCTGTGCAGTCTTTGCAAGGAGCTCTGCAAAGCAAACTTCAGCTAGACTTTCCCTCCAAAACCTAGCCTTCCTGCAGAATTGTAACACTGACTCAGGGAATTAGAAATTGAAATTGAAAGAGGCTGTCATGTTTGGCACATGTTAGACATAGGTGCGAGACTTCACTCATTGGTTAAACACACTGAAAGGCAGGAAGCTGTGGGTTGGTTTCTTGGAAAACAATTGCGCAGAGGAATGATGGTACATTCCATCTCTTAACTCTCGTCCTAAAAAGCAAAAAACTTAGGCTGGCATCTTATATGGAAGTCAATCACTGGAAACCAGCTTACGATTATGTAAAGCTGAATTGCACCATTGAACACTTTTTGTATTCATGGGGAAGCAGAGATGTAGCTATGCCACTGAAACCATTGTACAGGCAGAGCCATTGATGTGGTTGTTGCAAAATGGTCCTAATGCACAATGGGTGGCAATGCTCAACATGTCCTGTTGTGCAACATTCCCATTGCACAATATGTCCCAGTGCACAATTGCACATTGCGCAAGGGTCTCAATACAAAACATATCCCAATGTACAATATGTTCTGACACACAACATATCCTGTTGTGCAATGTGATCCCCTGTTGGGCAACAGGACATCTTGCATCGTGCCTCACTGCTCATCATCACAATTCACTAGCATAGTAGTGTATGGCGTCAGTGACACAGGCCTATCATCATAGCCTCTGATATAGAATCTTGACTATCCTTTAAAAAAAAACAAAAGCTTAGAATCTGGGCCAAATGATGTTCCAAATTGGCAGCAGGTAGCATGCCTAGAAACCAGGTTAAACCCAGTGATATGGGTAGCAGGGCAGCCCTATTCAAAATGGTCTATGCTTAAGACAATATGCAACACTCAGCCCTGCAACTGTCTAGCAACAGAAGCCCTTGATTATTCAGGCTTGGTGTAAAAATAAGAACACCAGAAGAGCCTTTCTGATTCAGATCTACGTCGTTCAGATTCTGTTCACACTATGGTTGACCAGATGTCTCAACAGGGAGTCCACCAACAGGATATGAGCTTAATAGCTCCCTTCCACTCATTCTCTCCAGAAGTTGATACTGGGCTGTATAATGCCTTTCATACTGCAGGTTATATATAGCTATTATTACTTGTGGCTCTTGAAAGCCACTTCCTCAATGAATTTGTCTAGATCTCCTTTTAAAGCCATCTTAGCTGGTAATCGTCAATACTTCTTGTGGTAGTAAATTCCATAATTTAATTAGGTGAAGTATTTCTTTTGATGTGTCCTGAAATCCTCACACTTCAGCTTCACAGGACAACTCTGGGTCCTTGTAATATGACACAGAGAGAGAAAAGTCGCAATCTAGATTCCCCACACTTTGGCCATTTCCGCACTAGCCTATTATAGTGCTATTATTCCACTTTCAACATCCTATGGAATCCTGGGGTTTGCAGTTTAGGGAGGCGCATCAAAGGCCCCTCCTTAAACTACAAACTCCAGGATTCCATAGGATGTTGAAAGTGGAATAATAGCACTATAACAAGCTAGTGCAGAAATGGCCTATATCTAAATTGAAATTCTTTTATAATGTCCCCAATCCTACTCCTTAGTATTCCTAAGCATTCAGAGCCTCACTGCTTAGGATGGAAAGAAGAGGCAAACAGCATCTTTGCCATAAGCCATATGGATCAAACCCTGCTCACCAGCTAGAACCAGCCTCCTTTTCACTTACTGTAAAACAGACCAGCTTGAAAAACAAGAGCAGACAAAGGCATTTTTGCTTTGTTTTAATTTTCAACACACGCACTGTCTGTAAGGGGATTCTCTGGCTGACTAACAGTCAGGACTCATTAGGCTTTCTGTCATGGCTTTCTCCGGCCTGCGGATATGTGATGAATCTCAGATGTTATCCAGCCTGAATAAAATCGCACTTGTTTGACCCTGTGGAGTACACCAGGGGCAGGGGAGTTGAGAACCGTAGTTTCCACAAAGAAATCTTCAAAATGTGTCTTCAGACAGATGCAGAGAATAAAGGAATTCAAAGGAGATTAAAATATTTTGGCTTCACTTAGAAAGAGGCTTTCTTCTCAGATGAGCAAAACTGGACCACTTCTGGCCTTTCCTAATCCTATTTGCATATAATGATGAACTCAGCTAAATTATATTTATAAAAAACAACAACAGTGGTACTGTTCTATTTCCCTTTATTACTCTTTTGAGTAATAATGCCTGCACACACAATGAGAACACAACATCCATGGGACTGTGTGGTTGCATACTATAGGATTAAGCCTGCCTGGAAATTGAGACATTACTTTAAGATGATGGGATTTCATTTCTCCAAAGCAAAGCTTTCAGAACTAAACCAAGAGAGGTGACCTCAGATCCTGTACCCATCACTTCTGAACCAAACTGCTGGTTGCAGGTCTATCATAGGAAGACCAGTGGTGTCAAGAGAAAAAGAAATCTTTATCCTTAAACAAACTATTTGTTGCCATGTAGGTTCTTTATTGCCTTTGATTCTTGCTGGACTGCACTGCAGCACAGCTGAGATGAACCACAGATAGAGAGGTTACATTAGTAGGTAAAGGAAAGGACCACAAACTGCACTAGATGGGATTGTAGCAACTCTGCAAGTTTAAACACAAAATTGTATTCCTATGACTAATTTATCTCTGGGGGTACAAGAATTCTGTGCTTCTCTTCTATATGCAGTTAGCACACTAAGCTTACATTTCCTTCACTGAAAAACAGGGATAGCTGAGAAAGCCCCTTGGGAAGAATAATAGACCAGTTGAAAATTTTGCATGATTTTCTTTTGGTATTCAAAGGTCCTAAAGTGTTGTGGAAGAAGTATTATGCACAGAAAATGGTTTCCCTACAGAGAAAGCAATGTTTTATGCACAGAAAAACTGCTTTCTGCCTTTTAAAAAAATGTATTTTTCTCTGCAGAAAATATTTCTGCATCATAATTTCTTAAAATCATAATATTTTAGGATGTTTGAATATTGAAAAAATCCTTCAGATGAGTATTTCTGTGTTTTGTTTTGTTTTCTGCAGTGGGGTAAAACTAGCATAATTACTTGCCCTGACCTACAAGGACAAATAATTAAGAATTTATCTTTCTCTTCTTTAGAACCATAATAAGATCATTTAAACTTGAATATGGGTCTGGTCCTGCACTTTACTTGTTGATTTTAGTTTATACTTACCTGGCTATCACCTCTGTCAGACAGTCAGCATGATGTAGTGGTTCGAGCATTGGACTATGACCATGGAGAACAGAGTTCAATTCCCCGCTTAGCCTTGGAAACCCATTGAGTGACCTTGGGCACAACACAAACTCTCAGCCCCAGAAAATCCCATTATAGGGCTGCCTTACAGTCACCATAAGTCAGAAACAACTTCAAGGCACACAAAAACGACAACAATCACATCTGTCAAAGAAACTGGCAAAACCAACTCTGAGTATTCCTTACCTAAGAAAACCCTTTGAAATTCATAGGGGTGTGTGTGTGCCATAAGTCGACAGGCAACTTGAAGGCACATACAAGCATACATATCACTTCTATTGGACACACACACATATATATGCACACACACAGTAGGAGATTTTCTTGAAACTCTGAAAACTACCTAGATTTATTCTGTTCCAGTAATATTACATGCTGTCTGGTTGTATTCCCTTCTTTAATAAAATTGCCATACATTTAAATATTTTGACCCAATTGTTATTTTAAAGAAAAACAGAACACATAATATCCAAAAGCAATACAGAGAAAACTCTTGACATTCAAAATTTTACAGTCTGTCCAAAGAGGAAGAGGAAAGCCATCAAATTCTGATTATTTTGGATTGTGTTCTGTAACTTAACCCTTCTGACAGATAGAAGCAAGTGAGCCCAGAATGATTACATCACACTGTGAACGTCATTCAAAACATAGATTACACCCAGTTTATATGCTTTCAATGTTATGCATGGATGTTTTGTTTATTGACTTGCATCACCACATTTCCTGCCAGCATTTATCTGAAGAAAAAAAAAGAATTTCTTGAGCCATTTTGGATGTCTTGGCAAAGCTGTTGTAAACAAGCCTCCTGAATAATTTTAGAAACTTGTGTGAAGCACAGAATAATCAATATGGCAGCATGACCTACATGTCAGAAATAGGGATGTGTTGACTTCCTGTCAAATGGTAGTAGAACTGCCACATCTCAGGGCCTGGCTTTGAGTCTCCAGTTTTCTAGGCAGGAGACAAAGGTGCATAAAATTCCACTTAGCTAAGAGGGCAGCTGCTTGCTACAATTTCCAAGACGTAATTGATCTACTGCTGCAACTTGCAAGGATCCTTGAGGGAGGAAGTTAATGTATTTACTTTAGTTAGCTTCCTCTTTCCCTTTCATTCATTGCAGTGCCAGGGCTCACCTTCCATTCTACTCTGCATCCACCTTGGGAGTAAATCCCACTGAACATAGCAGGACCAACTTCTCAGCAATCATACACTAAATTAAATGTGCATGTTATCTCGGAGTGAAAAATATCAAACCCTCCAGCATTTCACAGATGAAAGTCAGGACATGTATGGCCAAGCAACATCAGAATGTGGGCAAAGTTATCAGTGAGGAAGAACCAACAAGCTGGGAGAGGCAAGAGTAGCTTGCTTTTTCCTGAGCCTTCTGGGAAGGGCAAGATTCTGCTACCTCCCCCACCCCAACCACCCCATCCTGCAACTTAATTTAGTGCAAACTACCTTTTCATTTTGAACTCAGTTTGCAGCAATGGAAGTAAACTGAGGGAGAAGGAGGACAGAGAAACTGGAACATCTTAGAGGCAGCTGAAGAAGTGGGACAACAGAAGAAGAATAATGACTGTCACTGCCAAATCAGAACAGCTGGAGGGTATGAAGTTTTGGCAGCCCTCTACAGCACACAGGCACCAGGGTTGTTGCCTAATTTAATCAGCAACTTCAGTAGTGGCAACAGCCTGGGTGGGGAAGATGTGCAACCCCTTAAAATGTTCTTGGGCAGGCTATGCAGCCTCCACCTTAAAACATCACCTGCTGCTGCTTTATTCCATAAAGGCTAAGACCCCATATTTCATAAAAGTTAAGAAACATCTACTACACTCATAATCCAACACAAGCAGGTATGTTTTTCCCCAAAAACTGGTTATTTTTTATCAATACAATAACAGAACAATGGCTACAAGCAAGTCAGAAATATTTAATTAAAGGTACTGGCATAACTACTTAACTATCAGTGGCAGAGCCTGGAGTGTGTGTGTGGGGGGGGTGAGGCTACGGCATGAGAGGCATAGCCACTCTGCATGGAGATGTGGCCAGAGTGCCTTGGGGCATGGCTACAGGCCGGGACGTCCCAAAAACATTGCTAACCAGGGCGAACTGCCCCCATCTCTACACGACTGTTAACTATTGACTTGCAATTGTTACTGGATTATCTTAAAAGTTTATATTCAATTAGGTAAATTCTTCTTATGTTATTGTAAGTCATTTCGAGCATGGATTTTTCTTGGAAATCCAGGCCATAAATAAACTGGTGGTGGTGGTGGTGGTGAAGAAGAAGAAGAACAGGAAGATGAGGATGTAATCCACAAAATTAGAAATATATTTGAAAATAGCAGGACAGGTTTCAAACATCTCCACTCAGAACCCCGGTTTGCAAACCAACCATAGTGTCTATCATTTACAGATCTCCAGATTAAACTGAATGCTGCGTATTTCACACTTTTAAGATGGACTATTATTTTTGCCTTAAGTTCAACTCTATCAGTAAAGGTAATTCTGCATTCAACAAAAGATGCTATTTGAATTATGTGCCTTTTCAGTCTACTGGAACAGCTGGTGTCAGAAAGTCATAGTTCATTTGCCTCTTGCTCATCTTAAGAGTCATACTGAATCAAGTTTTTGGAGCTAAGCTTAACAACAAATGACACATGACAGCTTTCCTGTCTTCAGAAAACAGCTTCAAAAACCCAGAATCACATAGTTTTTAAAAAGAATATTTAATCAATTTCAGGGAGTTTTCTCATAGAATGAAGGAAACATGGAGATCTCAACAAGATACCATTTGTTAGGGAGCAAGAGAGAAATGTCAACAGATCTCTTTTTTATTTTAATACTACATTTATGAAGATGAGTGACAATCAAAATTGTGCTCGAAGGCCTCTAGTACCCAGTGTGGTGGAAAAGAATGTTTGCCTTAGGAGATCTTTTGTCCACCAGAAGGCTGATTCTCCTAAGATAAAAAGGCTTGAATTTCACTTATGCCAAGCACCTAATGTAATATTATGCTCCAGATCCAAACTTGAGACTCGTTGCTCAGAGGAGATGGCTGACTTTTCACATTTTACACAAAGGGATTTGGGATTCAGTAACTCCATTTGTGCTTTTTATACAGTACAGGTCACAATTGCTGGTCAGGATCCAGAATTAATCATACTTACAGTTGAAGTGTTGAGATCAATTGTTGAAATACCCATAAGGATTCAAATACACACATACACATATATATCCAGCTCCAGAGCTGGAGCCAATGGATGGAAATTTTAGGAAAGAAGGCTTCACCTAAACCAGAGGTACATACCCCACACCCCATTTCACAGATGGGCAGAGGCTTAGTCTAGGCCAAGTTAGGGAAAGGCTGTAGGCCTCCTAACCACCACCAATCCAATAAAAATCCAAGAAAAAAAAGTCATATACCATCCAGTTGTTGTTATGTGCTTCTTACTTATGGGGGCCCTAAGGCAACCCTCCACAGGGCTTTCTTAGCTGAATATGTTCAGAGTGAGGTTGCCCTTGCCTTCCTCTGAGGCTGAGACAGTATGATTTGCCCAAGTTCACTCAGTGGGTTGCCACAGCCAAGCGAGGATTCCAACACTTCCAATGTCTTAGCTCAACACTCAGACCATTATGACATGCTGGCTCATTTCCTCCATCCAGGCTATTTCCATCTTAAATACAGTTTCTCCCAGGCCTGAAACAGCACAAGTACCCCACAAAGACATCGTAAAACTGTGCCCTTTAGCCACAGTGGGAGAGTATTTGAATTTTTAAATATGGTTTTCCTTAAATGTGAAAGTGTGAGTATAGCTAGAGGGAACAGCCCTCTAGAGTGTTGTAGGTGATTAAGCCAGCCCCTGGAAATGGTTCATCCCTGAACTAGATGATCCTCACATGATCTCCTAACTTGTTTGTAAAAAATTATCCACGGCAGGAGAAAATGTGGGTTTTATCGCTGCAGCATGTGCAATTGTCACCTTCACATTAAGCAGAGCAAGCAGACACTGACAAAATTTACAGTTCCCTAACGCAGAACATTCCAAACTGTTCATGTTGGTGACACACTTTTTAGACATGCATCATTTTGCAACACAGCAATTCAGTAAGTGATTCATTAAGTGGAGGCAGCCCTTCCACCTGGGCCTGGCCTGCCACCACCCTCACCAAGGTCTTCCTCGGCCCAGGACAGTGGCGGTGGGAGAGACAGCCCCTCCACCAGGCCTGGCCCACCGCCTTAGTCCAGGATGGTGGCAGCAGTGGTGGTGGCAGGAGAGGCAGCCCCTCTTCCCATTACTTTCGTGTGCCACACCACGCTGCAGCCAACACACTAACATGTTGCAACACACAGTTTGAAAAGCTCTGCCCTGAAGCAAGAATGCAAGGCAATGGAATGGAAAACAACAACACTGCAATAGCAATGTAGTAAAGGTTTCAAAAGATGGTCACTTCAGGCATACTTACACTAACCCAGCCGGATGGGCACTTGAAAGCCTGTTAGTCAAGTGACAGAGGACGAAGACTGAAGTTAATTTAGAGCGTTGGTTTCACACACCTGGACAATCTGTAGAAAGAGTAGAATTCAGAAGTTAAAGAGTGCAGTTCACTCAAAACTCCTTTGTTCTGATACACAGCTTCAAAGATAGGAAGTAAACTATAAGTACTCCTATTGCCATTTCTGTTTCACGTTCAAAAGAGTGTTGCACAGCATACCCTTCTGCAGTTCCAGAGCACACATTATGGCACCGGTACCCTCACAAAGCATACTCTCCAACATTTCACAGATGAAAACCAGGATACATGTGGCCAAGAAACAACAGAATGTGGTCAAGATGGCAAAAGTTATTAAGGAGGAAGAACACACAAGTCATGAGAGACTGCAGCAGTTTGCCTTTGTCCAAGCCTACTGAATACGGTAAAATCCCACCCGCTCCTCTCCTCTCCCCACTGATGAATTGACTGCAAACTTCTTTTGCAGTTTACAGCAACTGATGTAAGCTAGGGACAAAGGGGGAAAATGGAAGGAGAAGAAAGAAAATGCGACATTTTAAAAGCAGCTGAAACAGTTTGATGACAGAGGATTAACTGGGACTGTCTCTGCCGAATTGGGACAGTTAGACAGTATGACAAAGCTCCCTGTGCAGAGGGCATGGGAGATATTTCTCTTAGTAGAAGACAATTTCCATTTAAGATTTATATCCCAGCTTTCAGTTGAATTATCCTCCCAGGTAGCTTATAATAAATAGCAATAATATACACATAACCCACACAATTCAGCTATCTTGGGTTGCCCAGCCCATAGTGGGTTTTAGGGGGTTTTAGATGGGTTGGTGGGTGGGGAGGATGGGTTATGTTTTAATTGCTTTTAATGTATTGATGTTCTGTTGTAGTACTGCCTCAATCCGTCGGGAGAGGCGGAATATTTATTATTATTATTATTATTATTATTATTATTATTATTATTATTATTATATACTGGTCTGGAAGCATACTTCCTTTCAGCCCCTCAGTTCCCACCCTCAACCACTCTTCATTGCAGCTGATTCTTAACCTGGGCCATTTCCGCACTAGACTGTTATAGCACTATGATTCCACTTTCAACATCCTATGGAATCCTGGGGTTTGCAGTTTTGGGAGGGGCCATTTGGCCCCTCTCGAAACCGCAAACCCCAGAATTCCATAGGATGTTGAAAGTGGAATCATAGCGCTATAAGAGACTAGTGTGGAAATGGCTCTGGTATGGAAATAAGTGGTTGGGAAACATTAACCTGTAACAGCCTTTGGATGTGGCTGCTAGTAAGAACAAAGGCCAGTAAACTGGTGATAACCAGACAGACTGTTAAGACACAGAGCTAAACCAGAGGGAGGCCTATCTGTCTGCTGAACTACAGCTCCCTGCAGGGAGCAATTATGACATGCAAGCAGTTTCCAGTGGCTTCCACATGAAGGCTGCATTGTCTGAAGTGAACCTTAAGTCAAAACATGCCGTGCATCCCTTTTGCAAATCTTAATATCTCTTATGACACGGGCAATTGGAGAGAGGTGTTTGTGCAACAGAATACCCTATTGGAGTGATCTGTTTACCGCTGTTAATAACAAAAATACTCAGCTGCATTTCCCTAGATGTTCTGCTTGCATTCTAACTTCAAAAACCCTGCTACCAAGTGTTCTAATGACAGCAGGATGTGGAGTTCATTGCTCTATTTTGGAAAAAAAAATGCTGAAGAAATGCTTTTTGCTTGGCTTTCCTATCCAAGTTTTAATATCCACCCAGAATTAGTGCCATAATGAGACAGGAAAGAGCTGTTGGGACAGGAGGCAAATGGAAAATGACTGATCGGAAGCATCCTTTGGCAGGAGTTTACATGGTCTCAGTTGGCAGAGTGCAAAATTTGCTCAAAATGGGGAGGGAAAGGCAATCCAAAGATGAATCACTTCTAATGAAGATGGATCCCCCCGCTTTATTTTTTTTGCAAGGTAAGACTATTTAATTATTGTAAATTTTGGTCACAGATAACTGATTGTGCTGTGAGGATGAAGCAGTTGCAGCATTAAAGAAGCTAGCATGGTTGTGTATCTTTATGCTCTCTTGCTTTCTTTCTGCTACACAAACACACCTTGCAAGGTCACTGCTTTACAAATAACCTCATACCATCCAATAATTTTGATTTGGCAAGCGCGGTCCCAATTAATTTTCTGTTGCTCCACTTTTTCAGCTGCTTTTAAAACATCCCTATTTCTCTGGCCATTTCCACACTACATTCTTATAGCGTGATTATTCCACTTTCAACATCCTATGGAATCCTGGAGTTTGCAGTTTCAGGAGGGACCAATCGGCCCCTCCTGAAACTGCAAACCCCAGGATTCCATAGGATGTTGAAAGTGGAATAATCGTGCTATAAGAGTGTGGTGTGGAGATGGCCTCTCTCCTCTCCCACTTTCCCCCTTTGTCCTCAAACTTGTTTCAATATTTATAAACTGCAAAGTTCCTAAGTAGTTTACATTCAGTTAACTCAGCGGAGAGAGAAGAGAGAGTAGAATCTCACCCTTCCCAATATGCTCAGGCAAAAGCAAACTGCCGCAGCCTGTCCTTGCTTCCATATGAAAAAGAAAAGCTTTTTTTTTCTTAATAAACTGCCTCCAGATTTAGTTGCCTTGGGAGTATGGTACGGGCATTTTAACTGTTTACTCACATATATGTCCTACTGAGGGGCCCTTTCCCACAGGGTTCTCGGTAGAGCCTCTTCCAGGAGGGGAATTTACAGGAGCACTCCCCCTCTCCACCGGCTGCCTGCAGGAATGGAGGAAGCACAAAGGCCATGTCTCTTCCTTCCACAGCACAGCTGGGCACTGTCCCAAGCTGTGCTGCGGCAGGAAGCGTGGCCATCATGCTTCCTGACCCTCCACAGCTCAGGTAAGTGCGGAAGGGTGGCAGGAGGGCTTGCGCGATCACCAGTCATTGATGGGTAAAACCAGTCAATGATTTGCAGTGTGATTGCACCACCTGGGGATGGGAGAAGGAGGAGACACAGACAACATTGTGCATAAGTGTCGCCCAGGTCCCGTCCTTCTCCCATCCCCAATGCAGGACGATGACATCCTGCAGAAAAGGCCAGAGTCTCTCCAGACAAGAAAAAAGTCTCTTAAAGTCCTAGGTTTTGCTCCTGGACAAACCAATTTTATTTGTGGTGTCTACATGTTGTTTTCCCCGTCCTAAGTATTCCCAGGAGATTTTCAGCATTATTACCAAGGACTTTTCATTCCCACTCCTCAGGTCAGTTTAAATTAACCCAGTATTTCTCAAAAAGAAATATTGCTCTCCATAGCTGTGTTATACAAGAAGTAGCTAAAAGGGCCACCATCAAGAAACAAAGTGATTTTTTTAATCCAGATTAACAGTGATCAAGTGAGCAATGTTAGCAATAAAAGAAAACTATCCTAATGCTTAACTAGTGTAATATTGCTCAAGCACTTTAACACTTTGACTATAACTCCTGAATAATAACTGAAAGGGACTCAATGGAAGTCGGTAAAAGTCAATTTCTGGAAAAGTCCATTCCTGAGTCAATATGTGACACCCACTGGATGACCCTGATCAAGTCACACTCTCTTAGCCTCAGAGGAAGGCAAAGGTAAACCCCCTCTGAACAAATTTTCCCCAGAAAACCCTGTGATAGTTTACCTTAGGGTTCCCAGAAGTTGGAAATGACTTGAAGGCACACAACAATAAAAACAAAGTTATGCCATTTTTTTTCCAACAAAAACAACAGGATCTAGTATCTACTCTTGTCTACCCTACAATATCTACCCTTAAAGGCTAACTGTTTGTTTGATCTCCTGCCTTTCTCCCTATGCAGGACCCAGGAGGTTTTATCTGGCAAAAGTTTTTGTGGACTGAACTTCACTTCATCAGTTGCAAGCAGAGTTGCCTTGGTTGCCTGACATTTATACACCTGGGTGGATATAATTTATAACTTATAAGAATATAATTTATGAGATGAGAGGGAATGGAAATGTAAAAAGTAGTATTTATTGTTGCCTTAACTGGCATTAACAAACAATAACTGGGTGGGAGAATAAACATCTCAGCATAGATGAATTGCTTAGCATGTATAAATATGATGAAAAATCAGGTGAAAGACAGTCAAAGTAGATTTTTTTCTAAGTCATAATAAAATATTTATTCTCTGTCTCTGAAGGACATCAGACTGTGCCTTCTTTCTTCAATTGTTGCTGTTTGTTCTTACTTTCCCTTGTCTTTTGCCTTTTGTTCTTACTTTTCTCTTGTCTTTTGTAAATCAGATGGCAACCACTCTTGGCAGCCTTCTGTGGTATTTTCCTGGATCTGTAGCTTTTTGTCATCAATGACAAAATGCTGGCAGAAAAATAGTAATCTGTGCAGAATACCATTGGGAACGTCTGTACTCGGGTAAAATGTTCATATAATTGTTGTACTGCAACAGAAATGTATATGTCCAGTTTACACTGTTTCTCTTTCCCTGCTACCCTGTCAAGCAGGTTGGCTGAGAACTAGTGATTGTCCAAAGTCACAGGGCAAATTCCATAACCAAGCAGAGATCTGAATTGCATCTGTTCCAAATCCTGTGCTTTAAACATTACTTTCTCCTGGTTCTCTCAGCTCAGTTGTAACTAAAAAATGGCATGGCATGAAAGTTGAAACATAGTGAATTTTTTTAAAAAATGCAAACATTAAAAGGTATAATTTCCATAAATTAGAATGATATGCATGATTAGGATAATTGGCATAATATGCAAAATAGATACCCAGATAGCTGGATGTGGAATATGGCAACCCTAGCACAGGGCTGCCAAGGAAGGTCAAAAATAGAGCAGGTGCATCTCCCAGGCCCTCTGATTTAAGGAGGTAGTCTGAAATCTTTCTCAAGGGAAGAAGGAACCACAGTCCTCCCCACAATCCTACAATTGTCCTTGATTTTAATAGAACATCAATTTTGGCAGGAAAATCCATTTTTTCTGGTTCTATTGAGACCCTGTTCAAATGTATCTTGCAGATTTTTGAAACCATGCAATACAGATGCACATATATTCCTCAATCTGATGTTATTCGTGCTGTGCAATGCTGGATTGCAACAATAGTATTTGCACCCCATTTCAAAATGGGTTTATTTTTTAAATTAATTTTCATTAATTAATAATTTTTTTAGCACAAACGATCTAATCTACAATCAAAATAATGTGCAAGCCAAGAATAAAGAAATAGTAAAAAAAAAGAGGGGGAGACATACAACTAATGCACAGTAGGTCTCTGCCCCCCCCCCCCATTCCAACTGTAATGAAAGTAAAAAGGGGAAAAAAATTCAACCATTACAGATCTAATAATCCTCATAAAATTACTAATAAACATAGCCACAGATTATTACAATGTCAGATTTCTTACTGCTCAAAAATCCATAAACTTTTTAGCTTGAACAATATAATTGACAATCAAAACAACATGCAATTTAAAGAATAAAGAAACAGAAAGGAGAAAAAGAGTGGGAAAATGGGGTTTTTTTTTTTTTAGGTGGCCAAATGTACTACTAAATGGTTGCCAATGTTAATATAGGTTGCTGGAGGTGGGGTTGATAACATATACAATCCAAGTGGAAAAACAATGACAGGGATCATCGAGGGAAAAACGGCCTATGGCTGCTATGATGGAAGCATAGCAGCTGGGAAAACTGAGGTCAACTCTGCTCTGTTATTTTTTAATTAAAAATAAACTCTGCTTTTGCCATCAGGGGATTGGTTAGCATTCCATTTGTGGTCTGGGAGAGAGGAGAGGTGGAGGGAAGTGTTTTCTTTTGCTTTATTCTTATCAAAAAGCTGTGTAAGAGTGCACCCCGCGGTCATAAAGCTAGGTGAGCATGCAATGTAATATGGAGCAGTCTACTTTCATAATGGCACATTTCACTGACAAGGCCTTAACGTGTCCCTTTTCCCTCTACAGATCATACTTAATCTTTCAAGTCAACACAATATTCTTCTATACTCAAGAGAGTAAGTTAGTTGTTATTTATCATGTTATTTAACCTATATCTGTTTCTGCATTTTATTAGTCAATTCCCAACTGTTTGCCTCCCTAGGAAGTGAGCAGATGAGTTTTTCCCTCTGCTTCCTGCCCCTCCGTCATCTCATTACAAGTGTCATCCTGACAGGTACAGTCTTGAGGTGCTGCTGTGCCAGTTTTCTACCTGCAGCAGACTTATTAGTTTAACAATACATATCACAGGACTCACTGTAACATGGGTTCCAGAACACTTGAAGTGTCCCATTTTTCAGTTCATGCCATGTGCTCCCCTTGACTTGAGCCTTGGGGCCCATTCACACTGCACAATTATGACTCTGTGATTCCACTTTAACCCCCATGGCTGTAACCTCTGGAATTCTGGGGCTTGTGGTTTGAGAAGCACTAGAGCTTTTTGGCTGAGAATTCTAAATGCCCCTCCCTAAACTACAAATCCCAGGATTCCATAGGATGGAACCACCAAAGTTAAACTGAAATCATAGCATTATATTTGTATAGTGTGAAAAACGCCCTTGGCATTTTTATTGGGAGCCAGGCTCAGATTAGGTTGGCAAAACTGCATGGTGCCCAACAGGAGCAAAGTGCTCAGAAAAGATAATTCGCACATACAGGCTGAAGTGGCACTGTCCATTTTCTGTCTGCAAGTCTCTGTCACTTCATTCCAAATGCTAAGAGCTAGTTTACAGAACCAAACGTCTCACATAGGAACACTCAATGTTCGTGTGACAGCTCTTTTTGAGGGTAAAATGAGACGCTACATGACATGGAAACAATATAATCAATGAACAGGAAAAATGACATAGGAAAAATATATACAGATTGGACTCAGCTGAATCTCTATACTTTATTTCAAAAGAGGACACTTTTTACACCACTTTGTTTGATAATTTTCAAGTAATGTCTATAAAAACATCCCTACTCTCTTCCTCGCGTCTCCCTATCTTGACTCTGTTTGCCTTTAAGAATACTGTCTAATTCTCTATGTAGCACTGCGATGTCATCTCATCCCATATGCTACATGATCTTTGATAAGCTGGACAGTGGTGTATCTAGCATTAACAGCAGCTCCTTACCCCTCATTCCTACATGCATGGCTTTTTTGTGCTCCCTAGCATTGGCACCCAGGGCACATACCCTACTTGCCCCTAGTGGTGTATTTAAGTCTTATACACCAAGTCAATTTCAAATTCTTGAAGATACTTTCAAGTCAAGTCTCATGTCTGGAAGCCAATTTTATACCCCAACCAAAATTTCAGAATTAATGGACAGAGTGAAATAAATTCAGTTTTAACAATTTAAGCAGAGTCAGCTCTCCACATTTGCAATTTTGCCATCTGCAGCTTCGGAAGTAGAGAATAGGATCCTATCTTACTCTCCATTACTGAAGATTCAAAAGCTTTAAAAGTAAGGATTCTTCCTCCTCAATCTCACTGCCTAACACATTTGCTGTTCCCCTCTGAGAAATGCACCCTGCACTCTGGAAGCAAGTCTTGTCTTTTGCTCTTAGGAAACATTTTAGAAGGTTCCTCCGATATGCAAAAGCAAATGCTGAGCAGACCTCAAGCCTGCCTCAAGCCCATTGCCTAACCCGTTTGCTGTTCCCCTCTGAGAAGTGTACCCACACATTGGGCTTAGGACAGATTGTCCTGTGACTAGTAGGCAAAAAGAGATGGAAGCATTGTTCAAAGTTGTAAGGTTTCTGGATGAATGCATTATGTTAATTGAACCATCAAGTCAGCCGTTAAAAATATAGAAGTCTCAAGTTGAGTCGAATCAGTGCATCATTTATGGCCGAGTGGAGTCACTGAAGCGACTTAAGTCCGATTTGAGTCCAAGTCTATCAACTTGAGTCTACATCACTGCTTGCTCCATGTTAGAGAGTGCCTGTCTGCAGTGGAGCAATAGTGTTGATTAAGGAGCAAGGCACCATGGCTTAAAAGAAAAACAAAGTAAAAGCTTTATTATAGGAACTCCATTCTAAGATAGGAAAGTTACCGGGTGCTATCTAGTCTACCTTCATTCTAGTGAAGAACTGAGAAGAGACAGGAGGGGTCAAGGTGAAGAGGTACAGAAACATCCCTAAGAGTATCCGTTTACATCACAGAGGGGTCAGGATAGATAGAGCCAAAGAAGAAGGAGACTTTGAATCTTCAAACTAGCTAGCTTTATTTATTGCTACCCACTGTGAGACATTCTGGTTTCTTCAGTGCTAAGCATTGTTGCACTTCTAACACCCCACCCTAGATGTGCCTTTGAAGCTGGTCTATCAGCCTGGATAACTTTAAAGAGGATAATTGGTTTGTTTGTTTACGTTCTCTGTAAGACAAATTCACAGTGTCTGGGGGCTATGATTGCTATTAGTAATGATGATTATATCCCCAGTTACTGGGCAACACAAGCAGAGAAGTGCCGTTGGCCTCAAGTCTTACTTATGGCCTTCCCACAACATCTGATTGACCAATTTGGGAACAAAGTGCGTGCATAGATAGGGTACGCATTCTTTGGTCAGATCCAGCTCACCTCTTCTAATTTTTCTCAACATTCCCAACCCTTATTTTCTCAGTATTTCCAACAGAAAGCACTGGTTTTGGCCCCAAAGCTGAAATGAGAGACTAGTCAGCAAAGCCTTATTGCATGGTGAAATGATTAGTGCGATTGTATCTTTATATTAATGCTTACATATAGCATTTTTCCTGAGTGCGTAAAGCTAGGTATGTTGAGGGAATTCGCCTGAGCCTATGACGTCTGTGAGCTCTGAGAATACTTCAAAAGAATAAGCAGCCTTTCAAGAACACCCGGGCCATTTACGCACTAGGCTGTTATAGCACTATTATTCCACTTTCAACATCCTATGGAATCCTGGGGTTTGCAGTTTAGGAAGGGGCCCAAAGGCCCCTCCCTAAACTGCAAACTCCAGGATTCCATAGGATGTTGAAAGTGGAATAATAGCGCTATAACAGCCTAGTGAAGAAATGGCCCCAGACTCTCTCAGTTCAAATCAATATTCAGACCAGAGAAGCTCACTGATCTCCTCCCTCCACTCTATCCCACCGAAAAACATCCTTCCCCATTAATTAGCTTCAAAGTGCAGGGAACCAGTGATCATAGCAGTGGCTGTGGGGGGGGGATTGTTATTGTTGTTTTTCATTCCACCTCTTTTGTGCGTGTGTGTGTGTGTGTGTGTGTGTGCACGCACACACATGCGGTACTGACACACATACCCTCCAATTGTCTCAATTTGTCAGGCAAAGTCCCAGTCAAGCCTCTGTTGTTCCACTTATTTTTCAGCTGCTTTTAAAATGTCTTAGTTTTAATCTCCTCCTCCCACTTTCCCCTTTTATCCTCAGCTTACTTCAATTGCTGCAAAATAAATGCCAATTACAAAAGTGGGTTGCACTCCATTAACTCAGCCGGAAGGAGAGGAGAGGAAGGAGAGGAATCTTGCCCTCGCAAGTAGAGTCAGGCAAAAGCAACACAGCCTCTCCTAGCTTGCATTGTTCCTTAATACTTAATACCATCTTGTCTCTGAGGTTGCTTGGTCACAGGTTCCCTAGTTTTCTTCTGTAAAATGTTGGAGTACATGGACACATTGTGCAGCTGCCCAAGAGGTCTGCAAGGGCAGCTGTACTCAGATCTTTTAACTGCAGGCTACTGTGCAGAGGAAAGTTCATCATTTCCTGAGGCTGGCTCAGAACTCTTGGTTCAGGAAATTAATCACATGATAACATAATATTATTATTCTGATGATTTAAAACATAAGAAAGCTGGCATAGAGAGAGAAGGAGATAGTTTTCCAATTAGATTGGGTGAGACACCTCCTGACTCTGGCAGTAGAATGTGAGAGACAGGGAATCCCACTCCCCATTGTGGGGCCCCTACCTGTGCTCCAAAAGGCCCCTCTGATTGATTTTTGGCTACAGCAAATGGTGAAGCTGCAAAGCAAGCATGTAGGCTCTCCAGAATGGGGCACAGCTGGGCAAGGTCCCCAGATGCCTTGCTCCATGGAGTCCTCAGAGCAAAGCATTGAAGTTAGGGTGACTGTGGAGGTTGCCAGGGCTGCCACATCACAAGTACTCTTCATGGTCACACTGCCCAAAATATAGAGAGGAGGAAAGATGCCACAGGAACAGGAGTGAGCACATTAAGAGCAGTGCAGGTGCCGCATCCCTTTGCTTCAAATAGCAGTACCACAGCATGGAAAAGTCAGTTATTTTGACTGCAATTGCCAGACTCCCCCAGCCCATATGATCACTGACTATACTGACTGGAAACTGTGAGAAATGTAATCCAAAAAGCAACTTTTCCAAGCTTTGGGTGGGACATCTTGCAGCATTCCCACAGAACAAATCATGAGGTTCCACAACCATCTATCTGCCGCTCCTTACTCAACCATACACACCCTCAAGCCTAAGTTTGGTAATCATGGCTGTAACCTCTGTGCAGTCCCATTATGGGTGGTGTACTCAGCAAATAACTTGTTTCTTTTGAAGCCATCTTCTAAAGGAATGTTATGATTCGGTTTGCTAGAAAACAAACTGGAAAGGGTTCTTGTAATAATTGTATAGAAGAGGGGATTTCAGCAGCGGCTGTTTGTTACCTGGTGCCAGTGGCATATCTAGAGTAAACCGTACCTAGGGCAAGCATGGAAATTGCACTCCTACCTCCTTAACCCTACCTCCACCCTCCATCCCTAAATGCATGGCTTCCCCCCCCACCAGCTTTGATGCCTGGGGCACATGCCCTACTTGCCCCACCCTAGATATGCCTCTGCCTGGTGCCAACACCCACTGAAACTCACTCTTCCAAATAACCATTACAGGTACAGGAACCCTCTCTGGTTTGCACTTTGGCAATCCTAGTTATGACAAGGAGGAAATACCTGCAGGTTTATCATTCATTAGTAGACTCCTTTTTATCCAACTGACTGAGTGGTGAGGGTCCATCCTTACGTCGCCACCACACAGAGCATTGCCAAAATCCATGCAAGACAGCCAGCCACAACAGAAACACAGCCAAATGCCTAACTGTGACTGTGATATACAGATGGCTAAAACCCAGCCAATTTTCCCCTCTTTGTCTGCAGGAAACACAAATAGCACACAGGCTATTTATGGCATTCCAGTATTTTTGTGCTTCTCATGGGAAACATACTCGTTGCTGACTGTTAGCTTTTAACTGTTGTCAAGATTTCACTTCAGTTTATTAATGCACGGACATCTCTCAGATTTTTTTTTAAAAGGATGAGGAGGAGAAAGGAAGTGGTGATAGGGTACAAGCAGAGCTCACCAACTCTGTTTCCCAGCATAGGATTGTGCTTCAGTCAAATCATAAGGTCAGAGTACAGGGCCAACCCTACTGTTAGACAGAGCAAGGTGACTGCTTCAGGCAGTCAATTCCTTGTGCCCTAAAAGATCAGCAAATATTTTTGTAGAGTGGCCACCATTCTTGTGGAATCTTTTGTCTCATGAGCCCAAATAACCTGATAGTTTGGGTACTTTGTAACCTGAGTTGTGGAGGAAGGATGGATACCTTTTGCTGTTTTATAAGGCACTGGCCCAGGTTATCTGAAGGACAGTATTCTCCAATACGTGCCTGTCTATGTTTTGAGATCTTCTGAGGAAGCTTTTCTCTCTGTCCCCCCACCCCTACTGCTACATCTGGTAGGAACACAGGAAAAGGCTTTGTTGCTTGCTGCCAGGCTCTGAAACTCCCTTCCTAGAAGGGTTAGACTGGCACCCTCCCTGCTGTGCTTTTGTAGGATGGGGAAGACCTTTTTCTTTCTTTCTTTTTGGCAAGCCTTTGATGACTGATTGCTCAGGGGGAATGGACCTTCCAAATGTGCTGAACTGTTCACATGTTGTTTTCTTTGTTATGATCTTACTTTTAGCTTTTAATTCTATTGTTACATTATCTACAATTTCAAATTTTGTGAAATATGAATTTTAAAGCTAGATCTCTTACCAGAATAAGGGAAAGGAAGGGTAGGTCAACTCAGACCATGAAGATCTGGCTGCTCTGAGCTCCTAGAGGAAGGGAAAGGCAGGTGCTCTTTCATTTTCCTTCCTGACTGAGCTGAGACCAACTACTTCTCTATCACCTGAATCACCTTTGCCCTCAGTTCACTGTTATGCTACAGCAGGCAGGGGCTCCTCACTGGGCTTGCCAGGTGATAGAAGGATGTGGAATAGCACATATGGAACTATGTGCAGCTGTAGGAGGTTGGCCAATGTGAGCAACTGTTGTGCTTAACCTACCCCACACAGATAGGTTGTGAGTATAAAACGGGAGAAGACAGAAAATGAAGGCTATTTTGCTGCTGGGGTAATGCATAAAATGGCACTCCCCTCCACTTGACACACAGGATCTGAATGGTCTGGATGGAGCATCTTCCACCTGAGACAGCAGGCAAGTTTATGGGTGAAGGACAGAGTTCCATGCCACACATAGCTCTGTCTTTCAAGAGAGACAAAGTCAGGGGGCTCTGAAGGAACAGCTGAAGAAATGGAACTGTTGTCCCCCAGCACATGCCATTAGAAGCACTTGCTTCACACTCCCTAATTTAATGCTTGAGGAAATTATGGATCCTGCATGAGCTTTTTAAAAATAAGATGGGGTAGTTTAAAAAAAATACACAATACTTCAATTGCTTATTATGAAATGACTTGATTCAATAGAGAAGATCGTAATGCTTGGCAAAGTTGAAGGAAAAGAAGACCACATTACAGGTGGATTGACTCAGTTAAGGAAGTCACAGCCCTGAGTTTGCAAGACCAGAGCAGGGCTTTATTAACTGGGGATCTTGGAGGTTTCTCTTCCATAAGGTTGGCAAATTTATGATAAGGAACAGCAACAATTAGCAAATACAACCCAAAGCATATCCAAACATCTTCATATGTCCCATTGGTACAAAGGCTTTCTAAGCAGGTTTAAATCTGCAATGGCTTGTAGCCAAGTAGATTTAGCTTCTGGTACACTGGTGTTGCTGGAATCTAAACAAATGAAGCTCACAATAGCCATCAGGTTTCCTTTCATTTTTTCCAGTGTGGAAAGTATTCGGAAAGCATGCAGTGCATAATCAGGTGGCTGGAGTCATTCCTCCCAAATGATGTGGTATGATGGTGGTATCAACAAATGAGATCAGTGGCGCAGTGTTGCAGTATGAAATGTTTATTCCAGCCTACCACACTTTTTTCCAAGATGGACCATTTGTTTCTCTTCATTTCATTTTCTCTTTTGTTTCTCCTCACATTCCAGTCTTCCCCCTCCAGTCATGTTCCATGACCACCACAACAGTCACACTCTATGGCTACTGAGTATGCTTAGTCCTTAATGGACTGTTTACCATATATTTGTCTTCTTAGGCCAGCGTGAAGCTCTCTGAAAGGACCTACCCTGAAAGCCTGGCTGGCTCGTTCCCAGCTGCAGCATTTGCCACATCCAGAGAAAGGGAATGACCAGCCTAGCTCTCTGGACTGGTAACGGTAGAGATGTGATTTTCTGTCTGTTGAGTAATGTCATCTAGAGTTTAGCAAAGTAATTTTTTTAGACTACAGTTCCCACAGTCCCCTAGCTGGATCTGAACTGTGTAGAGCTACAGTCCCAAAAGGACCTTTGCCAAACTCTCATGCCACCTGGTTGTACGAGATGCTTCATAGAAAGGATTGGATGTGACAGATTACTGCCTCTCCCTCAATTTCAACACAGGTGGGCAGAATGTACATGAATATGGATGAGAATGAAGATCACAACGATGATTAGTACTAATACTACTATTATTATTATCCAGATCTTGGAAAAGTTTGTCTGTTGGACTACAACTCCCAAAATTATCTAGCCTGGCTTGTGGAGGAGGGAGCAAGTGTAACCAAAAAAATTAACTTTTCCAAGACCTAATGCCATTTGAAGCAAGTGCTTTAACTACAAGGGAAGGTTGGATCTAAACCCACCCACCCACCTCCCACTCCCCGCTGAAAAAAATCTCAGCATGTTTTTCAGGCAAACAATGGCACTATTCTTCTCCACTCCAACCATCCGCTGTCTTTCTCTCATATATCTCCCTTTCTGTCTCTCAAGGGCTGCTCAGCAGAAGTTCTCCAGAATGATGGTCTCTCTGGGATGCCTTTGGAGGAATTTAGAATGCCTGACTGAAAGTTTCCTTTGACTTTTTCCCATCCACTTCAATAACACAGTGAAATGCTTGGAATGCTTAGTGTGAACTGTGAAAAAATGATGTCTGGATGTGACAAAGTGTCACAACCACTCGTCTGGCAAGGGATAAAGTGAAGAGAAAAGAAAATCTTTGCCCTGTTAATGGTGCCATAATGTCAATTAGATCTCTAGTTACACATTTCTTTGGTTTTGTAATGAATGCTGGTGTTGAATTGAACACGTACATTCTCCATTCATTGACACAGGACAGCGATGAACGTGTCTCCATGCTCGTGACAGTTTTTCTCCAAATTCCTGTCCTTGGCTTATGCAAACAGGCATTCTGTGAGGTGAAAATAACAACCAGTTCTATGTGCCTAACACAATAGGCTTGGGAACAACAAGTAGAGGTTGCATACCATTCCACTAGTCCTCTCTAAGTCATTTCTAAGTAGGATACCAAGAATCTCACACCAGGTACTCTGACAGCCATTCAAGAGCTTTACTTCCTGCACCCCAGCATAGACATCCAGCTTGTTATCCATTGCACCACCAGTGTAGCTGTCCAGAATGAGGTACTGCAATTTACTGACAGCCACTGCCTGAATCTATGAATCCAATGGCATTTCAACTGTCCTCCAAAATCCTCAAACCTTGACCTGTTTCCTCAGTTTAAACAGTTTTTCTTATAAAATTCACAAGTATTCCTGCTGCCTGCCTCCTTGACTGCATCAAACTCTGCTTTGTCAACTGTGCCACCAGGCCCTGAACAGCATCAATCAGTGGTGCACAGAGCTGACTCTACCGCTAGACAAAGTGAGGGAGCTGCCTTGGGCAGCAGATACCTGCTGAAGCAAGCTGTTGGGAACACAGAACTGTGTCCTCCAAACTCCCAACCATTTGCCATCCAAGCTAGCCCACTGCCTTCAGGGCTTCTGGAAGAGGTTGCCTTATTGCCAGTTGTGTCCTCAAATGCCACTCTGCTAAGCTTTTGTACCTCAAGTGGAAAGGGTACCATTTTGTCCTTGGCACCCTTAGGCAGAAAAGGTCTTGTTCTCACTCTGTTTGTGCTCCAGTTTATCAGAAAGTCAGCCATTCAAGACAATAATTGGCCCATGGCAATTAATGGGCCCCTCTAGATGTCTTGGTCTACAAGTCCCATCATTTGTAGATGTTATTTACTGACATGTATAAGAAAGTGCTTGAATAGAGTGGAATTTTATGTTCACCAGAGCTTCCAAGTCTCAGAAAGAAGCTGCCATAATCTTCACAATTAGGTCTGGATATTCACAAAATCATACAGTTGGAAGAATCATCCAGTCTGACTCCATTCCATATAGGATACACAACTAAAGCACCCCAAAATCTGTCTAAAAACCTCCAAAGAAAGAGTGTCCATATTCTATTCCACTCTCAAATTTCTGCTACTGTCAAGTTCTTTCTGATATTGAGGTTCAAGTTCTTCCTAATGTTTCTTCTAATTTTACTTTATTAGTGTGTGTTCTAGTATGTGGAACAGCAGAAAACAAGCTCACTTTATCTTTTAAATGAAAGATACTTAGATCACTATTATATAATCTGCCAGTCTTCTCTTGTTCAAGCTGAACGTACCAACCTCCCCAAGCTGTTTTTCATAGGGCTTGACTTCCAAAACTTTGGTCATCAATATCCTTTGTGAACTGTGGTGCCCACAACTGGGCAAAGCATTCCAGGTGAGGTCTAACCAAAACAGAATAGAGTGGAACTACTGCTTTCCTTGATCTGGACACTATACTCCTGTTGATGCAGCATAGAACTGAATTGGCTTTTTGGCTGTCACATCACAATGATGACTCGCATTTAGCTTGTGATTTTCTAGCTCCCTAAATCCTTTTCACATGTACTGCTTCCAAGCCCGATATTACCATCCTACATTTCTACATTTCAGTTTTCCTGTCTAGATTTATTGCTACCTTACATTTATCCCTGTTGATACTCATTTTGTTAGTATTTTCCACTCATTCATTACTTAATGTTCAGGTGTATCACCATTGTCTCCTAGCAGAACATGAGACACCCTGTATCACCATTGTCTCCTAGCAGAACATGAGACACAACCTGTGGGCTTCCCAGGCTTTGAAAATACTGAGCCAGGACAGATGTAGTCCGTTCAGTTCCTGCATCACACATCTTCAGATCATGTCACAGCGCTTGAATCTAAATGATTTGTATTCATAGAATCATAAAGTTGGAAAAGACCACAGGAGCCATCCAGTCCAACCCCCTTCTATGCAAGAACATATATCAAAGCACTCCCAACAGATAGCCATCCAGCCTCTGCTTAAAAACCTCCAAAGAAGGAGATACCTACACTCCAAGGCAGCATATTCCAGTGTTGGACAGCTCTGACCGTCAGGAAGTTCTTCCTGAGGTTCAAGTGGAATCTCCTTTCCTGCAGCTTGAATCCATTGCTCCTTGTCCTAGTCTCTGGAGCAGCGGAAAGCAAGCCTGCTCCCTCCTCGACATGACATCCCTTCATATATTTAAACATGGCTGTCATGTCCCCTCTTAACCTTCCTTGATGTCTGTTTCAACCCTGCACTTTCAACCCTAACGGAGCCCTATTCAGTGGTTAATGAAACATGTGTGCATGTGTTTAATGGATCAGATAAGATTAAAAGAGCAAAGCCATATAACAAGTCAATTAAGCAGCAAACGATATTACTTTAAAGGAAAGATCAACAGAAATGGTCCAGTAAAGAAACAGAAATGATGTTTGGATCCCAAGTCCGCAAGACATTTTGTACCTCTAACATTATATACAGTACATCCAGATAACCTGTTTCAATATTCTAGCTGAAATATTTACATATGAATCTGTACAACTTTATTACTCCCCTGGTTCCTGATTTTTGGGGTCATGCAGAAATTTTCTTGATCCACTTGTCTTTCTTGGCCCCACTTGAGATTTGTTCCTGAGTCTGTCTCGATGTTATGAATATGCAGTGATGTCACTCCCATTGTTCAGAAATTCCACCAATGAGTACTGGGAAATGTAGTTTGGTGAGGCTGGTAATAGTTGTATAACACTTCCCTTTGCAGAACTGCAGTTTCAAAAATTCCCAAAAAGAAGATATGAGTGGTTAAATGAAAGCTGGACAACTTACCACCAATAGAGGCCACACTGGAAACAAAATCCCCATCCAGTAGCAGAACAGAATACCTCCTTGGTCACTGACCAGGCTGGATGGGGCTGATGGGAGCTATAGCCCAATGCCTTTGGAGGAGATGAGGTTGGTGAAGGCTGCCCTAGAATCAGAGCTAGAAGAAACCACAAGTCCAACTGGTCCAACCCCCTGTCAAGCAAGATAACACAGTGAAAGCACCCCCAAAAGATGACCATCCAACCTCTGTTTCAGGAAGTCCACTACACTCCCAGACAATCTATTCCACTGTCAGACAGCTCAAAAAATTCCTCTTAATGTTCAGGTGGAATCTCTTTTCAGACTGAATAGGTATACAAGGTGCCATGTCCATCTACACTCTCATGCTTTATTGGCATTTAAGAGGAGAACAGAGCTTTAGTTTTTTCCAGTGACCTGCAAAAATACCCAGTGACTGAACCAAAATGTCTTCTGCAATAGCCATTTCGGCAAATGACATTCCTGACTGACGTCATAGGCCACTGATGGTAACAATTAAGGCAATTGCACATTAGAAAATATGGGTCTAATGTCACTGCAATTAACATATGGCAAATAGCACTATGCTATTAGTCTATCACAGGGCCTGTACATCTGATTCCTGTTTTCACTGGAACGAAGCTATTTTGGCTGGCACCTGTCCAATCTCTCTGCCTTCTTTGGCACAGAGTGTTTGTTCCATTTTTGGATGAGCAAAACTTTAAAAAGAAAACTTTCTACTGTTCTTTAAGAAGACCAGGATTCCTACACATCTGACACAGGTCATAGCCATGAACCATGAGAGGAGATTCATTCATCATTTTTTATAGCACTACAACTGAAAAACAAAAGTGCCCAAAGTAAAAATAAATCAGAATGCAGATCTCTTTCATCATGGTTTGGTTTCCTTGCAGACAGCAGGGTACAGCTGCATTAATTTGGGGGACCCCAATTTTCCCAGCTCACTTGCATTGCCACCCTTACTGTTAAGTGATCTTCTGAATTCAACCCTTGGAAAAGTTACTTTTGAGGACCACAGCTTCCAAAGTCCTCAGCCCGCCAGGTCAGTGTCTGTGCTAGCTGGATGATGCTGGGAGTTGGAGTCCAGAGAACAAGGTTTCCAAGCTCTGATGAGATTGTCCTGGGAAACTGTAATCATGTTATTGCAACCCAATGCACCCCAAGACCAGGGTTTCAAACTAACCAATCAGTGCATAGTTTTCCGTAGTTTGGAATGTAATGCTCATTTATGTTTACAGCAAACCATGGAAAGGAGAGGAGAGGAGCCTGAGTCCATGACGCGAGAACATAGAAGAGGGAAGAGGGAGAAAATAACCAGTTTCTTAATGATGTTATATACATCTCTCTGCAAAGCCCTAAATATAGGCCTGCTGCAGGATTTCATCAAAGGAGGGCAATTATAACCTTCCAAGTGTTTTTGGACTGCAATACACATAATATTTCACCACTGATAAGTACAGACTAGAATCCTCTGGACAGCCACCCACTTCTGATCTAATCCAAAGGAAAGAGAGGGAAGATGGAAGTTTGCGGGGCTGATATACAGCAGGGAACACAGTGAGTGCAAGTCAATGTCTGGGTTGGTCATTGTTCAACCTGATTTTGTAGAATTTGCAGTTCGATAGCCAAGTGCAGCCTGAGTCCATGGTGAAACCTTAGAAATATGGAAATATAGGAAGCCGGCTAATACAGGAACACCTTGGTTAACAAAGTAAATATGTTCCTGGGTATGATTTCTTTAACAGAAAATTTGGTACAAGAGATGGAAATAACATGGAACAAATAGAAAAAGTTTTCTACAGCACAAAGAAGGACATTTCAACATGTTTCAGCAAACTGGTAGAATTCAAAAACATAGCCGTGTTAATCAAGATCAGTATGCAAAGGGATCTTGTAGCACCTTTGAGGCTGAGAGAAAGAAGCTGGTAGCATAAGCTTTTATAGACTAAATCTACTTTCTTAGATGCAGGGAGTGAAGTGCCTATGAACAGACATTTATACCCATGAATGAGCAGGCTGTGTGTGTAAACAGCAACAGAAATGCAAAATGTGGGGGTATGGTGATGAGGTGACAAAGATGGGTGGAAAGATAGTATCTAAAGCCAAGGTGAATAGATAACCTTATGAATGGTGGACAGAGTTAACTAGAATGTAGTATGATGCTGGATGGCAATCAAAAAGGAGACTCTGCCCATTTTATCACTAAAACCAAATGCACAAGTATAGGACAGAAGATACATGGCTCAGCAGTATTACATGTGAAAAGGACCTTGGAATTATTGTTGCTTGTAAGTTGAATATGATCCAGCAGTGTGATGCTATGGTAAAGGAGGCAAATGCTATCTTAAATTGCATTAATAGAAGCATAGTTTCCAAGCAGAGGGAAATAACAGTCTCACTATATTCTGCACTGGTCAGGTGTCATCTGGAGTACTGTGTTCAGTTCTGAGTGCAACATTTTAAGAATACAGACATGTTGATATAGACACATTGGAGCAGGTTAAGAGAAATACAACGAGAGTGATACAGAGAACAAAACATATCAAGAAAGACTGAAGGAGCTAGACTTGTTCACTTTGGTGAAGAGAAGACTGAAGCTTGATATGATAGCACTCTTTAAATATCTCAAGGGCTGTCACAGAGAGTAGGAGGCAGGTCTATTCTCTGCTGCCCCAGAGGGTACAACTAGGTTCGTTGGTTTGAAGTTACAGGAGAGTAGATTTCTATTGAATGTTAGAAGGAATTTCTTGGCACTAAGGGTGGTTTGGCAATGGAACTAATTGTCTAGAGAGGTGGTGGAAGGCCCTTACCAGCTCTATGATTCTTTGATTCTATGATTCTATTTAGCTTTCAATATCAGACTAAATTAAGTGTGTTTTGGTGTTATGCCTGCAAAACCACTCCACAACTGCATTGTAAATCAACCCTGAAAAGTCAGGCTGGCATATTAACTGCTATAGTTAGAAGCTGACAGTGATTGGAAGAGTTACTTTTTTTGGACCACAACTCCCCACAATCCCTAGCCAACACCTATAACAGCACACAAGTGAGTTGTAGTCCAACCCCAACCCCCTGCATCTTTTCAAAGGTCTAGAAATTGATTTTTTTTTCAATGTGATCAAGCTTGAAAGCATCTAAAGAGCTAACCAATTGTTTCTTTTCTTTTTATGCTTTTGTAAAACAAAAAGTTACTTAAGAAACTGGAATGTCAAGTAAGTTGAGAGCCAACTAAGCAAAGAGACCTTGAAACAGCTTAGTATATTCTCAGTAATGCAGCTTGAGCTGCCAAAAATAACAAATGCATTCCAAGGACAAACACAAATGGGAAAGATGCAAAACAACACCCATAGCCCTCCTCTCATAGTAACCGCTGATCCAAATGGGAAAGCAGAGAACAGAGGATTGGAGAGCATCAGCCATGTGTGTGTGAGGTGGGAGAGAAACCAGGATCCTTGCAGTGAGACCCCACACGCTTAGACCAGAGCTTGGCAGACTTCGGGGATATATTTCCTTTTTAAAAAACTAGAACCCTGAGGTCCACCATGTAGAGCTCAGTTGCAAATACTAGCTGGAGTGGAGTGAAGAGAAGGAGGAAATCATCATTGGTGCAACACAGCCAGGACTGATGCTCCTAGCATTCTGATACTGGGACAATCATAGAATCATAGAATTATAGAGTTGGAAGAGACCCCAGGAGCCATTGAGTCCAACCCCCTGCTATGCAGGAACACCCATCAAAGCATTCCCAACAGATGGCCATCCAGCCTCTGCTTAAAAACCTCCAAAGAAAGAGACTCAACCACACTCCGAGGCAGCATATTCCACTGCTGGACAGCTCTGACCATCAGGAAGTTCTTCCTGAGGTTCAAGTGGAATCTCCTTTCCTGCAGCTTGAATCCATTGCTCCTTGTCCTAGTCTCCCTCCTCCTCATGATATCCCTTCAAATATTTAAACATGGCTATCACGTCTCCTCTTAACTTTCTCTTCTGCAGACTAAACATACTCAGCTCCCTAAGGTGTTCTTCATAGGGCGTGGCTTCCAGACCCTTCACCATTTTGGTTGCCCTCCTCTGGACACGTTCCAGCTTGTCAACGTCCCTCTTGAATTGAGGTGCCCAGAACAATGATGTAATCTACTGGGATTTCCTTGTTCTGTCTTCTCTTAGATACAATCCACACAGTAGCTGGGAAAGAGGTGGACTTTTTTTTCCCTCAAACCAACTAATTTTTATGTGCTCTTTGTTGTATTGCAAATTATTTCAGAGTAACACGGTCTTGAATGGACAGTTAACACCTATTAGGTTTGCAAAAGACCTGGTGCGTGAGAAGATGGTTTGTTGATATAGGTCAACACAAGATCTTGTATTTTTGGACTCTCTTTGGAGGACTAGCTGTCATAATGAGTACCTGCAGTTTAAAATCCACCATGATACCACTGGGACTCATGCACTGAGAATTAAGTGGAAAGTGTTTCCTTTGAACATAAGAATTTGTCTTTAGTTCCAGAATGAAGCTCCCTGTACTTTTACATGAGGATTCACTGCTGATGTCCCTCAAAGCTGTTGTCACTAGAACAGGATACCCTCAAGCATTTCAGAGACAAAAACTGGGACATATTTGACCAAGCAACATCAGAGTGAGGTCAAAGTCTTTAATGAGGAAGAACACATAAGCTAGGGCAGGCTACAGCAGTTTGCTTTTGCCTGAGCCTACTGGGAACGGGCAAGAATCCACCCTTCTCTTCCTTTCCCTCCTCACCCTGCTGCTGAGTTAGCTGAGTGCAAACACCCTGGGCACTTTGCATTGAGTTTGCAGCAATTGAAGTTAACTGAGGACAAAGGAGGAAAGTGGGATGAGGAGAGGGAAATGAGGATGTTTTAAAAGCAGCTGGAAAAGTGGGATTGCAGAGGATTAATCGGGACCATAGTGGGATCAGTTAGAGATGAATGCACTTTTTTCCCAGCTCAAGCTTTGTTTATTGAATTGTTTACTCTTTTATTGCAGATATGGTACTGCACTCTGACACAGAAAACCTGTGTTTCTCCAGTCCCACCTTATCATCCTCCCATCGTTGATGATACTAAAACAAAAAACAAAAACACCTCCAGCTAGACAGAAGATGAAGAAAAAAGGAAGGTAGGTGGGCATAAAAGTCCTCTGTAAAAATAAGCTTCACTGTCAGGGGCTTTGTTAACTGAGGTATCTCTATACTTTTTTAAAAAATATAGGGAACCTCTTATTCTAATTTATTTATTATAAAGTTGCAAGTCTACTTAGCATTTAAGATAAGCCCAACTAAAATCCATTCCCCTTTGAACTTAACCAGACAAGTATATAAGTACAAAGCAGACTCATGAATAATTAATATGCATTGATGGTGAACAGTCAGGCCATGAATGCCTAATACTACACATCTCTTCAGTCATGAAATGCGGTGGTGAATTTGGGAGAAACTTCTGGTGCCACCTGAACAGAAAATGGCTTGGGACTTCATTGCAATTTGAAGTCAAACCAAAAACCACCAGTTCTCTGCCTAACAGCCTATTGCATGTCACAATGAACAGGAGATTAAATCTAATACTGCCATTGTTTTTATGGCTGAGACTTCTAGTGGCCACTCACCATTTCATAGAATGAAAGAGCTGGAATTGTTCACGAAGGCCATCGAGTCCAATTCCTTGCCATTTTGTGAATGCAAACACGTTGAAAGGCATGATATTTGTGACTGAGTGCTAGTCTTTTTGCATTTTGAATGTCATTTTACATAGGACACAAAAGAATCAGGAACAATTCCCATGATCTTCTGACACTACCAGTGACTTTTAATAACATTATAATCTGGAGGCTTTTTTTCCCCTCAAGACATAGTTGGAGCTCCTTCACCAGGGGTTTTCAAAAGTGAAAAGAGCTCTACACCTGCAGAACTATAGAACTGTCCCTCCCATTGATGGGAAAGAGCTACCAGGACGTGGAAATTTGTCTTAATGAGCGTTCCCATATTGACAGAAAGCAGCTCTGGCTATTTGGAGGTATAAAAATTCAGCAAATAAATAAATAGCCCCCTATGACATCTGGCAAAGCCTCTCTGAACAAATCTTGCTGAGAAAAAAAAATATGATGTTTGCCTTAGGGTCACCAGAAGTTGGAAACAACTTGAAGGCACACAACAACATGACCTCTTGCTTTCTTTCCAGCAATATCAATTTTATCTTAATAGAAAAAGCATTCTAAAATATTTTAAGGAATGGTGTAGTAGTCTGAGTGTTAGATTAGGACTCTAGGAGACCAGGGTTCAAACCCCTACTTGGCTATGGAAATCCACTGGGTGATCTTGGGCAAGTCACACACTCTTTGCCTCTCTGAATAAGTCATGCCAGGTAATCCCCCTGATAGTTTCACTTCATGGTTACCATAAGTTGGAAATGACTTGAAGGCACACAACAAAAACAAAGAAATAATGATGAATGTCTGAATCAGGACAATGTCTGCATTCAGGGCCAGTTGCCATGGCTACCCTGTTGCTGTTTCTCCTTGCATCTGTTTTAAAAAGAAGCAAGAAGGCAAATTTAAATCCAGACCTTATTTTGTAGCATGCTGAAATTAATTAACAAGCCCAATGAATTAATTGTTTGTGACAGCCATTAGAAAATAATGAGCAACAGACAGGGCTTTTCTCTCCCAACCTATTTCATTATGGAAACATCATAAAATATTTCCATGTAAATCACATAGGTCCCTCTTTTTGCAAGTATTAATTTTTTTTTCAAAAAAAAAATCTGCAATTAGTGGTAAACCTAAATTTCACTCCATACTATAAATAACAACCGACACTGCTATTCCATCCTATGAAACGAGCTTGGCATTCAAGTCCATAAATTTCTCTTGAGAACTACCTGGCTCCTCTTCCAGTCTACAAAAAAAAAAAAGATTTCAAATATTGCTATGGACTTTGTTGGTGCCCAAGAAAACAGCCAAATGATTGCCTCATTGGGACATACCTTCAGAGTGATTCAGGATCGCTCCACACAGTCCCACCACATATGGACAATTAGGACTTTATATTTAGAAACTAAGGGCCTGTCTAGACAAGGTGCTCAGTACCCTGCAATATGCAGCTGAACTCTTATAGTACTCGTAGAAAGGAGCCGTATATGATTGGTCGGTGGAGTCTGGACTTTCCAAAAGGGTTAGATACCTTTTGCATTTACCCTATACGCATGTTTTACATGCCTCAGGGATGCATAACATAGCAATTGGACCTTTATTAGTTAATCAAGCAGGCTAGTAATAACGGTGATGGCCAGAATCCTTGGGCAGTTTTGCAATGCCTGTATCTGGTTAGAGGGCTGCTGTTACATTACTCTGGAGGGCAGTCAGCAAAGTGACTGATGTGCATCATGACTGAGGCACAGCAGGACAGATGCACATTGGGAACAATGTCCATTGGTGCTATTGTGCCTCAAGCTAGGGACTGCCAATGTGCATTGGTGGAATCCAACATGCATTGGAACACTCTTATTACGCATTCACTAACAATTCGCTAACAGGATTTCTTCATGCTTCTGCTACGTAGCTGAATATATTTAAAGTTACCTAGACAGTGATAGAGGATTCTGGCTATCATTACAGTCCACCCTCTGCTTTAGCAAGTTTCTCTTTTGCGGGTTTGATTATTCACAAGTTTGCAGCTGCTGCTTGACTAGTTCATCCTCCTCGCCCCTCCCCGCTGCTCTTTTTTCTTCTGTCCTGCCAACTGTGCCAGCCCATTCCCACCTTGCCTGAGCCAGATGTTAAGCCCCTTCCCAGCCTGTCCATTCATCTCCTGGAGGCTTGGGAGGAAGAGAAGGGGAGGGAAGAAATGGATAGTCTTGGAAGGGTTTAAAATCTGGCTGAGGCAAAAGGCAAGTAAAGGAGGCCGGGAAGGCAGAAGAGTGGAGGGAAGCAATCCATGGTCTTAGAGCAGTGTAAAATCAGGCTGAGGCTTGGTGGTGGCGGATGAGAGACAGGCAAGGAGGAGGGCGAGCAGAACAAGTGTGGTGAGGCGATGGATCTGCTGGGAGGGGCTTGAAAATCTGGCTGAGGCATCCCAGTGGCAAAGTGGGAAATGGAGTGGGCAAGAAAAATCTGTAGTATTCATCTGGGATGGAGATGCTTACAATATTCACAGCTTTTCCACTTTCACTCCTAACCCTTGCAAATGTGGAGGGCGCCCTGTAATGATAATATGGTAGTGGTGATGATGATGTGGCTTTTATTATTTGAGTCCCTCCCACTGTCCTGATGGCAATGGGGATACTTTAAAGGGGAGTTTTCACACTACATAGTTACAGCACTATGATTTCACATCCTCCAACTGTTCCAGTTTGTCAAGGACAGTTCCTGATTATATTATCCCATTTTTTAAGCTGCTTTTTAAATGTCCCAATTTCTCTCTACTAAATGTCTCAATTTCTCTCTAAATATCCCAATTTTCTCCCACATTCCACTTTATCCTCAGCTTATTTCCACTGCTGCAAGCTGAGTTCAAAGCACAGAAGTAGTTTGCACTCAGGTCCTTTCCGCACCAGGCAATTAGAACGGGGCAGTGCGTCCTCTCAGGGAGGTCATCTGCACCTTGGAGCGGACTAGGAGTGGACTAATTACCGGAGATCCGTACCTCAGTCTGCTCCAAAACAACCCCAAGTGGTCCTCCAGCGTGTTTTCTAAAGACTGCAAAAAACAGGTCTTTATTTTTCTGGAACGCGCCATTGTGTTCCTGCTCCCTTGTGCAGATTCGCAAGCTCACACCAATGCGAGCCTGCGATCTGCGGAGGGCGGGCTTTAGGTGTGGCGAGCTTCAGCGGTTAGTCGGGACCCACAACCAACCAGAAGCTGCCATTTTTAAGCCGGAAGCCGCCATTTTGGATGCCGGAGCAGTGAGGATCTACAGACCTCGCACTGCTCCGATTCGCCCTGGACCAAGGAGGAGCCCTGCGGAAGGGCTTCAGGGACAGTCCACGTTGCTTTGGACCCCAGAAGAAGTGGTAGATAATGGCATGGAGCGATTCCCTCGCCTCGTGCGGAAAGGGCCTCAGTTAACTCAGCTAGGTGGATAGTGTGGGGTGTAGACTTGCCCTTCCCAGGAGGCTTAGGCAAATGTAAATTACTGCAGCCTCTCCTAGCTTGTGTGTTCTTCCTTATTTTTAACTTTTTCCTTCTTGACTGCACCCTGACTTTGCTTGGCCACATGTCCCAGTCTTCATCTGTGAAATGCTGGAGGGTATCTAATTGCAGTTTCTCTAGCAGACTTTGCAAGATCTGTCCATGCTGTAGGGATAGGCAGGAATGATTCTATCTTAGAATGCCTGGGAAACTCTTCCTTTGTTAGAACGGGGTGATCTTTTTCCTCCTTTGCCTGGGAAAATGTCAACACTACCCTGAACAGGAGAGGAAAGATATTTAAAGATGGGGGGGGGCGGGAGTCAGATTCTTTGATCTCATCCTGAGGGGGTGAACCGTTCATCCTCCAACCTCAGAAACCAGTCAGTTGTGGCTGTCTCTAGTTTGTTGTGAGACACCAGTGAACGGCAGCTGCTTTCATATGCAAATTAAGTTTGCCTTTGCCTTGGATTTTACTGCTGCATCCTCATCAATACCTTCATGTTATCAATAAACAATTGTTTTGGTGCACCTGTGACTCTGTTTCATTTTGATTGACCAGAAAAATGAGTGGATCAGAGCCCTGGAATCATTACCCTGAGTAAAGTACAGACTTAATGCATAGACGTTTAACCCCTGCTCTTTCTAGTTGAAAGGATCAGACAGCAGATGATGGTGAAAACCATAGCCTAAGCAAAGTCTGAAAACGTTACTTTATACTACAACTGCCAGAATGCTTCAACTGCCATAGCCACAAGACATGTTGGCTGGGAGACTGTGAAAGCTGAAGTCCAGAAAAGAAACCTTTCCAAGCTCTGATCCTAAGACTCTTGATAGGGAATCAGATTGTCATTAGAGAACAGGTTGCCTCTATGAAGACAAGTAGGCACACAACTGACTTTGCAATGGGCCTTCTTTCCCAACTTTCTGCTCCTTGAGATTATTTAGGACATTTTTCTCCATGTATAGCATGGTTCCTGTAGTGGTCAGTGCCTTTGCCCTCACATACAGTGATGAAGTGTTTTTCTACATGTTTCTGGTGATGCTCCCCACACTAGGTCTGGCTGACACTTAGATTTTTGGATGTAACTCTTTACTGAGAATATTGAATTTCTCAGATTAGTTTCAAGCTTTAGTTGTAGACTTATGGCAACCCCATGAAATTCATAGGGTTTTCTTATACAACAAATACTCAGAGGTAGTTTTGCCAGTTCCTTTCTCTGAAAAAACAGCCTACAGCAAACAAGTATTCGTGGGTGGTCTCCCATCCAATTATTGATCAGGGCTAACTCTGCATAGCTTCCAAGATCAAATGGGATCTGGTGCCTTTAGGATATTTAGGCAGTCAAAAAATAATGACTAATAGTAAGATACTCCTTTAAAAAAATATAGCACAAATATATCTACTTCCCGCTTCAGAGTACGCACATAGCTTGTCTACACGTTAGATAATGATCTAATATTGCTATTAGTCATTATTTTTTGACTAGTGCCATGTTGTTTGTCATCCCTTACTTATTACTCTAAGAATAAGCCATTAATAATTCATGATTAACATGCTACTTTTTGGGGAAAAAATTTGAAAAAGTATACTTTAGAAATAGTATAATAGCCAAAATGCTCCAAATGCTCTAGAATGCCCTCCTTCAACTTTCTGGAATTAAAAAAACTTCATTCGTGTCACTTTTAAAGAATCAATTATGGATTGTTTTGTTATTTTGCAAAATTAGCACTGGCTGGCATTTTGTATTGCAGTTGTGTTATCATAACCTAGGGTCATGGATTTGTAACTGTTCTATATTCAATATGACCACATACTCTTACTTATGAGGCTACATAAATCCCCCTGTAACAGCCAGCAGCCGCATTTGGCAAAGAAGGTCTTTCAGCTGCCGATCAGGGCATAAAAAGGATGATGTTTTCAGTCCACTCCCACCGGGGACAAAGGCTGTGACAATCAGAAGCAGACCCCCATCTCAATTCCTCATCACATGTTGTTATTTCTCCCAAAGTAACCTGTTATGGGTAACACATTCACTTGTAACATGCTATTTCAACCTTATGTGATCCCACTTGATAAAGTGAGGAAGGAGTGACAGCACATCCCAATTTTCTGGAGGACATTCTCTTAGTACTCAGACCAAGCCAAGATTTCTTGGTGCCCAAGATGCAGGGGGGAAATGGTTCCTCATCCATTTCACATGTTGAAGTTGACCAGCATAATAGCAGATTTATTTCATCTGTGATGATGGGACACCATCCTTCAGCACACTTGAGAACAACATATTAATTTGGAGGGAGGTTGCAGGCCATTGTTATGTGGTGCTCAGTACTGCCTCCCCTAGTAGGTGCCATTTGAGATAGCCACCTCGCTCTACATAATGGTAAGTCTTGTCCTCCTGAGGGCTGACACATTGGACAGTTCCCCATGTATCCAATAGATGGGTTGGTGTTGTACACAACCTTCAAAAATAATGTTTGTTACAGTCTTAATTTGGCAGTTACATACCAAACAACCAATGGTTCTTTCGGTCTGCAGACAATTAGACTGCCGGCCCTAAAATGGTAATGAGGATAAGATGTGCCAGCATTTCCTGCTGTGTTATGTATTTATGTTTTATATGACTTTTTTTTATATTCATGTTAGTTCAAATCCTTTCTCACCCAACCACCTCCCCCATTTAGTAATTGGTTATTTCACTGAAAATCAAGGTGGGAGTTCTCTCCATCCCATCCCCAAAGGGCAGCAAATAACTCTACAGAGCATAATGGGAAACTGACAAAACCATGGGCCTAAATCCAACTGTTAGCTCTAGCTACTACAGTGGTACAAGTAAATCAGTGAAACTTAACATGAGGGTTGATTGACCAATTTCCTATTGATTCAATGGGCCCATTTTAGTTGGAACTAACAATTGGATATCAGTCCATATTTTTATATTTTCCTTTAGTGGAATCAGGCTCATCTTTTCATGTATGTTTTTCAGCACTTGGGAGGTTGCTCATTTTTATAGTCTTCTCCTTCTTAATTTCCTAAATATGTTCTACAGAAGCACACAAACAAGGACATTTATATGACAAATCCACTTATTAATTTAGCTAACCAGCAACTCTCACAAATCCTTCTCTCCTCTCTTCAGTTTTCCTCTCTTCCTCATCCCTCTCTTTCTTTCCCTTATCCTCTCTTCTCTGTTTCCACTTCTCCTGGACCACCTTCTCCATGCTTCTAGGTCAGGTGAAGAATCATGGAGCAAGAACATCACCTTGAAATGAAAACATTTTTTTTTAACTGTGTGTTTCTGACCTACTTTGGGACTGCTGCTCTAGATTTCCAAAGAGGTCAGTCTGGCCACTTCTTGCCTTCCCTCTTTCTCTCCTCAGTGTCTCCCAAGCTTTGACAAACATCAGTGCTCAGCAGGAGGAAGAAGTCAGCACCGTTCCAGTATTTCCTGCCTCAGATGCATCGTACTATAGGATTACTGCTTTGTGACTTTTCCTATCACATCGTTAATTTTCCTAGTGCTGTCTGCAATTTCCTTGCCCTACCCTAAACAGTTTAAGCCACAAGGCAGGTTTCCATATTGGTCTGAAATGAATATGAGGTGTACTATTTTTAGCAAAAAAGCATGGTATGAATACTTTTCTTCTTTCTTTAATTCTGCTGATAAGTTTACTTTCTCTTTTATGTCTTCATTTTGCCTCTCTTATTACCCACATCCTCTCTTATTATCCACATCCTCTCTCTCATCCTTGCTCCCACCAAAACAAAGCTTCTCCCTCATTCTGTAGACTCTCTGTTTCTCTCTTTTTCATTCTCCTCCATCTTCTTCCTCCTTCCCAAAGCCTACAGATAGAACATCTTTCTCTCTTCCAGTCTCTCCTTCTCTTTCCACTCACACATCCTGGCTGAACATCTTCTCCTTCCCTTCCTTTCCCTTCTCTCTCTCTTCTTCTTCTTCTTCTTCTTCTCCCAGCAGCACCTAATAACACTCATCTTCTCCCTTCTTCCCTAGTCCTCTTCTCTCTCTTGTCCTCTTTTTCCTTCTGTCCCCTCCCCAATTCTAGCATTTGTCTTTTCCTTACTGCCTCACCCCTCTCTTCCTCCTTCCACATTTCTCATGGCTACATTCATTGTTTTCCTCCTCATTTTCTCCCTCTCTGTCCCGTCAATTCCAGCCATTTCTGCACTACACCATTTATAGTGCTATTATTTCCACTTTCAACATCCTATGGAATCCTGGGGTTTACAGTTTAGGGAGGGGCATTTAGAATTCTCAGCCAGAGTGGTGTTTGGCCTCAGTAAACTACAAAACTCGGAATTTCATAGGATGTTGAAGGTGGAGTAATAGCACTATAACAGTGTAGTGTGGAAATGGCCTCCTTCTCCTTTGTCTTAGGAAAACCTTGAATTTGTGGCTAGAATATGTTAGATTCCCATAATTGCAAATCCCACTAAATACAAATCCATATTATTAGTCATATGACAACAACACCAAAAACAATAATGATTTGGGAGATGACGGAGGATTATATTACCTAACTTTAAAAACCAGGCCATGTTTTGGAAGAAACTGAAAATACATTAGTTTATGTTGTGCTTAGTGCTAGAAGTGAGTTCTACAGATGTTATGGGCCAGTACAAAGGCAAATGAGTGGGTCCTAGAGCAAATCTCGCCTGAACAAACACTAGAAGCCAAGATGACTAAGCCAAGGCTGTTTTCCTTTGGACATATCATGAGATGACATGACTCATTAGAAAATGTGGTAATGCTTGAAAAAATAGAAGGCGCTACAAAAAGAAAAGACCACATCACAGGTTGACTCAGTCAAGGAAGGCAGTAGGCGATGATGGGGGCTGTACTACAGGTGGCTTGATTCAATCAGAGAAGCCACAGACCTGAATTTGCAAGACTTGAGCAAGGCAGTTTATGGTCAGGACTCTCTCATTCATTGAGCTGTCGTAAGTCAAAAGTCAACCTGGCAGCAAAATACAACACAACAGATGTTTTGTTATTTAATTATTATTTTGCTACACAAAATAGAAAAGTGGAATCAGAAGATATTGCATTAACTGTACACTTATTTACTGCTGCATGTATGTGCATTTCTAATAGGTGGGAAAAAATCCTTCTCTCCACTAAAGACAAAATGAATATATAGGGTATATGATTTACCAGGTAAAAACTGTGAATTTAAAGTCTGAAAAGGTAAACAGCAAAAGAACCATTTTAAAGAAAAGTAGCCTTGTAAACACAATTGAAATGTTGAGGTTTTAGACCCATATGTATACTTTAATATCATGTAACCTATTTGGAAATATCGAAAATTACAGTGCCCTCACCCATCAGATTAGTAAGTGGCCATCCTGAATCTGTCCAGAAAAATCCAGAACTCTGGCTCCAGATGCACTGTCAGCTGCCTTTCTTTTTGTTTCAGCCTATAATGTCAAGAAGGGAACCTCCAGTACTGAACAAGTTTGAATCTCTCCATCATTAGGCTTTGCTGCAGAGCCCTGAAAGCGCATTCTTCCTCAAAGACTGTGAATGTCTTCCAGCAAGATGCATGATAGTTTAGTTGATTGGCATTCTAAGTCATAAGTGAATCTACCTGTTAGTTAGAGCATAACATTCAATTATCATTATCTGCACATTTGATTAACAGCTGTAAAACCCAATCTTCCCTTTGTGCCCAAGTTATCTGAGTGCCTTGCCAAGGACTTGATTTGCTAAAAAGGCCAGAACGGCAACAAAACAGAACAATCCAAGAGTACATTTCACTCTCTGCTGAGGATGAAATAGGTTGTGACGTTGGACAGTAGAAAGATTTGCATGGTGTAGCAATGAACTGTAAAGCTGTAAACTGAATCTACTGTCCACTTTCATTTGTACGTGCACGGGTCCGTCTGTGTGTGTAATCTCACAAGAGAATCTTTCTGACGTTAGAGAAGAAAATTCAAACACTGAATCGGATGAAAAGATGCACTTTTCATACCCTATAATATTTCACAGATGATAATCAGGCCATGTGGCCAAGCAACATCAGACTGCATTTTTAAAGTTTTTAAAGAGGAAGAACACTCAAGGTAGGAGAGGCTACAGCAGTATGCTTTTGCCTGAGTTTAGCACGAAGGACAAGATTCCACCCCCTCAGCTTCTGTCCCCTCTGCTAAGTTAACCAAGGCCCTTTTCACATGGCATTTGTCACGCGAAAGGACCTCTGGAGCATCACGCAATTGCAAGGACTGTTCCGCATGATGTCCTCACAATCGCACAATGCTGCCGGGGCTAGCAGGTACCGATCATGCAATATATCATTTTTGGCTTCTTGCCGAAAATGATGCTCGATCGCGTGTCGCTCTGGGGTCCCACATGCACTTACCATCCACACGGAGCCTCCAGAGATGCGGTCCTTATGCTTCCTCCCCCAGCGCAGCCTGGGAAAGTACCTGGCTGTGGAAGGAAGAGGCGGAGCCCTCACGCTGCATGCCGGCCAGCAGACAGCTACTGCGGAGATGGAGCAGAGGGGACACGAGTGCCTCTCAGAAGAGGCTGCTTGCGTGATCCCTGCGCACCCGTGCCGGAAGCAGGTAAGCTGCGGAAAGAACCTAAGTGCAGATACTTTTGCAGATCGAACTCAGTTTGCAGTAACGGAAGTAAGCTGAGGACAAAGACGGAAAGAGGGAAGATGAGAGAGAAACTGGGACATTTTAAAAGCAGCTGAAAGTGGGATGACAGAAGATTAGTCAAGACTGTCCCTGGAAAATCAGAACAGTTGGAGGGTATGACCTTCTCAGCCAGAGAAGGGGAACATTAGGCCCACAACCTTTATTCAGCCTATCAGCAGTCTTAATCTGGGCTAGGAAAGGACTGGGGATGCCCCTTCCTAAAGACATTCCCTTTTCCAAAGCCACCCCACACCCTGAGGATTCCCTGTGCCCCACTTATGCTCCAAATTCAGAGCATTCCTGCAGTGCGCAGCTTTGCTTCCCTTCAACTTCCCCCACAAGAGAAAGATAATGAGGGAGCAGAGCCAGCACCTCAGTTGCAGCTGAAGCCTGGAAGCACTACCTAGCACTGCAGCTGGGTAGCCTCAATCAGATATTAGGTCATACTCCCCTCTGCTTTCAAGTTCGTTCCAAAAGGTGGAACTGTGAAGGTTTATCCATCACAAACGCTCTAGATCTCTTTCCATACACACACACACACGAAAGCCAGAGTGGAGTAGAGGTTTAAGTGGGAATAAAATCTGGAGAACACCATTTGAATCCCCACTCAGCCATGAAAACCACTGGGTGACCTTGGGCAAGTCACACTCTCTCAGTCTCAGAGAAAGGCAAAGGCAAACCCCTTCTAAACAAATCCTGCCAAGAAAACCCTATGATAACTTCAACTTAGGGTCACTGTAAGTCAGAAACAACTTGAAGGCACACAACAACAACAACAACAACTTCTTTGCTGTGATGGAGCAGCTCAACAGCCTCACAGTGGCCAGCCTCTATCTGATACCTTAGAGCCAGAGTGAAGAAACTTTGTCCCACCAGATGTTTAGACTACAACTCACATAGTTCTTTACCACTGGCCCTGCTGGCTGGAGTTTCTGGAAGCTGATGTCTAAAATATCTGAAAGGCGAAGTGTTTGCCATGTGAGCCTTAAAGAGATCTATGCTAGTCAGAAGGAGTAAGCTGGACAGGCCAATGATCTGACTTACTCTAAGTAGTTCTTTTACACCTTCCCCTATGCATATTAGAGGAGGAAATGGCCACTTTAAACCCATTGGGCATATATTTTGTGTAGAAGCCAAGATTTGCTTTGGAAATTGTTGGAGGAGATAAAAGATCTTCCTTATATCTGTCTGATTTAGTCCCATTTCTTCTATCCCTGCATTCTCCAGAAAACTCATCCATCATGCAGCAAAATGCTTCATCTTGAATACTATCTTCATGTAAACTTCCTGCAGCCTTAAAAAAGAAAAAAAATCCCCTCCTCATTCTCATCCTCATATAATTTCTCAGGAGGAGCACCATATCTGTGACTGCATACAGAAAACATGTGAAATATCCTATAGAAAAATTCCTTCCTTCGGTCAAGCTTATCTCTGAGATGCTCCAGCTACTCACTCCCAAGGAGAAACTCCGAAGAAAGAGATAAATCATGTAGATGCATTCACAAGTGAGTGGACCTTGCAGCTGCAAAACCCTTTCCCAGGAATGGGAAATGCTTTCTCAAGTGAATACTATTCATGTGACAAAAGCAGTAATGCCCCTAATGGCACCTCCAATTTTCAATAGCATAAATAGAATAATATGGAAAATAATTGATGATATAGTACCCTTTGATAGCATTTCAAAATCTTCTGGCTCAGACAGACAACACTTCCCTGTCTAAAAGTAGACCCAGCCACAGCTTAGGTAAAAAGAGCCCAGCCTGGCTCTTTATTCTCCATTTATTTCTAGCATTTTAGAGTTCTGAAGCAAGTTAAGTTTAGTGAAATGCAACCCTGACAGTATTTTGCAGTCTGGAAAGAATGTGACCTTTATGCACAGTTTGTTCCCTGGAAATATCAAACCATAATAGCCAGACAAAAGAAAACTAATATGGCTGTCATGGATGCAAAAGCCAGGGGGTTTCATTTATAGAGGGCGTGCTTTATGGTTGTTTATGAACCTTTCAGTTCTGAACACCCAGTGACTATTATTTTAAAGGAAGGGAGGACCAGGCATCCTCTCTTGTGTTGAAAGAATGGGTGTGGCACTGAAAGTACATGGATTCCCCTGTCATCCCCTTATATGGAGTCGCTCAGTATATGTACATATCAGTACACAATGTAGGCTCCTTTGCAATGAAAATTCACACACCTAGATGTGAGGGACAGGGCCATCGAGTACATCATTGGTTTGGTGCACGTCTGGCTTGCATGTGCATTGGGAGCATGTGCAACCCCGTTGAATACATATGCAATGCTATGTCCACCCTCCAGCATTTCACTACTGAAAACAGGGACACATGCAGCCAAAGTATGATCAAGTGTCAGAGTATGATCACGATGACAAAACATTTTAATTAGGAAACACACTCAAGATCAGAGAGGCTATAGCAGTTTACTTTTGCCTGAGTCTGCAGGGAAGAGCAAGATTCCTCCCCCTCTTCTCCTCAACCTATCCCAAATGAAATGATGATTTTGGGCTAAATCCAATGTTAATACCCATTAAAGCGGACCTGCTGACTTGATGAAATGAATGGGACTTATCAGACAACAGCATCTGAATGCTCACCTATTCCTCACCTCCGGCATTGACTCCTTTCTTTCCCCAGCCCAACAGACAGCTCTCCACATTCACTAAAGTTAGGGGTGCAGGACCCTTGCAGAAGTGGAAAAATCATAAATATCAAAGTGTGTATATATACCTGTGGGAAGGGGGCCAAGACATGGTGGGGAGAATGGGTACCCAGGATCCAAACCAGGGCTATTTCTGCACTACACTCTTATAGCGCGATTATTCCACTTTCAACATCCTATGGAATCCTGGGGTTTGCAGTTTCGGGAGGGGCCGGTCGGCCTGCAAACCCCAGGATTCCATAGGATGTTGAAAGTGGAATAATCGCGCTATCAGAGTGTAGTGCGGAAATGGCCCAGGTCAGGGAAAGGAGAGGGAAGGAGGGTGAGTCAGCATGCTGGTACTATACTTTCTCTCACACGCCGATCCTTGAGTGTCGGGGGCATTGGAATAGGGTTTGTGGTGCTGAGAAATTGGGCTGTAAGATGTCCTTAGGTGGCCAGGAAATTGGTGGTGGTGGTGATGGTGGAGGAGAAGGAGGAGGAGGAAGAGAGGCAGGTTTTTGAAGGGCTGCATGGTCAGAGCAGCCAAGAGGGAACATTCCTCTGGAAGAGAAATGACTGAGGTGGGGAGGCAGAGACTGAAGAAACTCACAAATAAATCCATGAAAGTCTATCCCACAAATACAGAGGACTAACTGTAATTGCAAAACCATACTATACATCTGAATAGGGTTGCACGCTGAAGCAGCACCATCTCTCAGTTCAGATTTGAATATGTAGCACAGAAATAGCAAAAGAAATTCTGATGCCACAATCACTAATGGATTTATGTCATGATGACATGTTTCTATGACCTTGAGTACACAGTTTATTAAATTTGTGAGGTGTTATCTTCAACTATATTTTGGGTTTATATTTATTCATTTTTAAATTTTCAGTGCCACATCTCAGCTCTGAAAAAATATTAAATGAGAAAAATGTTTCTCTAACCGAGTGCAGAATGCCCTTTCTGTTATCCCTTAGCACTGCAACGAGACCCACCCATCCAGGCTCAGGGAACAAACAGGAGCAATCTTTGTCCTCTATATCCTTCACCACTACTTTTTAGTACTTGCTTTTGTTTTTACAAATTGTCAGCTCGGCAGTAAATTAGCATTAAAAAGTCAGATTTCTTCCCGTTTCATAGACAAAACCCATAGATGTGATTTAGGAAAATGAGCAAGTGAAGGAAATGCTAAGATGCACTCACAAACAATAAGTAATTCAACAAGCTCTTTGCTTGTTGGCTGGCTTCCATATTGCCTAATATGGTTAGCAAAATGTTTGACTGGAACCAAGCACATGGGTAAAGGCCAAATTTAACAGCAAAGCAAAATACACAGAGCCCTCTGCTTAGGCTCAGGGAAATTGCACCACGCAGCAGATAACTTGACTGAAGCATGACTGTATTTCTGCGGTCAGCAGACAGCTTGGTACTATCTCTGCTGTCAGTGGAGAGTAACAGTAAACACCAGTTACCATACAAGGAGTGTAGAATTGAAGGCAGTTTGACCTGTTCTCTTTATTGTAAGGAAATATTGGGTGCACCCAAGATCACAGACCAGATTTAGCCATCGAGAGGAATTTCACCTGGCCACAATTCATCAACTTATAGCAAAATATTTGTCATGGTTTCACCCATAAGAAGAAGAGAGGGAAATGAATTTACTTTTGAGTTGAAACAAAATTTATCAAAATATAATTTTAGAGAGGAAGGTTATGGAGTAGTCGTAATCCCCCTGCATTTTGTAAGTTGTTCTTCAGTTCTTTTTCCCCAGAGTTTCATTTTGTTAAATATGCTCCACATATCTTTTGGAGTTCCTCCTCCCACTGCCCTGGAAATGAAGCTGCTTTTCAGGGCATGGAAAGAAGATGCTGTATATTGCTACTGCTTGTAATAGGAAGCTTCTTCCCAAGAAAATTCCAGAAAACCTTCAGTAGAAGGCTCTGTCCTCAATCGCTACTTAAGATGCCCTCAAACAGGCTGAATTCTAAAAAGGCTGTTTTTACTCTGAATGCTCAAGTTTTCACTCAAACTTCAGTCGAGCATTTAGAAATAAAGTTTCAGCATCCAAAGAAATGAAGGAGGCAAAGTGACCAAGGTAATGCAGACAACGCAAACAGAAGTGTTCCAGGTGTGAGCATTTTTCAGTGTTTCACTCTCTGCAATGCTAGCTTGTGGTTGGTTTGTGTGAATCCCAGAGTCACCCAATTGACCACAATAGGAAAGAGGACACTGGGATCTCTGGGATCTAATCCAGGGGTGAGAACTGTCTGATCTTCTGGATGTTGTTGAATGGCAACATTTCCTTACCATAAAGTATCCTGGCTGGGCAAGACTTCTGGGAGTTATAATCCAGCCCCATCTGAGGGATGCACAATTCCCACACCCATTCCTACTTATGTACTTTTTTTTTTCTTTCAAAACTTTCAGCAGTTAAACATAATCTACCAAATACGCTAACCGAAGGAGGGAAACTGCATGAACCACCCTCTAACACACCATTTTTTTTCACCTGCCTGAGGAGTTTCTACATTTTCCTTTTGCTTCTCACCTTTCCTTGTCTCTACCATGCATCCACATCCATGCTCCCTCATGCACACACACACACATGCATGCACGCATGCACACACACACACACACCTTTTTTAAAAAAGAAAAGAAGAACACGCTCCACAAGACGGTTATGTGGCATGAACACCCCATGAAATGGAGCACATAGCCATTAAAAATAATGGGTGCTATACCAGAGAATGACTGTTCTTCCCCTCTTTATTTCAAGAAGGCTTCCCAGTGGACTCTGCCCCATGAACTCTTAGGGGATAAGAGTACATGTATTTACATGGAATAATTTATAATTATCTGCTTTAAACCCTTAGTATGGTAGGCTATAAACAAACAATCTGCTTCGAAGATCCTTGAGCAATCTAATCCAAACAGTGGTGGTTGAAATCCAGGACTTTAAAGTGGAATTTTGGCTTTTCAGCTCTCACTTACTTCTTAACTCAAAGCTCTGTATGTTCTCAGCTGAGTCACCTCTTCAGGCTGTCAAATAGGAGCTAGACTTTCTGCCCTCCATTTTCTTGGCCTTTCTCCCATCCCAGACTGGTAGTGGCACAAGGAAGTTGAGTATATTTGTCTAGAAGGCACACTGTCTACTCTGGTATTTTTGATTTCATGCTTCCCTTTTATTAATGCATTACCTGATCCCAGACTGTTAAGATACAAACAATATGCCTAACAATGACATGGGTCACCTGTTCCCATTCTTTCTCACTAAGGGTCACACGTATTATGTCTCCATAACCATTTTGAAATGTCTATTGTTGCGTATATATTAGCATATGCAAATTGGGTACTCAATTGTGTCCTCTTTTTTTGGCAGAAGTGTAAGAGGCCATCCTAGGGAGAGAGCATTTCACAAAATTATCATCTTCATGAAGCCACACATTTTTGGTTAAATCTCAGTTTTCTGCCTGCTGCAGCCTACACAGTCATTTGGTCGCTACCTGTCTCCTTACCACGTATGCATAAGTGTGGTGTTCCATGGCTTTTAAAGGCTTCTGGCTAGCATGGTATTATAGTAATGAAAAAGAATGAAAAGTATGGAGGGAAAACCATAGTAGCTATTTAAAAGAAAAAGAGAGATTTGCAACGAGTGCTGACAAAACAACCTGCTGGAAACCACCCACTGTTGTAGCAAGCTCTTCCACCTGGCAGCTGAGAAAGCTGCCTTGGAACGGATGCAGTCTGCTTTCCACAGCCAACCCAGGCTAGCCTCAGGGCCTAGAAAACTGAGAATTGCTGGCTTTGCTGCATGCTCAACAATATCATTATTATAATAGTCTGTGGCAGCGGCCTTCCTAGTCATAACTTTCTGCAGAGAAACAATGGCAACTATTGATGCCTAATTACTGCCTCTGTGCTTCCTTGCCTGCTGGTGTGGAACAAGAGGAGGTCAAGAAGGGATGGGGAGCAAGGGAGAGCACATGGTGGAACCAAGACACAATTTTAGAAGAAAAGGAGGTACTGATGTATCCTGATTCTAGAGAACCAACGTAGGTGCTGTAGTTAAGAGTGTTGCACTTCAATTAGACAGTGATGTATTTAAGTCTTTTGCTCCAAGTCTCAAGTCTCTACCTTCAAGTCTCAAGTTGAGTCTCAAGTCCTTGCAAGATACTTTCAAGTCAAGCCTTGAGTCAAGTCTTAAGTCTGGGAGCCAACTTTATACCCCAGCCTGTATTCCATAATTTCTGGATACAGTTGAAAAGTCAGTTTTAACAATTTAAGTAGAGTCAGCCCTCCACCTTGATTTTGCCATCTGCAGCTTTAGAAATGGGGAATAGGATCCTTCTTACTTCCCATTTGCAAAGCTTGCCTTCTGCTCTTAGGAAAAGATTTAGAAAGCTCCTGCTATATGAAGCAGGGACAGGCTGCTGAGCAGACCTCAACCCCATTTGCTGTTCCCTCTGAGAAATCTATCCACACTTTGTGCTTGAGACAGATTGTCATGTGACCAGTAAGTTGTAAGGCTTCTGGATGAATTAGTTATGTTACTGAACCAAGGGCAGCAAGTCAGTCATTAAAAATATGCAAGTTTCAAATCAGGTTGAGTCAGTGTGTAATTTTTGCCAAGTCAAGTCCAAGTCAAGTCACTGAAGTGACTTAAGTCTAACTTCAACCCAAGTCAATCGACTCAAGTCTATATCACTGCAATTAGGTAGGACCAGGGTCAGTTCAACAATTTCATCCTAACCTACCTTACAAAGTTACAATGGAAACAGGCAGAATTTGCACTCCATTAGTGAGGGAGACTGCCACCTTAGACTACAGATGCCAGAGACTGCTGACTGGGGGCAGCAGTAGCAACACCCCTAATTGTTCCTCCTGAGGGCCCTGATCTTCTCCGCACCAAGGTAGGCCAAAACTCTGTGTGGCATGCCCCCTGCTCTATCTCCAAGAGCCTGATTACCCTCAAGCTTAGTGAAGGATGCTCCCCAATAGCCAGTTTCTAATAAATTTCAACTTGTGACCTAGTCAACTTTGCAGAAGGTGCCATCTTGCCCTTTAGCTGAAGCAGTGAAATCTTTTGGACTGGTCCTGGGATTAAGCAGGAATGCTTAATCACTTTGAACTCATTGGAAAGAAGGTATCAAAATGCAACAGCATGCCCTCCAACATTTTGGAGATGAAAACTGACACTTCAGTCAAGCAACATCAGAGTGTGGTCAAGATGGCAAAAGCCATTAATGAGGAACAAAAGACAAGCTGGAAGAGGCCACTGCAGTTTGCTTTTGCCTGAACCTTCTGGGAAAGATCATGCTTTGAGCACTAGACTAAGACCCGAAATCAGGATTCGAATCCTTGATTGGCTATGGAAACCTATTGGGCAAGTCACATTCTCTCAGCCTCAAATGACAGCAAAGGTGAACCCCCTCTGAACAAACCTTGTGAAGAAAACCCCATGATAGGTTCGCCTTGGAGTTGCCAGAAGCCAGAAGCAATTTTGAAGGCACACAACAACAGCACAGGGATGGGGGAGCCCCTGCTCCCTCCTTGCCTCTTTTCTCCTCTCCCTACTGTTAAGATAATTGAATGCAAACTACTACTTGCCCTTTGAACTCAGCTTGCAGCCATGGAAGTAAGCTGAGGACAAGTGAGAAGAGGAAAGAGAAACCAAGACATTTTAAAAGCTTCTGTGAAATTGGAACAAAATTGGGACTGTCCATGCCAAATCAGTACAGTTGGAGGGTATGCTTTAACTCATTGTAATTTATTAAAAACTTCTGGAACACAGAACAACATCTGACTTCAAGGACTTTAGGAAAACATAACAACGTAACTGAATTAGGCCCAGGTTGTCCTGGTCTCTGAAAAGGTGATAAGAGTCCTCAATCACTCCTCCTAGTTTTCTTCGGGAAACTTAAACACATATGATACTGTTCTTCCTACAAAGCCTGATAGCACTGAGGCATTATTGGCTTACTACTTAAAAGAGGCAGTACACAAGACTCCCCACCCCTTTTTGAAATGGAGGAAAACTCTCATCTACAAGGTCTAGGGTCAGGGGACTGTCTTAATGATGGAAGATATCTTCTGACTACCGGTGATGTCTTTTATTCCAAGTCTCAAGTCCTTGCAAGATAAGTCAAGTCAAGTCTCAAGTCTGGGAGTCAACTCTAACAGGAAAAAAAAGTGCTAGTGGGGTGAGGTTTATGTTCAATAACTAGAAAATCAAAGCCCGGTCCTGTCCTGGAGCTTTAAGGAGGCAGGAGAGGAGGAGGTAGTGAGGAGGACAAACCAGTAAAGCAGCCAGCTACAAACTCCCCATGAAAGAGAAACCCAGGAATGTGGAGGGTGTCCTTTACTGCTTGCTCTTGAGGAAGCCACTGGGATAGGTACCCTGACTCTACCAGCCATGAGAGAGTGGGCTGTAGCTTCCTCTTAGAGGTGACCTTCCCAAACCTCCCCTCAACACCCCCATGCCAAGACTACTCCATGCCCACACTCACTGAAAAAAACTGCAAAATTCTGTTTTCCCCATAATTATCCTGAAGAGTGTTTGTGTGTGTTTCCGTATAACACATTATTTAAAGTGTTTTTTATTTGAATGGCATATTCTGAGTAACTGTAATTGATGCTTAATATATTTTTCTTATTGGGGATCACTCTTTGTATCATCAACCTTATAAGATCACCAGGACCAGCTCTTTCTGATGTCATAGGTTTTGGTTCTGACTTGACCTGACAATTCTAATTAGCACTCAACTGCAGGGAAGATGGCTGTCCAGTGCTTCCATGTGACATCAGAGCGCCTAGACCTGTTCCAGTTGGAAGTGGGGTCAAGAAGAATGTTCTGCCCACTGGGAAAAATAGAAGAAACGGAGGTTTGTTTGTTCTTCCAGGAGTTTGATCAGCTACCGAAAAGTGTCTTGATAGACTGGACACATAAACTATATCTTGCACATCTCTGATTTAGACTTGTGTAAACATTTACTTACAATTGTCATCCAAACTCCTTTAAAGTCTCACAGGAAGTAGATTCCACAACTGCAGAAATTAGCTCTGAGTATCTTCAACTGTGCCCGCATTTTTCAGTCATAGAAAGCAGATTTTTCAACCACATTCTTTTACGCCAAGAAGCAACACAGATGAGAGACAATGGCCACACACGCCCCCGTTTAAACAAAGCTTTCCATTGCGTGCCAGAATAATAACCCACAGCACTCGGCATGCATGCCATGGTGGTCAGGTTACATTAAAGGCAAGGAATTGCTCAGAAATGTCACACTAATGCATTGTGACTTGATTATTTTCTGAAAATAGTGTTTTGCGTCTTATTGTATAGCGAGCACGGCTGGAACAAAGACATGGGGCAGAGGGAAAGGAAAAGGAGAGAGACAGGAAAAATTCCAAACAGTTGGGTGGGGGGAAGGTCTGGTTCTCTGTTAAGTAATAATGGCTTGCCTCAAAGGGAATTAAATTAGGGCTCGATATTTATTAGATGGCCTGTGTATGCCTAATGCAGCATGAAGGGTGAAAAAAAAATGCTTTTTGCACAAAATGAGGGTCAGCCCTAATATTAGACCAAACAAGGCAGCTGCCTCAGGTGCCAAATGCTAAGAGGTGGGCAGCAGCAATGAGATGTTGCAGGACACTGCCATGTGTGACATGACTTGCTCCCTTTGCACCCTAATTGAGCAGTGGAAGAGGGCAAATTCAGTGCAAAGTCCAGTTGACTTCTCAATATGTAATGGAAAGGATGCTTTCTTGTCGTTTGGCTCAGTCAGACCAAATATCTTGGGCTGGCCCATACCCTCCAATATTTCACAGCTGAAAACTGGGACACATATGGCCAGGTGAGGAATCAGAGTGTGGTCAAGATGGTGAAAATGATGTACAACAGCACACAATCTAGGAGAGGCTGCAGCAGTTTGCTTTTGCCTGAGCCTACTGGGAAGGACAGGATTCTGTACCTCCTCTCTTCTCATCTCTGCTGAGCTAAATTAATGCAAACTGATTTTGTCCTTTGAACTCAGTTTGAAGCAATGGAAGTAAGCTGAGGACACAGAGGGAAAGTAGAAGAAGGAGAGAAAATTTGTGGCATTTTAAAAGCAACATAAAAAGTGGGGCAGCTAAGGATTAGTTGGGGTGGTCCTTAAAAAATCATAACAGTTGCAGGGCGTGCTGCCCGAGCTCATGTATGTGTCTTTAGAAATCAAAGACCTCAATAGCACTGCAATGTTTGGCCAGTGTGACTGGTATAGGTGACAGAACAAAGCACAATGTGTATTCACTTGCTTCTCCTGGGCAACTAACGAAGGACTAGTACCTGGAGTGAACAGAGACAAGTATCTGCTGAGGCTCACAGATTGCTCAAGCCAAGACCAACTCATAATGTCTACCACCATCTTTCCAGAGGGAGCCCTTCCCTCTAATCCAAAGCCTGGGTCAAAAGAAGCCAGTCACTGGCCATAACAGGTGGAAAATTCTGAGAATTTTAGTCCTAGAAAGTAACTTTTCTAAACTCTTTAAATGTTGGGCATTTCAGCGCTGGCTATGCTATGCACTTTTTTGTTTTGTTTTGCTTGTTTTGTTTTGTTTTGTTTTGTTTTTTTTTTTTAACCTGGAGCAATGGCGCTTGGTGGGAGCATGAAGTCCACAAAACAGTCTGAGGTTGTTGGGTGCCAACAATGGACTGCACACAACTTCTTGTGTTTCCTGTTGTACCTAGCCTGGTTTCAGATGTTAGCCTGGTTCCAGGCATTCAGGCTTCTCTCAGTCTCTCCCCACCCCCTAATGTGGACAGGTCTCTGCAACACCACTATCACTTGAACTCCAACTCTCTGGATTTGGCAGGGACAATCCCAATTAAGTCTCTGTCATCCCCCTTTTTCTGCTGCTTTTAAAATACAGCGGTTTCTCTCACCTTCTTCTGCTTTCTTCCTTTGTCTCCAGCTTACTTCAGTTGCTGTAAACTGAGGGCCTTTCCGCACTACATTGTTATAGTGCTATTATGCCATTTTCAACATCCTGTGGAATTCCAGGGTTTGTAGTTTACCGAGAATTCTAAATGCCCCTCCCTAAACTGCAAACCCCAGGATTCCATAGGATGTTGAATGTGGAATAATAGCACTATAACAATGTAGTACGGAAAAGATCTGAATTCAAAGTGCACATTAACCGGGGGCGTGGGGAGAAAAGAAGGAGGCAGAATATTGTTCTTCCCAATAGGCTCGGGCAAACTGATGTAGCCTCTCCTAGTTTGTGTGTTCTTCCTCACTAGTAATTTTTGCTATCTTTACTACACTATGGTGGTGGTTAGCCACATGTGCCTCAGTTTTCATCTGTAAAATATTGGATGTTGTTGTTGTGTGCCTTCAAGTCACTTCCAACTTATGGCAACCCTAAGGCAAGCCTATCATAGGGTTTCCTGGGGCTGAGAGTGTGTGACGCACTCAAGGTCACCCAGTGGGTTTCCATGGCTGCGTGAGGAATCAAACCCTGGTGTCCAGGGATGCAGTCCAAGGCTCGGACCACAGCACCACGGCTGGTTCTCTCTTAGAGGCTACAGAGGTATAATTATTGTCTGCACAGAGTGACTTTTCCATTATTTTCTTGGAAAAAGAATGCTATTGTACTTGAAAGGGGGGGAGAAACTGAAATTGCTTGTGTTTGAGCCCAGTGGGGGGGGAATATGGGCGTGCCACATAAAACTCTTGTTTAGAAATGGATTATTTTATCATCTACCACCGGAACCTTGTGTAAGACTAAACTGTGTTCTCTTTCTTCTCTATTCACTCTTCATCAAAACATCTTCAGGAAAACTGACACTTTATTTATCTGGTATTGAACAGAAACTGTTGAACAGGATATGCCTATTAGAAATATGCTGTTGCACCAACTTAAATAGGGAAGAAGCAGAAGTTGAACGAACTAGTTCAGAGAAAAGGAGAGGAACACTGAACAAAAAGAGTTTGAGGAGTATTTAAAAATAATTACATTTGTTTGTCCATATTTTTAGGGGAAAATGAGTTCTACTTGCTGAGATTTATGTAAACGTCACCACAGACGAAGCCTGCAAAAAACTATTAACCCACTTGCTTGTGGCAAGTAAGAATTTAATCTAGCAGGCCTGTGGCCCTACTGAACTCCCACCACTCCCATCCAGAATGTGACCACTGCTATCACAGAAGGGATATTAGGCTGCTGGGAAACATGCAGAAAAATGGAAACCAAAATGATCAAGGGATTGAAGCAACATTTTTAACCTAATAAGAAATGGAAAGTAAGGGCAGGGCATAAAAATGCATGGCATGGATAAAATTGAGATTTTTTTTCTTACTTTTATAATACTAGAACCTGCTGCCATCCAGTGAAAATGAGAGGTGAGAGATTAAGGACAGATAAAAAAGAAGTATTTCTTCACATAGCACATAGTTAAGCCATGGAATTTGCTACCACGAGATGTACTGATGACTGCCAACTTGGATGGCTTTGAAAGAGGATTAGATACATTCACAGAGCGAAAGCTATCCATAGCTACTAGTCATGATGGCCGTTTTTTATTGTCTAGAAGAGAGAACTGATGAGTATGTATGAAAAGTAGAAGTAAACAGGAGATTGAGCTCCATGTGCTGATTGATGATCACTTGCTTTATTTATATTTATTAAAATCCCAATGCATTTCAACCTCTATCAAAGTTGTCATTCCTCAGAGCTACACTTCAAACAGAAATTTCTGGAGTTGTATAATATGCTCTTTAAATAAATGGACCATTGAGCAAAAGCAAAAACTCCAGAAATTTCTGTGTAAAGTGTAGCCCTTGAGGAAGGTGAACTTTGATAGAGGCTGAAACATGTTGGTTTTTTATATATATAAATATAAATAAAGCAAGTGACCATCAATCATTGCATGGAGCCATTTATTATTGCCAGAATCAGAGGCATTAGCTCTGTCAACACTAGTTGCTGGGGAACAGAAGCAGGCAGGAGCTGTTATTGTAATGTCCTTCTTGTGGGCTCCCATAGAGATCACTCTGTATACACGGAATACTGGACCAAATAGGTCTTTGGTCTCATTCAGCAGGTTTCTTATTATTGTGTTCTTGTTGTGGAACTTGTTGTCTAATCCATTGAGATTATTCTTATACTTTCTCTTTCAGAATGGGAGTTATAGGCCAAGAGCATCTGGAGGGCTACAGATTGCCCACTTTTACTGCAAAAGGACCAGGCAGGAAAGATCTGGATGAATCTGAGATTCAAGATACATGTCACCCTTCTAGTAGAAGCTCACCATATAGTATGAGTTGGCAACTGCATGGGCAATAGGGGCCAATTTCCCCCCAGCCTTCTGACATGGACTGCAACACACAAGCAATTCACACAAGCAATTCCAAATGCCTCCATTTTCCCCTTCTTTTTGTTTTTGCGTGCCTTCAAGTCATTTCTGACTTATGGTGACCTGAAGGCAAATCTGTCATGGGGTTTTCTTGGCAATATTTGTCCAGAGGGAATTTAGCTTTCTTCTGAGGCTAAGTGTGACTTACCTAAGGTCACCTAGTGGGTTTCCATTCCCAGCAGGGATTCAAACTCTGGTCTCTGGAGTTGTAGACCAATGTTCAACCCACTATACCATGTGGTGACTCCATTTTTTCCCTCTATAGTCCACTTCAAAATGTCAACCAGAAGTGGAACTTGTGAGGTGTTCAAGGTCTGGGGCAACATTCAGGCTGCAGGCATACTCTGCCAACTTTAGCACGTGGGAAGAGCAAAGAGAGTAGATAATGTATTGTCTTATCTAAGTGATACTCCTCTGGCCACCCTTTGAGCTGTCTAAGCCAATGATGGCTACATGTTGCTAACAATGTTGTGCTAGGAGTGTGAAGAAGATTTAGGTTCAAATTTTCCCAGCCTCCAAGCTCACTGATCTGAGGCCACAAAAATATATGTGATAGTAGCCCAACCCATAGCATGGATGGGCAAAGCAGAGGTGATTGATTTTTGAAGAGCCAAGGCAATCTAAAGCTGTTGCCTGCAAGCCAAGAACCTGGAAAATAAGAATGAGAAAGCCACTATTCCTTACTGAAGGATTTTAAAATTTTGCTTTCTCTTTCCTTTTTCATAGTCTGTCTTCCATATCCCAACAAATTAACATCTAACATACTTTTGTTGTTGTTGGCATAGGTTTGCTATGGTTTTTTGTGGGACAACAGCCTTGGAGAAACTTCTGGTCCATGAACCAACATCAGCAGTAAAATTAAAATTTTGACAATGGAAGATAAAATTGACTCAAGAACCTGTACAACCCTTTGACAAATACATTAGTGGGTTAACAAAACTAGTATTTCCATTCAGAAGGTCTTTTGCCTAGGGTTCACCCAAATTGTCCTATGTTCATCTGAATGTAAGGGGTTTAAAGAAGAAGATGATGGGAGATAGGAGGGAATGGATTCTAAGAGCAGGGAGAAAAGATAGGATAGGGATGTTCTTATTGGACTATTTTGTTCTTGCCAGTAGGAATAAATAATTTCTACAGATTTCTCTCTACTGGAGAAAAAAATGAATATTTCTGCTCAGTTCCTGCCTGGTATTCTCTCACCCTGAAGTTTGTCAGGAAATTATTCTGTGTGCATTTTTGTATGTGAAGGCGAATTGGGGATTGCAGCTTTATTTTTTCTGTGTGCAAGATTGCTGTTTTCTGTTCAAAACCATCACATCAATCCTGCACAACAAAAATCTTGCACAGGAAACCAGAAGTCTTGCAAAATGAAACCATCTGCTTGTATTGTTTTGTGCTTTTTTGCACAAGATTTTTTGTGGATATTGAGCAAAAGCTGCGCAACTATGCATGAGCATGTGTTTTCCATAAACTCTCCAAATTTTTGAATAGAAATCAATGCATTTTGAGCCCAATACATTGTTTTCGGTATTGAAATATTGCTTTTTGTGCAAAAATGGATATTTTGCACAAATGAATTTTTCACAAAATAAGCCCCGAAATGTGAAAAATGTGCAACAACCATCTCATTCTCCAACATAGTCAGTAGAAAACTGTTTAAATTGATTGTTTTTGCATTCAGAACAAAAAAAGCATCAAAATTTACATCTGAGAAGTACCTTGTTACAGATAACTAATTACTTGTAGTTTGTTACTCCCATGCCCTGAGTTTCTGTATCCACCATTCCCGATCCACCTCTGCTATCTTTCCACCTTTTTAGAACTCTTTGGTTTTCTTCATATTCCTACTGTATATGCTTAGAAAGAAATGCAGAGATTATGCGCACGCACGTGCACACACACACACACACACACACTTTCTCCGAGAAACTTATTTGCCCGTAGTGGAGCTCTCCTCACTAACTCTTTTCCATAAATATCTTCTGTTTAAATCCCCATGCCACAAAAATGTCTGTGGCAGTCTAGTTTGAATAACTATCCTTTTTTATGCATACTTATAAGTCCCAACAGGATTAGCTCCATATTCCAACTGCCTGTTAAAATATTATAGCTGAAAATTCAAGTTCTTAATCGGTGTTGGGGTTTCTGCATTTAACACTTTGGAGACTGACAGCTCAGCAAAGCTCAAATGTTGAGAATAAAATCCAAAACATGTGGGAATCTCCTGGGTCCACGCTGCATAGCAATCTTAAAATTTAGTCCAGGTTCATGAAACGTTCACAGAACCTGAATTTTTTGGTTTGTTTTTGTTCTTAAAGCAAAGCTATACTGAAGGTTATATATATTTCGACACGGATAGGGCCTGAACAGCACAGTTAGAGAGACTGAAGGCCTGGTGTTTTTGTAAGTGAGAGCTGGACATCCATGAAGAGATTGAGAAAGACAGGCCAGCCAAAAGCTTGAACTAAAGGTGAAAGGTCATCAGGTGAGACTGAGGTAAATTTGAAAGCAGTCAGAATAATTGTCAAGGAAAATAGAAGCACAAGTCCAGAAACAAGTTACATGTCTGCCATCTCATTGACGTTGATAACTTGTTTCAGGATCAGTGCCTAATTCTTTGGTCTTCAACAATTATAATGATTACTCTCAAATATCTTCATTCTTTCCACCCTTGATTCAAGACTATGGATGTCCTGTCTTGAAAGAAATGGGTCAAAAAAGAGCTTTCTTTCAGAGCTTCCCATAGCAACAGAAAGGAGTTCTAAAGAAGGTAAATATTCCTGTGAAGAAGAAAGATGGATGGATGCAGGGAAGCAGAGATGCAGGGATGGATGCAGAGATGGATAGACAGATAGGATCAAAGCAACATCTAATAAGGAACAAACAGGAAATCAACAAGTGGAAGACTGGGGAACATTTTGTTGCTATCACACATACCATTTTTTACCATGAAATAGAAACAAGAGCACAGTTAGCCCTGCTCTGCATGGATTCAATATAGTTATAGGCCTGAATCCTACTGGTAGTCTTCACTAGAGTGGACGTACTGAAGCATTTGGATTTGCCAGTGTGTTGACTCATCCTTCAACAAGTGACTCATCTTTAAACAACTGATAGTTGGGACTACCAAGAGTATGGATGACAGTGCTGCAGCCCCCCAGGTACTGTTTGCCTACAATTCCCAGCAGCATAGCTAATGGTGATGAATGCTGGGAGCTGAAATCCAGCAACATCTGAAGGACTCCTTCAGTTACACCCCTGACCAATAAAGTTCAAGCTATAGTGTTAGCAATTGTCCCGTATATTAATCAACAGCAGGAGAGAATTTATGCAAGAGAAAAGACAGGTGGTATGAGATAAGACTGACTCTGTGATCTTACACAGTCTTACAGCCAATGTCCCCTTATTGAAATCAATGATGTGACCACTTTTGGGGTGCTGTGTATAGTTCTGGTCAACACCAGTGAAGAAGAATGTTGTACAGCTGAGGAAGGCATAGAAAAGAGCAACCAAAATGATCAAAGGGGTAGAACAACTCCCTCATGAGGACAGATTACAGTGTTAAGCCTAGTTGTTGTTTTTTTAAAAAAAGTGAATAAGGGGAAACATAGAGTTGGATCCAATTATGCATGTCATGGTAGGACTAGATAGGACCTTTTCTCCCTCTCACAGAATACTAGAACTTGGAGCTATCAACTGAATCAGCTATTAGAAAGTCCTTTTTTCACACAGCACTTAATTAAACTGTGGAATTTACTACCACATGGCATAGTGAACTAATGATGGCCAAAGATTTGTAGCTGTGTATCTGGAGGATACCAGGACCTAAACTCAACCCCAATGAGAGCAGACCACTTCAATCAGTGGGACTTGATAAGGCAACACTTGGATAAGTTCCATTGATTCATTGGCACTAACAAGTGGATTTAGGCCCAAGTTATCTCCCCATGGTGTGGTGAAAGGGGGCAAACCAGTTGCACAAGGACATGAGGGGGGAGGTTCACCCCAGATGGCAATGTTTTGGGGGCATCCCAGCCTGTAGCCACACCCCCACGCACAGTAGCCATGCCCCTCACACTGTAGCCCCATCCCCCCTCCACACACTCCAAGCTCTGCCACTGAGGCAAACAAAATATGAAAAAAGGAATTGTAGTTATTCAGTTTGATTGTCAAACAATCTGGGACAAGAAAAAAGCAAGTATTCTCTGCCTAATGAGACACAGATGAAGATCCCACCCGCAGACATCAGACACAGGGCAGGCATATATGGGGACAGTAGGGTTGCCAAATCTCAGGGCTTGGTGGTCAGCTTCCATGGGTCTTCTCCAAGCAGGAGACAAGGTTGCACATACTCCAGTATTGGTGGGGTCAATTCCAGGCAAGAGGAAGGGGCTAGGTGCTGATCTTCAGCTCACCAAGCAGAGCATCAACTTGCTACAATTTGCATGTCTTGCTTGATTTGTTGCTGCAATTTAAAAAGGCTCTGTATGTATTTACTTAGCTGCTTCTTTCTCTTCCATTTGTTGTTGTAGTACCAGGGCTCACTCTCTGCTCTGCATCCACTTGCTAACCTAATTCTCAAACAGGAAAGTGCATACTCATGTTTATGTGTGTGTATGTTTGAAAAACAAGCTGTGAGTAACTATGGTTGGTACTTAAAGCATAACATTTACAGTCAGCCCTCCAGATTTGCGGTTTTCACTTTCACAGATTTGATTATTTGTTAGCTTCTCCAACCTCTGCCTCCACTGCACTTCTCTTCCCTCTCAGCAGTTTCAATCAGGCCACACAGGCTTTTAAAAACTCATTTCTGGTCCTCCTCTTCCTCCATCAGCTGCTGCCTGACCAGCGAAGGATGGCTCACAGCCTGATTTTTCAGCATCAGAAATCCTTTCCGAAAGCACCCCCTCAAATCCAAGGAAGGAGATGAGAGAGAGAGGAGACAATAGGGCCACCAGACCAACCCTTTCTCTCTCCTTTCCCTGACCTGGCTGGGACTCTGCGTGCCCATTTTCCCGACCATGCCTTGGCCCCCAGACACACAAACACCGACACATTTTGATATTTGTGATTTTTCCACTTCTGATGTGAATGACCAACTGTAATCACATCACCAACGGCCATCCCTTGGTCTTAGGTTCTGGCCCTGAAACCTCCAGGCCTGGGACAGTCCTGAACTAGCAACTCTAGGGGAGAAATGATTCTTCAAGTATCAAGGTCCCACGCTGTTTAGGACTGTAAATGCTGTAACCAGCACTGTGAGTTTTAAAAAGTATGTTTCCCAGCTCTAGTCAGAGCAGACAAGTGACTGTTAGATGACCAATTGTCTGACTTGGTAGGAGGTAGCATTATATATTCTTCATAGATGCTATATTTGCCAAATAACTCTAGGTCCATCGCTAATACATTTACAGTAGATGACGGTGTGGCCCATGCAACATATGTGCAGTTGGAAAGCAGATCAGAAAGAAGTTAAGAGTGTGTCTTGTTGGTGGGGTGGGAAGGGAGTGATGGATTGGTTATGAGGCAAGACATCAAAGGTTGGATATCATGCCATGTTTGTTTTGCAAATCTCCAGCCAAAACATTTCAGAGGAAATATGAAATGAATCATTGTGTGCAAGCAGGAGGAGAAGGAGAATGCTACATTATCTGTTCCCACTGTGCTTTTGGTTGAGTAGAAGACTGAATTCTTCTGCAGCGTTCCCAAAGACGTGTTTAACATTCCATACATTTTGTAGTATATGCCTAATGTCTCACAATGAAGCTGCGGTTAATCATTTTTAAAAAAAAATAAATTAAAATTTGGGTGGTGGGATGAACAATAAAACCGAGCAAGATATGAGGAGATCACAGTTAGAGAACTTAGTTCTCCAAGTGCCAGTCCTTATGTACTATCAGGGCATATTAAGGAAAAAGCTTGGTGGAAATCTAGTGTTTTGCAGTTAAAAAAATGGTTTAAATACATTTTTGGGTGCTTTGTAGCATCAGATTGCTGGATGTAGGCAATCCTTTTAATTTTCCACAATGCCCTTGACCTAGGGCTGATCTTAGGCATTGTGGGAAATTACTTTTAGAGACGGCAACACCCAGAATCTTTTACTTAGCATTGAGCCCCAGATGTTGGCTGGCCACAAATCCCAGCACTTTTTAGGAGTGCCAAAGAGATCGGCACTCCTAAAATTTCCAGTCCCCTCTCCTGTATTAATAATGTTATTTCTCCCAGACAGTAGTACCAAGATGCTACATCACAGACATAAGTATGAATGTTTAAATATGTCTCGTCTCCAAAACCGACACACCAAACCTACCTTAACATACAGCAGCCTCACTGAGTGAAAGAGGTCTGTTTTACTGGCAGTGTGATGTTGCAGAGTTGCAACAGAGATACTGCTTCTGATTGTCATACTACAGATAATTGGCAGGAGGGAACTAGAAAAATCATCCTATTGTGCCCACCCCTCTATCATTCAGTGCAGCTGGGGGCATTTGTGATTGTGGAAATAGTGCCATAACCATGAATACAGAGCATGGATGAATATACAGCAGTGATAGATTTGTAACTGTAGTTCATGAAAGCATAAATTCAATGTACAATGCCATCCTAGGTTTTCAATGAATGTATTCCAACTTTTTACAGAATGCTGTCTTCTTCATACAAGGTTCAGAGCTGGAGTGAGAGGGAGCCAAAAAGCAAAACAGGAATCTTGAAGTACTCCGAAAATGTCTTTGTTTTGATATGTTTATGACTTGTTGGATATCCTCTGCTCTGAACTCAGCCATGGGGGGCAATGTTTTTGAATATGTGGAAAATCACGATTATTCCCCTGCTGCCTTTTGAGAACTGAATGGACTTTTGACATTTTTATCCTCACAATACAATGCCTCTGTTTATGGTTATTCAATCATCATTGCTGGAGGAGCATAATGAGCGTTAATCAGACACACACACATGCATATAAATCTTTAATAGAATAGAGTAGAAACAAAGCTACCATCATTTTGGTTTGTAAACATTGGATCTATTTTATTTTTTAAAGGAAGAGAAGCTAAAACATTACGGATAAGCCACTTTGGGAAGAGAACTCTGTGGCAGAAAGTGAAACAAGAAAGTAGCTAGACTTCTGTTGAAATGATTGATCCAGAGGGCCATGGAACCCAATGTCTGCTCTGATTGTAGAGGGTCTCCAAGGCATCACATACAGAGGTGAGAAGATATGACCACCAGCACCCATGATGTTGAACTGCAACTCACATAATCCCTCAATACTGGCTAGGACTGATAGGAGCTGGGGGACCAAAAGATCTGGAGGGCCACAGCTGCCCACTTTAGATGCAGAGCAAGGGAAGGCAATAGGTGACCCTCTAGACATTGCTGGTCTCCAAATCCCATCAGTCCTGGCCCTCACAGCAACTTCGTCATGTTCACTGCTTACTATTTGAGATCTTATTTACTTCGAGATGCTTGGGATTGAACTTGGGACCTTCTGAATGCAAAGTCTGTATTTTAACCACCAAGCTATGACTTCTTTAGTGCTGTTCCCCCATCTTTCCATAAACATACAATGCAATTCTACCCTCATCCATCTGGCCTATCCTCTACCTTTTCTTGACCCACCACTCCACATCATGGGTAGTTGGTGACAGTGGTAGGAAAATACACATTGGGTTGGAAGGAGACTTAACCATACTTATAGCAGTTACATTTCTATACTGCTTATCAGTGCTGAGCACTCCCTAAGCGGTTTATAATGTGTTTAGCTAATTGTCCCCAACAAGCTGAGTACTCATTTTACCGACCTACAGAAGGATGGAAGGCTGTGTCAACCTGGAGCCCTGCAGGATCAAATGTACAACATTGTGGCTGCAGTACTGGCATTTAACCGCTGCACTACCAGGGCAGACTTGTTTTGATGTACTTTCAAGTTGACTCTAAATTATGGAAATCCTATCATAGGGTGTCCTTTGCCAGATTTCTTCAGAGGAGATTTGACATTGCCTTGCTCTTAGGATGAGTGAGTGTGACTTACACAAGGTCACTCTGTGGGGTTTCATGGCTAAACAGGGATTTGAACCCTGGTCTTCTGGAGTCCTAATCCAACACTCATACCACTACAGCATAACAGCTCTAAGTAAGCAGAGTAGACTCTCTGAAATAAATTAAACTTGTTAGTCATGGCTAGTTTCAGTCCCATTGACTTCAATGGATGTCATTCAAGTCTGGATAAAATGCACTGAAATACAATCAAAAGAACATAATGGGGGTTGTATCAGATGATACAAAAGGAGAGGTTCTGTTCAGTTTTCTGTTAATATTTGTCTTTTCTCTGACAGCATCACCATTGCTTTTGCCAAGAGCAAAAGACTAAGGACCATTACTGAGACTTGCAGTTCTGTGAACTGCTTTGTATGTGCCCAGTTTAAGCAGGATGGAAAGCACTTGTCCATGAAAAGATTCCATCATGTGGTCTTGCTTCACATTTAAAGGATTCTTCTTAACCTGTGGCCTAGCCCTTTTGCGAGCTGTGTTTTGCATGCCAGTTTGACTTCTGTTTGGGTCATTGATCACTGGCACATGAACACTGCACATGACAAAAGCAGTATACTGATAAAAGAGGCTCACAACATGATTGCAAGGCTTTAAACAACTCTGTGAGCCTGGTGCTCTGGTTAAATCAGATCCAATTACAAGACCAAATCACAGAAGGCTTGCTCACTGTTAATCCTTATTCTTAAAAGAGATAGTAACCTACAAGCCCTGGAGGGTACTTTGAGTTTTTTCTCCCTGGCCTCAGGAAGTCTTTTGGGAGAGTTTGTTGGGTTAAGGTGTTTGTGTCTGTTGAGTTAAGGTTGTTTGTTTGTGTGAGCTGAGAGAAGGCTTGCTTGTGTGCTCACTGTTGTTCTATTGTGTTTTGAAGAGCTTCTGCCTGTTAGGTTAAGACTAATTGACTGTGTGAGCTGAGAGGAGACTTACTTGTGTGCTCACTAGTATTCTATTGTGGGGGTTTTTTTCTTCATATGTAGGCCCAGGTCCTCTGCTTGAGCGCTAGGTCTCGGAGAGGACCAGGACATCTGCTGAGAGGAAGTGAGTCAGAGACATGGTTGGGGAAGGAGCTAGCACTATGGATGTAAGCTGTGTATTTCATAGGTCATGACCAGCACTTTGAATTGTGCCCAGAAACAACTGTATGGTCCTCCAAGTCAGCCCTAATTAACAATCTTACTGCAGCTCTACAGGTGAACTGAAGCTTCTGAGCACTTTTCAAAGGCAGCCCCATAGAGACCATATGAGAACAACCCAACTGTGTTATCATGGCTAGATCAGACATCTCCAGAAAGAGGTACAGCTGATACACTAGCTTTAACTGTGCCAATGTGCATACCTGAGCCTCCAGGCTCATGACTGAATCCAGGAGCACACCCAGACTGCTAAGCTGTGTCTTGGATGGGATTACATTTATATGCCACCTGATTAATAACTGTTGCTATCTTGATCAGACTCTAATGTTGCTCAGACACATAGGTCCCAGTTTTCATCTGTGAAATGTTGGTGAGTATGCTGACTATTACTGCTAACTGCTGGGAGCTTGAATGTATAAATGTACTGAATTACTTTTTTAAATAAAATTTACAAGTTCTGCTCAAGGCAGCTGAGAGTAATAGCACTCAATTAGAAACAACTACAATTATACATAAAAAATATACTGAAGGCAGAATGAAAAACACCGCAGTAAAAATCCAAAGGAATAGAGATAACCAGAGCTATCTTGGATGGCAAGGCAGGTACAGGAAGCCCCCATCTTTTGATGCTCCATCATCTGATGACCTGCTCTTTTAACACTTCTAAATTAAGGACAAGTTCTATTAATTCAAGGGGGGTGTCTGCTTTTTCATCAGTTCTTCTTAGCTATGGAGGTTCACTTGGAATCACGCATGCATGCTGCTTGCAAAGCACACTGGGGAGGGGTGCTAAGCCAGCTGAGATACTTTGCAAGCTATGCACATATAAACAATTCCAAATGAGCCTCCATAAGTCTTTCATGCTCCTTACAGTACAGTACATGGGTTTCACTTTCAACCAATTCCCTTTTTTGACAGTGCTCCGGTCTGTAACCTGTTAGATAAGTAAAGGTAACCTGTATATAGTTTCTTCTACGGTCCCCTGGTTCTAACTGAAATCATTCTTCAGTTGGAACCAAAAGTTCCCCTTTGTTCCTTTAAACCAAGAGTCTAAAGGTGTTGGGGGAACTTAGTTGGCCCCTGGGGACCATGAAGGACCCACACCACTGATTTTTTAAACCTTTTTTAAAAAATAGGCTGAAATACTCACTAGGGAATGTGTGTGTCTACAGAGTCTTCAAGTGACCTATCAACTTACAGTGATGCCATAAATTTCACAGGGTTTTCTTAGGCAGGAAATACTCAGAGGTGGTTTTGCCAGTTCCTGGAGGTGCAATTTCACTGTGTCTTGTCACACTCCAGGAACACAAAACCAACAGGGAAATAGACACACAGTTGCCATTTTTGGTAACAAACTCACATGTGCTATGAAATCTGATTTCAGCCACAGTGCCTGAAGGTGGGGGGAAAGAGCCACATTAAAAAAGAGCTAATTGGAATTAAAGGGATACCGTGAAAGCATCTGGGGTGAAGCTTTGCATTAGAGTTTACTTTGAAGGAATGCTGCCAGACCATGTCCTTGTCTCTTTAATTTCTGTTACTTAGCCAGCATTTACTTGTTGCATGGAACAAAGCTTGAAGGCTCCTTCCACACTCAGTTTTATTATCCCAACTACAGTCCCCCAAAGGATTGTTTTTTAAGTGGAAGTTATGAAAATAAATGTAAAATATGTGCTTGTACTTCATAAAAAGAGAGAAAGTTTGTTCCATTTTAGAATATGAAGTTGAAAAAGTTTGGCAGAGGCAATAAAATGAAATATATATATATATAGCTTGGGCCAAAAGAGAGTTATGCTGTAGGGGTGTGTGTGTGTGTTTCTTTCTTTCTCCTGGTAGATAACAATGTTTCAGAAAAGAGCTTATACAAGTGTGTGTGAGGGAGATGCCGTTTCTGCACTAGATGGTTATAGTGCTATTATTCCACTTTCAACATTCTATGGGATCCTGGGGTTTGCAGTTTAGGGAGGGGCCCACTCCACCCCTAAACTGCAAACCAAAGGATTCCATAGAATGTTGAAAGTGGAATAATAGCACTATAACCATTTAGTGCGGAAATGGCTAGAGACATAGTGAGTGAGTGAAAGAGGGCAAAGACCTTCTTGTTTAAACAGGTCTTCAGCCTTAGCTGACCAGGGTGGAGAGATATGTAACTGGGTGCAACTAATTAAATTGCAGTGTGTATTTTCAGTGTTTTAATTGTTTTAATTTTTAGTGTTTTAAAACCAGCATTGTAACTGAATGTACTATTTAATGCTTTATAAACTTTTGTACTTCATATGGTTTAATATGTTCTATTCTATTTATACTATAAGCTGCTTTGAATTCCATTTGGGAATAAAGTGGGGTATCAAATAAATAAATTAGAGAGAAGGGTGAGTCTGCTTTTTGTGACATGTTTATATTTCAAAATAAGAAATATTAGGAGTCAAGCATATCTGGTTGTTTGCCTCCTCTGAGATGCTAGCTCTTCTTTCACCTAAATCCAAAGGATGGGGGCTTGGAGGCTGACTTTCAGGACCCAGTGATGTGGGGAAAGTTACTTTAAAAAAACATACATACAAACTACAGCTTCCAGGTACCCCTTTGGTACTAATCATGCTAAGCTTTGCCTAGAGGAAATGAGACATGCTTTGATACCCTTGATATCTGTTGGACTGAAAGATGTGAGTCAACATGACTAGTTTAGGGCCTATCACACTATCATTATAGAGCTATAGTCCACTTTAACTGCCATGGCAAAATTGTATAGAATCCTTACATGTGCAGCTTAGGGAAGGGCATTTAGAATTCTATAAACCCCAGAATTCCATAGAATGTTGCCATGCCAGTTAAAGTGGAATATACAGTCAGCTCTCCACATTCTCAGGTTTGACCTTCACAGACTTAATTATATATGAGTTTCTCCAACCCCTGCCCCCCACAAGTCCTTCTTTCCTGGGGAAAATGTTCCTTCTCAGCAGCCCTGATGAGGTCATGAAGCCCTTTAAAAAACCTGACTCGGGTTCTCCTCCTCCTCCTTACACCTGCCACTGCCTGGTCAGCTAAGGATGGCTTGTGCCCCAATTTATCAGCACCACAAACCTTCTTTTGATGCCTCCTGCATGCAAGGAAGGAGATGGGCAAGAGAGAGGAAGAAGTATAGAACTGCCAAACTGACCCAACCCTTTCCCTAACCTGGTTTGGACCCTGAGTGTGGACCATGCTTTTGCCCCCCTCCCACAGACACACTTGCACATTTTGATATTTGCAGTTTTCTCACTTTTGTGAGGGTCCTGTGCCCCTAACCATAGTGAATGTGGAGGGCTGACTGTATAACAATGTACTGTAATAGAGCCCTTAGTCATATTGATTTAGATGCCTCTGGGTCCAAAATGTTCTTGTTACTGCTGCAAAATACCAGTATGCGGACAGGTCCTGGAGCAAAGCCTTACAGGTTAAACTTCTATTCAGACAATGCTTCCTGTATTCCTCTAGTACCTCCCTGCTTTCAGTAAGACACATTGTGAATTTATTACATTTCCTTTGTTTTCCCTCACTAGTCCTGTTATTCTTCTTTCCCAGGCTGCTGGAATATTGAAATATTTGAAATTTGAAATATTAATGAATTCTGTTCCTAGAACAGTAAATGTTTCCCTTCAGCACCTTGATTTCCCCTTCATTTCTGTAGCTGTCAAGTCTTCTCTGGGAACATTGTAAAGAGAAAGACGGGCTAGGAGTGGAGTTAATAAATTCTCTGTCTCATATGAGCTGGAAGGTGGGTTCTGTGTCATGTGAAACCTTCCTTATCATGTTGAATTTTACCCACAATGTGGTCCAGCAAAAGGCAGAATTTCAATCTACTCTTAAAAGGGGAGACGTGGACAATTCTTTGGTTTAATGAGGCTCATTTTCTGGGCAAGGTAACCTTCTTTGTCAACATGGAAGCCAAATTATTCTTGGAATTTTCCATAGTCCAAGACTAGTCCAAGATAACTTGTCTTATTTTTCATCTTCTGTAACATCATTACAATCTTATCCTGCTGATTTCTGAACTATTTCACTAAAAGAAAGAAATACAGTCCTAGATCACAAATGCTCCTTTCACCTCAGAGGAAGCGCCTGTTTTTATTGGCGTTTTTTTTCAAGAGAACATCATGTTATTTCAGTGAAATTTACCTTGCAGGGTAAGAAATGGAATTCCAAGAACCTGAGGATTCTAGCAAAGGAAGAGCTTTCCCTTCATGCAAATTTATTTATTCCACAGAAAATTATGTAATGAATATGAAAAATTAGCAGATACCTGCAAAATTTTTCAGAGTCCCATGGCTAATGCAGAAGGTATGGATAGGGATCATCTTGTGACCTCCTGACTAAGGGCCTTTCTGTACTACACTGTTATAGTGCTATTATTCCACTTTCAACATCCTGTGGAATTCTGGAGTTTGTCGTTTACTGAGGCCCAAGAGCTCTCTGGCTGAGAATTTTAAATGCCCCTCCATAAACTGCAAACCCCAGGATTCCATAAGAGGTTGAAAGTGGGATAAAAGCACTATAACAGTGCAGTGCAGAAAGGGCCTAAAGCACCAACCCTGTTGATCACAGACTCATATTGCTGGAAGAGACCACAAGGGCCATCTTGTCCAAACCCCTGCTATGCAAGTATATACAATCAAAACATTCCTCTGATTAAAAATCTCTAAAGAAGGAGACACCACCATACTCCATAGCAGTGTATTCCACTGTCAAATTGCTCTTACCGTCAGGAAGTTCTTCCTAATGTTTAGATGGAATCTTTTTTTCCTGAAGTTTGAAGCCAATGCTCAGGGTCCTAGTCTCTGAAGCAACAGAAAACAGGCTTCCCCATCTTCCATATAAAATCCTTTCAAATATTTAAATATGGCTATCATGTCACCTATTAACCTTCTTTTCTCCAGCCTAAACATACCCAGCTCCCTAAGGTGCTCCTCATAGACCATAGTTTCCAGGCTTTTCATCATTTTGGTTGCCCTCCTCCAGACGTGTTCCAGCTTATCAATATCCTTCCTGAACTGTGGTCCCCAGAACTGGACACAGTATTCCATATGGGGTCTGACCAAAGCACAATAGAGTGGTACTATTACTACCCTTGACCTAGACTCAGTACTACTATTGATGCAGCCCAGGACCGCATTGGCTTTTTAAGATGCTGCATCACACTGCTGACTCATGTTCGGACTCCTAGATCCGTTTCACATGCATTGTGGTCAAACCAAGTGTCTTCCATCCTATATCTGCGCATTTCATTTTTTCTGCCAAAGTATAGTCTCAGCTGTCTATAGTCTCAACCTTACTGTCTCGAACACTGACAGAAATAAAAGTTTTGAATTCCAGTAAAAGTAGATCTCACTGACTTTCAGGAAAAACAGACAGGGCATAATATGACGAGGAAGTTCAAGAAACAGCAAGCAAGCAATTTCCTTGCCTGGCAAGCTTACATGATAACACAAATATACTCTCCAACCCTCGCAGTTGACAGGGCCATCCCAATTCTTCCTCTGTCACCCCATTTTTTCAGCTCCACTTAAAATGTCCCAGTTTCTGTTTCCTCCTCCTGTTTTCCTCCTATGTCATCAGCTTACTTCCATTGGTGCAAACTGAGTTTAACATGCAAAATGAATTTGTACTCAGTTAACTCAGGAGAGGTAAAAGGAGAGAATGGGGCAGAATGTTGACTCTTCCCAGTAGGTTCAGGCCAAAGCAAAGTGCTGGAGCCTCTCTTACTTCCTCATTGATAACTTTTGCCATCTTGACCATACTCTCATGTTGTTTGACCTCATATGCCCCAGTTTTCACCTGTAAAATACTAGAAGATACAGATTTCTGCTCTGTTGCAGATGCTGAAGCAACAACAAAATGGACCAGAGAATTGTGGTTACTTTGTATCACAAACCAGCAGTTTCTAATGTTTTGATATTTTTAAAAAAGAAAAAGAAAAAAGTTATGAGTTAAAGGAGAGAGAAGATTCAGTCACCTTCCAAGCTCTGACTCTAATGCCATTTCCACACGAGACTGTTATAGCGCTATTATTCCACTTTCAACATCTTATGGAATCCTGGGCTTTGCAGTTTAGGGAGGGGCCAGCCAGCCCCTCCCTAAACTGCAAAGCCCAGGATTCCATAGGATGTTGAAAGTGGAATAATAGCGCTATAACAGTCTAGTGCGGAAATGGTCTAAGTGACCCAAATCCTGCCTTAGACAAACTTTTTGTTCACTGAGAGCATGCAGCCCAGTGGTGGCATTTTACCAGACCCTCTTCAGTAGCAAGGAGAGGAGACTATAGCAGACTCAAGCAGAAACCAAAGAACTGCAGCCTCTACTAACTTCCCAGTAGGCTCAGGCAAAAGTAACTTCTTCTAGATTTTGTGTTCTTCCTCATTCATAGCTTTTGCCATTTTGACCACAGTCTGATGTTGCTTGCCTACACGCGTCCTAGTTTTCATCTGTGAAATGTTGGAAAATATTATTCAAATGCTGGCTTTGTCAAGGCCTCCAGTTGGAGACCTCCCACATTCTGTTACCAGAACTTGCAAAAATTCGCCTTTTAGATTACAGCTCCCGGAATCCCCCAACTATCATGGAGCTATCACCCAAAAACATAGCTTCATTTATTTCATTATATTCTATGGGAAATAAATTGCTGTTTGTTCTTGGTTCAGTATATAAGCAATATTAACATCAGGACTGATGGATATAATAACTTCATAATATCACTTCTTCCGTATAAGCAATGTTCACTGTGCTGACATACTGTCAGGCATGCCTCTCTATATGATTCAGTTAGAAGAAATATAGCTGCTGAACAGATATCAGAAACCTAATTAAGTGGGGAATGGGTTGAGAGGTTCTATGGAATCTCGTGGTTAAGATAGATATTGAACTCTTTCTTGTTCCTTTGAAGTTCGTCATACATTCCTCAGTATCTTTCACAGCCTAAGATGCTGTATGTCTGCTTCTGATTAGATAATTGACATAAAACTATGCCAAACAAATACCAATCTCTTAAAATAAACTGCAGAGGTCTGTGAACTTTGCAGAATAAATGTAAGAGGTCCCCCTTCAGTGAAAGATCATTCTGTGAAAAATCAGGTATTTTTGGCAGGATTTCTTCTGTTGTGTTATCAACCCAGAAGGAAGAACTTTTAAAGTGGGGGTGGAATAATTCAGTGTAGTGGTTTCAACCTGATTCCTGCCATCTATTTAAAGAGCATAAACTTTTCTCTGAAACTGAGCACCAAGTAATTTGGTTTTGATTCTTTTCTGGATACATTGCTCCTGTTTGTGCAGTCTTAAAAAACAAGGGCTGACTCATTACATAAATATCTGCTAGCCCAGAAATACAGCTGTAAAATTAGGCAGTTGATTTTTAAGAGTTGGTCTCATGGGGCCAAGGGTACGAGATAGTCATCCTCTACCACTAGCTTAGAGGGTACAGCCTCCATTCCTCTTGCAATTTCCATTTTGAAGGTGAAACTTATATATCTATGCTTTTTCAACAAATCAGAGTAGCTAGTGAGATTGATTAATCTGCTTTCCCCTTTTCTTTGTGTCTTGCTCTTCACACATGCTCAGAAAGTGACTCTGGAGGCAGCTGTTTACCTTGCCTATTGTATGTAGCAGCACGCAGCTGTAGTAGGATCACCAAGAATAGAATCCCATTCTTTCCCAGGTCAAACTTTATTGCATTTTTAATGCAGACACACTAGCCCAGTCCAACACTGAAAATCACTGAAAATGTGTCTTTCTCTAGCCCTCTTCCACTATCCTCCCAAAGCCATTGCTGCAAGCCAGCCAGCCAGCCAGCCAGAAGACAAGGAAAGGAGGGGGCTGGGGCTAGGCTCCTGGAAAAAGACTTTGTGAAAAAGAGCTTCTTTTTTTAGGGACTTTGTTAACTGCCTGTACAGGGTAGCCCATGTGGTCCACAGACCTGTGATTCTTGCCTGAACATCTGTTGCCTTGGGGACTATTTCACTCTGCCTCATTGGTTGGAACCTCCCTGTCTGACCAACTCAGTAATGTTCTGTAATATACACACACACACACACACACACACACACATACACACACACATATACACACATGAGCATGCGTGCGCGCACACACACACACACACACATATAGTTTCAGTAGCTAAACAAGGGCAATGACACCCCTTTAAAGAATAACATATAGTGCTTCATTCTTTGCCAGAATAGATCCCTTCTCCATTCTTGCCTGGGTGTCACTGTCCTCACAGACAAAAACGGCATTAATCTCTATTTAAAATCAGGACCAGTGAGAATTTTGGGCTGATAGGACTGACTGATCTCCCTTAATAGGAATATTGCTTTACAGTAAAGAATTATTACAGTATGTTTGCACATCAGAATTTAAACCATTATCAGTTCTATGCTAGGGCTCCTAGTCAAGGTCCCTTGGGAAAGTCAGTTCCCTACAGGGGCTAAAGACTCAAAAGAGTTTAGTGATCTCATAACCAAACTGAACCTGTACTGAAACCAAAGTAAAGCTGCAAACCTACTCACATGTACTTGTGAGTAACCCCCATTGAAATTTGTTGTTGTGTGCCTTCAAGTCATTTCCAACTTATGGGTGGCCCTAAGGCGAACCTAGCATGGGGGTTTTCTGGTGTTGAGAGTGTGCGATATGCCCAAGATCATCCACCGCTAGGTTTCCATGACTGAGTGGTGAGTTGAACCTTCCACTGAACATAGCCCGACCTATTTTTGAGCAAGCACATATACAATTGCACTGAATATTTGTAATGTAGATCAAGATATCGGTCTTATAAATTAACTTAGTGAGAGGGGAACAAATTGTACAAAGAAGAAAAGTGATAAAAGTGACATGGTACCAAATGGATTACTACACATTTTAAGTGACTGCCTAGATAGTCAGGTTACCAGATCTCAGGGCCTGACCCTGAATCCCAGGGCCTGAACTGTCTTCTCTAGCCCTCAGGGCATTGCCTTGAAAATTACATATATATTCTACTGTGTATGCCTGTCCTATTCCCAACCCCCATCATCCCACTAAGGTTGCAGGTCACTTTGGACTAACTACTGTGGACTGTTTTCTGTTCAAAACAAACCTTAGAAAACTTTATTTTGTTGGACTACAACTCATGGTCCATGTGGTGCTAAAAGCAGTGCTTTCAAAGGTGTTAAAAACAAAGATAGGGAAAGTAAGTGTGCCCTCTCGTTTCTATTTAGAGCTTGGAAAATTTAATTTCCAGCCAACTAAATATTTTCTTATTTGTTGGACATTGTAACTGGCATCCTGTTAGTGAAATACCATGACATTAATTGGAGTTAGGCCATCGCAGTTCACTTTTATGGCTGTTGTATAGGTCAGAATTCTGTTCCAACCACACAACAACCAAAATCACCCCGAAAGCTTGGCTTATAATCAGCACAGTCCCCGCAAATGTGGCCATTTCCATGTTGTCAGAGAATGGGGTGGGGAAGCATCCAGTAAAGTAGTTCATAAGGAGCCTCAGAAGTGTGTAGATACCTGTTACAGTGCATCCAGCTACAGAAAAACAGCTGGACACATCCCCACTCATCTCCTCACTCTCCAACAACATAGGAATGGCCCTGTGGGGAAAGGGATCTGCATTGTTTACAGTGTGAGCCTTTTTTAGGGGGAGAGGCTTCAGGAGAGGTAGCTATAGAGATATAGCTACATGATACATGTACATCTCCCAAGACAGAATCTTGGCTGGTGGATTTTTTATTATTTTAACAACATGTTCTGAGCAAGTGCAGTTGAAGCTTAATTTATCATGCTCAATAGCATCATCAGGTGTTGTCCCTGTCAATATCACTCTTGAAATGTCACTAGGGCCTGCTCCATGACATAAAGTCCCTAGGTCTCAGATTTTCGATCTGAAATCTGAGGGCCTGAGATGTTCTTCACCTGGCAGCTTGCATGGATGGATGGATGGATGCATGCATGCATGCATGGATGCACAGATAGACAGATAGGCAGAGCAGCTGGTAGACCTGCAAGGCTGGCTGGCCAGCCTTACTTTGGCAAGTCATTTACAAGTACTTCAGCCCCCAAAATCTGGTTAAATGGAAATGTTTGATCAGTATATAAAACTTTCCCCTAAAGCTTTCAACTCTCGGGAGTGAAACTCTAAACCAAGGGGAAATGGGAACACTCCCAGTACTGACTGGATACTCTGAATGTTCAGTCTCTTAAATATATCAATATGTTACATGTTTGGCAAGTGGGTCTTGGTGCATACATCCTGTTCCAGCATATCTTTTTAAACTGCTGGAACTGTGCCCAGTGTGTCTTACGCTTTCTGGCATTCTTCTTCTTCCCCGTCTGTCGAAAGAGAGGTGGGTGGAAAGGGAGTCTGTGTTATGATGTTTGAAAATACGATAATATAGAAAGCAAATTTCAAAAAGCTGCTTGCTATTGAAGTTTTCAAAAAAAGAAAAGAAAAGCAAGTGACGGAATAACAAGACAACACTGGATCCAGTCTACATATTGATATTAAGGGGTAGTTAAAAAATGAAATCATGTTAATTATGTCAATCCTGGGACCAGTAAGCATTTTCTTCTTTTGCACCCCTCCCAAAAGAACAATAATAGGGAACATTCCTTAATGCAAAACATAATAGTATTCATGTCTGAGAACAGTATATAAGACACAGCCTTATATTCTCTATATCTGGCCTCAGGAGGCAAAGGCATATATAACCAACAGTCTCCAATGTTGTGTTCTGTCAGATACTTTTTAGCAAGACTGAGAAACAGAACTTAGTATAATGGCTGTATACTGTCCAGGGACCGTCCTGATTAATCTTCTTTCATTAGATGGAGGACTTAAAGATGACAGCGCTGGTAACCTCAAGGCTGGACTTCAGTAACATACTTATATTGGGCTACCTCTGTATCAAGCTTGGAAACTTCAATGAGTGCAAAACATGGCATCCCAATTGGTTACTGGTGCATCCAGGAGTGATCGTATTGTTATTGTGTGCCTTGAAGTGGTTTTCAACTAATGGCGATCCTAAAGCTAACCCTAAACCCAGGGATTTCTGGGGGCTGTGGGTGTGTGAGGCATCCAAGGTTCCTAGTGGTTTTCATGGCCCAACAGGGAATCAAACCCTGGCAGTGGTGTAGCAGGGGTGGGTGGGGTGATGGTACACAAGGAGGAGCAACAGTGTGCAGGAGGGTAGGTACGGAGCAGCAGCATCCCCCAAAAGTGCCACCCAGGGCACACCACCCTCTGCCCTCCCATCCCTACGCCACTGAACCCTGGTCTCCAGGGTCATAGTCTAAACACTCAAACCACTACCCCATGCTGGTTCTCAGTGATCATATTACATCTAAATTAAAATCATTCCACTGGCTGCCAATTAATTTCCGGGCAAGTTACAAAGTGTAGCATCCAGGTTACCTCTGAGGTCACCTTCTTTATAATCCACCTGATATTCTCAGGTCTTCTGTCTTCCTCCAGACTATAAAAGGCAACCCTCACGATGCTAGTACAGGTATATTGTCCTTTGCCATCAGAGTATATCCTCCTCACAGCAGACAACAGCACAAAAACATAAGCCCTGATTAAGGAGAGGGGGAATAATTGACTCCTCCTGAATCAATACAAAGTGTGACTTCCTTCAGTGCTATGACAGTCACTCACTTCAAGTTTATTCCTTCCACTTCAGAGCAACATAAAGGTGGGATGGGAGCAGAATCATCAATGCAGCCAACCGCTGCATTCAAATATAGTGCTAAAGCTAGCTTCCTCTGGTCCCACATTCACACCCTTGTCTATACTGCTACAGAGCTGGAGGCAGAAAGAGCAGTGTTGCTGAGAATGCTAGAGAACATGGCACTCAGCATCAAGATGGTAGCAGCAGAAGAAAAGGCTTCACTATACTATATTTTTCTGGATTAAAGCAAGCTATGGCCCTTTCCGCACACGGCAAGGGAAACGCTCCCTGCCGCTACTCACTGGTTTTTTGGTGGGTCCATTTGGGTCTGTCCTGACGAGGAGCAGTGCGAGCTCGTCACTCCACACTGCTCCGGCATCCAAAATGGCGGCTTCCGGTTGGTGGAGGCTCTCCGCCAACCGGAGAAGCTCACCAGCCTACAGCCCACCCCTGGCAAATCTGCAGACACACACTAGTGCGCGCCTGCAAATCTGCACCAGAGCGCGGCGATGGAGCAACACGGGGTCACATGCTCCGTACTTTTTAAAAACCTCTTAAAAGAGGTTTTTAAAAAGCATGCTGCACGACCAGTTCCGGTCGCTCCGGAGCGGACTAAGGTGCGGAACTATGAAAAGTAGTCCACCCCAGTCCACTCCACGGTGCAGAAGACCTCCGTTGGAGGTCGCTCTGCACCGTTTTAATAGGCCGGTGCAGAAAGGGCCTATGTTTATTTTAGTGTGAATCAGAATAACTGAACCCTGGCTTAAACAGCTGCTTCTCTACTACCAGTCTTGACTTGCAGGCTCTGATCTGGTTCAACATGGTATAAATCCATCTTTTTTAGCTCCTAAAATGACTGCATAAGGGGGATAAGAGAAAGGTTGGATTTTGGACAGTTTCTCTGTAGACATTTCTAGAAGAAGGAGTTTTGAGCATGGTTGAGCTAACATGTGTATTTTATATAGGATAGTTCTCTATTGGGATGAGCTGTCAGAGGACACTCCTCTCTTTGAAAGTGCCTTCTCTTTGAAGAGCTGTCCAAGCCAAGTCTGAGAAAGATAAATAAACATAAGAAGAGAGAGAAGTTGTCGATGTACAGTTCTCACCCGGAAAGGAGATTCAGCAAGCACACAGGTCAACTGGTCACACTTTTTTCCCATCTGGGTTAGATGTTGTCAGTGTGTGCCTTCAAGTCACTTCCAACTTATGGTGACCTCAAGATAAAACTATCACAGGGTTTTGTGAGGGCTGAGAGTATGTGATACACCCAAGGTGACCAGTGGGTTTCCATGGCCGAGCGCAGAATTGAACACTAGTCTCCAGGGTCATAGTCCAGGGTTCAAACCACTATACCACACTGGCTCTTACATGGGTTAGATGCATTATAATGCCATTTAGAGGGTTTTTTTTTCCTAATTTTGCATTTATACACACACATTTGCATACACTATTTTATACAAATGGTCTTCTTTTGTCCTTTCCTGTGGGGGACACAGGTACTCTAATGATGTATATGTAAGTGCCACCACTAGTTTTAGCAGAAGTTCATTACATTGTCCACTATAATGCTGTATATATGCATGTGTGTATGTGTGTGTGTGTGTGTGTGTGTATGTATATATATGCACACACATATATACACACACACATACATACATTTAAATATATATACATGCATACTCTCCCGGGAGGTGCAGGTGCCGCAGCTGCTGGAGCAGCTGCCGCTGCTGGAACCTGGGGTGGCATTTGCCCAACCTCAGGCACCTGGAGTCTCCAGTCGTGCAGCTGAGTTCTCAGTTTGGAAATTTCTTCTCGCTGCTTTTCCACTTCTTCTTCTCTGGCTAGAAGTTGTTCTATTAAGCTGGTCTCAACAATAGATGTGTCCCATCTTGTAGCCCGGTGACGTTGGCGCTGAGCAGTTTCTGGTCTCTCTCCCCAGGCCCAGGTTTGGCCTTCAATCGGGATGGATGGAGGAATCAAAGGTCATGTCTTGGGTTTAGCATCAGGGGTCCGGCTGGGGACCATCTCGTCTCTTTCGGAGATTCCCTCACCTGGAGCTTTGACAACTCCGCCGGATGCTTCCTTTTCTTCAGGATCTTCTTCACTTATTTGATACATATTGTTAATATTTTGTGCAGGAGTTCACTCACTCTGTCAAGAACCGAATTCACACACACAAATATAACAGTGCAAATATACTATTTATTAGGAGTGTGATACATAGTGCAGGACTTCAGTGAGCAAACTGGAGGCAATTAGCAAAATCCAAAACATTAAAAGCAAAGAGTTTCTCATCCCACCCACAAGAGACCTTGGAGTTCTGGTTTAGCCTGGCAGCGCTTATCACTACATTCCTAGCTTTGTTTATCTAAAGGTCTCTGGTTCTCATACCTTGTCACAAGCAAGCTGCTACTTAACTCCTACTACATGTCCCATAACTAAAATATGGAGGGTTACCCGACACATACTATATATACATGTATAGAAAATCTGAGTAAGGAGAGAAAATTCAAGAAGTAGAAAGACAGGTTGCTTACCTGTAACTGTAGTTCTTCGAGTGGTCATCTGTGCCCTCACATAAACTCACCCTAATTCCCCTCTTTCAGGTCCCCATTGTTTGGTGGACTTCAAAACTGAGGGGAAGGTAGCTTGGTGGGCTTGAGCATGCTCAGAATGCAGGAGGGAGGGGTTCCCACCAAGCCACTCAGCTCTAGAACTTTCCATTGGGACCTTCTGCACAGGCGCAAAGACCCATTGTGTGAGGGCACAGATGACCACACAAAGAACTACAGTTATAGGTAAGCAGCTTGCTCGTACATGTATAGAAAATCTGCAGCAGGAGAGAAAATTCAAGAACCTAGTATTCTCAAGGAGAAGCCTCTGCCTCACATACAATTGTATATGGGGGAAAAAAAACCTATTTACCTCCAACTTGGCTTCAGGACATTCCACTGCATATAGCTGATAGCTCTCCATTGCATACAGCTTATGAAGATAAAATACATGTGTGGACATTCAAACCCTGCTGGGCATTTTATCAACTAAGACTTTTCTAGGAAGCAGCCAAAATTATTTCACATTTTTTTTCTTTAAAGAATTTTTGGACTTCTAAATAGTATTACTTGTGGAATGATGCAGAATATTGAATGTCAAGGTTTTTTGGAGTTTTCCTCCATACATTCTCTGTCATGAGAATAATGTATGAAATTTTGTTTTCCTTAAATAAAAAAAAGTTAGCCTGCATCTTGGTGTTCTATATCCAGCGAATAGTCCAAGGGGAGTTTTGACTTAATAAGGCCTGTTGGACTGGTGCCATGGTCACCACAGAACAATGTTTATCCAGCATATTAAAAATAAAAAGTGGGGTTGTAGTCTGGTTTTTACTGCCAGGTTTTGAGCGTGCGGGTTGGACTGTTGGTAGAGATTACAACAGCTTCTATACTCCAAGAATCTCTCCACTCCCTGACTCAGCCAAAACATTTCGGGAAAGTAAATTCACATCATGTCAAAGAAGGAGCCACAGAGACCTTATACCATCTCTTTGTTCTGATCTTCTTCTCAGCTAGTAAAGGATTTTCTCTTACTTCTAAGTCAGCCTTCCCCAACTGGGCACTCTCCATACATGTTGAACAAAAAAGATTCATCATCCCAGCATTGCCTGCTCAGCCTGGGGAGGGTCACAAGAGCTGTAGTCCAACACATCTGGAGAACAGCAGTTTGGGGAAGGCTATTCTAAACCTACAAACACCTTGAACAGGAGCAAGCCACACAGACCCCTCATGGGAAGTGATGGGGTAGCTGCTCGGACTACTTAAGAGAAGACATTCCTCTGCATTTGGCACTCCACATTTGCAACAGTTAAGGGTGCAGGATCCTCACAAAAGTAGAAAAAACACAAATATCAAAACATGTGTGTGCCTGTCTGTGGGAAGGAGGCTGAGGTGTGGTGAGGAAAATGGGCTCCCAGGGTCCAAACCAGGTCAGGGAAAGGAGAGAGGAAGAGCTGGGTCGGCATGGTAGCCTATATTCCTCTCTCATGCATCTCTTTCCTTGGGTGTGGAGAGGCGCTGGAAGACAGTTTGTGGTGCTGAGAAATCAGGCTGCAAGCTATCCTTAACTGGCCAGGCAGTAGCTCGTGGTGGAGGAGAACCTGAGGTAGGTTTTTAAAGGGCTGTGCACCTGACCAAAACTGCTGAGAGGGAAGGTTCCCTCAGAAAATAAGTGCCTGAGGTGGAAGGGGACAGGGATGGAAGAAACTCGCAAATAATCAGATCTGTGAAATTTGTTCCTGTAAATATGAAGGGCCAACTGTATTTGAATTGCTGTTGGCAGATACCCCTCTCTTTTTAAAGGCATCTTCTCTTTGAAGGACTATCCAGTCCTTGGATGGTAACTAGCAATTTGAGTCCATGAACCCTGCCAAGTTCTGGCTTTATATAGACTCCATCTCTTAGGCTTGTTTCAAATGTAAGATTTCAAGACCACAAGGTGACTTTTCAGACTGAACACACACATGTGTGGAAAAATCCTGTAGGATTGGGTTATATTCAGGTAACATTCCTGTTGATAATTCCACTAGCTGCCCTCAGCAGGAATTTACCCTCAAATCAGTATGTATCTCATATTTCAGTTATTTGGCATGCCAATGTTTTGGTCTTCAACCCCTACTGCCAGAATACTGTCTTCTGCCATTAATCAGTTCTCTCAGCCTCAAGTATGTTGGCATGAAACCTGGACAGCTGGCCTGCATTTGCCAAGCAGCTACATTTGTTTTGGCGAATAACAGAAGTGTAGCTTTCACCTTTCTGCAGTATTAAAATGCCCAAAGTTTCAGTTGAGGTGCAAAAATAGTTTACACTCAATTGATCAACATAGGAAGAGAAGAGAGGTGGAGTAGAATCTTGACCGAAAGTCAAGGGTAGACTCAAGGGTAGACTCAAGGGGTAGACTCAGGCAAAACCAAACTGTTGCAGTCTCTCCTAGCTTCATGTTCTTCCTCACTAAGAATGTTTGCTATCTTGAGTACACACTGATGTTGCTTGCCACATGTGTTGAAATGTGGGCAGACCTCACATAAATCCCATGCAAAAAGCTAGGTAAACCAATAGATGTCACATGTGGGATCTACAATTGTGATGCTAAGAACACCAGCTCCATGTGTTGGTAATCCCATGCAGAGCTATACAGATTTGTCAAAGGGCACCCTTTGAGGTGTAGTGGAGTCAGACCCTGCAGGGTCAAAGCACCTTGATTTTTGTTGAGCAGTGAGTCATCACGGTATGGTAGTTTATGTGTTGGACTAGGACATGGGGACACCAGGGTTCAAATCCCTGCTGGGCCATGGAAACCCACTAACTGACCTTGAAGTCACACTCTTTCAGCCTCAATGGAAAGCAAGGGCAAAACCCCTATGAGCAAATTCTGCTAAGAAAATACCATGATAGGTTTGCCTTGGGGTCTCCATAAGTCAGAAATGACTTGAAGGCACAAAACAACAACAACAAAAAGGGATAACTATATCATCTGCCATCCCTTTCACATTTCTCTTTTTCCTTTAAGCTCAGCTGGAATCTCACAGTTCCTGCAGGGTGTGAGTGCGCACATGTGCCTGCATACAAACCGCTCAAGCATAATGTATCATTATTGGTATTTTGAGTGGCTTCTTCTTGAGTGGGCAATTAAGACTCATTATCTTTATAAAAGTCCCATTCAAAATTAATTTGTTCGTATGGATCAGCACAATCACCTGAATTTTTAGACTTTCCTTGAGAATGGGGCCAACAAGAATGACTTGTTCTGATGAGTGCCTTCACTCCAGAATTGACAAATACACTCCTGGTACCCCTGGTAAACTTCATGGCTAAGCTGGGATTTTGAGAGAAAGAAAGTTAATGAATAACTATTACAACACATTGGGTCTCCTCCCCACTCCTCCCATACTTTCCTTTCTCACATATAATCTAGAGTTTCCTCCTTCATTTCCCCACCACCCTCCCCCCTACCTTCCAAAATTTCACAGATGAAAATCTGGACATGTGTGGCCAAGCAACTTTAGAATGTGGTCAAAATGGCAAATGTTAGGAAGAACCAGTGATGTATTTAAGTTTTTTACTCTAAGTCTCAAGTCAAGTCTCAAGTCTCTGTCTTCAAGTCTCAAGTTGACTCTCAACTCTTGAAGATACTTTCAAGTCAAGTCTCAAGTCTGGGAGCCAACTTTATATCCCAACCTATATTCCAGAATTTCTGGACAGGGTCGAATAAAGTCAGTTTTAACCATTTAAGCAGAATCAGCCCTCCACATTTGCAATTTTTCCATCTGCAGCTTCAGAAGTTGGGAATAGGATCGTTCTTACTCTCCCTTCCCAAAGCTGGAGTATTTTGTGCCAATGGGCATAAAAGAGTCTACAGCTTTGGAAGTGGGGACTAGGATCCTTCTTACTCCCCATTACTGAAGCTTCAAAGACTTTAGAAGGAATGATCCTCCCTCGTCAAGCCTGTTGCCTAACACATTTGCTGTTCCCCTCTAAAAAATGCACCCTGCACTCTTGGGGGGTGAGTCCTATCTTCTGCTCTTAGGAAACTGCTCTTAGGATATGCAGCAGGGAGAGGCTGCTGAGCAGACCTCAAGTTTGCCTCAAGCCCATTGCCCAACCCACTTGCTGTTCCCCTTTGAGAAAGGTGCCCACACTTTGCACTTGAGACAGATTGTCATGTGACCAGTAGGCAAAAAGAAATGGAAGTATTGTTCAAAGTCGTAAAGTTTCTGGATGAATGTGTTATGTTCCTAAACCAAGGGCAGCAAGTCAGTCACTAAAAATATACAAGTCTCAAGTCGAGTTGAGTCAGTGAATCGTTTATTGCCAAGTCGAGTCCAAGTCGAGTCACTGAAGCAACTTAAGTCCAACTTGAGTCCGAGTCAGTTGACTCGAGTCTACATCACTGGGAAGAACACCCAAGCTAGGAGAGGCTGCAGCAGTTTGTTTTTGCCAGAGTCTACCGAAAGGGGCAAGATTCTGCCCTCCTCTCTTCTCTCATCTGTTGAGTATGAACTATGTTCACACTTTGAACTCAATTTGCAGCAACTAAAGTAAGCTGAAGGCAAAGAAGAGGGCTGTAGCACTTTCCTTTTGCCTGAGTCTGCAGGGAAGGGCAAGATTCTGCTTGCTCGCTCGCTCCTGCTGAGTTCATTGGGTGTGAACTATTTTTGCATTTTGATACAGATTAGCTGTCAAGCAGCTAAGAACCTTCAACTCCTCAGGTTTCTGGGAAAGCCAAGATTCCACCTTCTCCTTTCCTTCTTCCCACTTAGTTGAGTGCAATACTACTTTTACACATCAAACTCAATTTGCAGCAATTGAAGTAAGCTGAAGACAAAGGGGAGAATGGCAGGAGGAAAAGGAGCATAACAGGGACGTTTTAAACACAACTGGAAAAGTGAGATAAGAGGATTAATCAGGGCTGTCTCTGCCCAGGCAAAATATGTGAACAAGACTACATCTTCTGCCCAAACAGCAAGTGCAGGCACAAGCATCCTAACAAACACCAAAACAAACGCCAGCTTAGCTCCTTAGCTATACTCAACAGTGGTATGAAACTTATGGAAATAATTTGCCGTATGTATTTCCTCATATCACCATCCGATTTCAGATTGGCTGCAGTACTAAATCTAGGCAGACCCTCATGGGCCGTGTTGTTTTAAGCAATTCTGTAAGTACATCTGGGACAGGTTCCCAATTCTTCTCCCTCCATTCGTGAAAAGAGTATCCAGGCAAAATATTTGTGGATTTTAATACAGCATGCTGATAGAACATTAGATTCTAATTGCTTGGATATTCTAAATGCTTGCTCCTGTTTATCATAAGCTGTCTTTTAAAATACCTGCTGACAACTGTTATTGAGTGACTTCTGTTTTCTTTTCCCACACCAGCAGCATGAAATTGTTGACTATGCCTACTGTCCCAATTTACAGAGACAGTCCCAGTTAATCCTCTGCCTGCTCATTTTTTCAGCTGCTTTTAAAGCATCCAGCTTCTCTCTCTTCCTCCTTCCTCCCTTCTTTGTCATTAGTTTACTTCAGTTGCTGCAAATTGAGTTCAGACTGCCCTCAGTTAACCCAGCAAAGGAGGAAGGGAAAGAGGGGCAGAATATTGCTCTTCCCAACAGGCTCAGGGGAAGCAAACTGCTGAATAGAATCATAGAGCTGGAAAAGACCACAAAGGCAATCGAGTCCAACTCCCTGCCATGCAAGAATATATCACCAAAGTGTTCTCAACAGATGGCCATCCAACTACGTTTAAAAACCTTCAAAGAAGGAGATTCTACTACACTCCTAGGCAGCACGTTCCACTGTCGAACTTCTCTTACCATCAGGAAGTTCTTTCTAATATTTAGATGGAATCTCTTTTCCTGAAGTTTGAAGCCATTGTTCCATGTCCTAGTCTCTAGAGCAGCAGAAAACAGGCCTGCAGCCTCTCCTAGCTTGTATGTTCTTTCCCATTAATAACTTTTGCAAGCTTGACTGAACTCTGACATTGCTTGGCCGCATGTGTTCCAGTGTTCGTCTGTCAAACGTTGGAGGGTATGGAGTGTGCTTTACTGTTTTAGGCTTCAGACACAAAGGGAAAGATGCAGTGCCCAGAAGTAGCCCTCTCCCTAGCCTACTACCCTCACTAAATTGCTGGGGAAACTGTTATCTAGCTTGAAATCTAGTATTCCATACAGGAAGAAGATGAAGGAGGAGGAGGAGGAGGAAGAGAAGCGGGGGAGTGAGGTTTGTTTATTTGTCTATTTGTCTGTTTGTTTGTTTGTTTAATAGTTGGTCTCCATCCATTTCATGATCTTTGCCCATTTGGCACAGCTAACTAGGCTGTGCCCAAACCAGAGCCTCTATCGTGATCCCACCCTCATCTCACTACTGATTTCCAGACTTCTACCTGCTAATAAATAATGTAATTTTCATAAAGGTGCTTGCACAAAACTCTTTAGTGGCTTTGCATTTCAACACTTGCTCTAAATGGAATGTAGACTGCAGAGCAGGCAGAATGGAGCAAAGCAGCAACACCCAAGATAAAAATCATATATTTTCTTCAGAGTGAGAGAAGTTTGGGGTCTTTCCAAATACAAATCACCACTGCCGAGGCGCTCTGAAGGCAAACAGTCTATTAAAACTGTTTCTTCTCACTACAGCTGGCAAACCATGCCTCAGAGGTCTTAAAGAGATGCTGTCTTATGAGTGGTTACAGGCCCAGAGCTTGGGAGTAACTAGTAGCAAAAACACATTACTTGTAATTAATTCCTTTTTCCAAAATGAAAATGTAATTGCACTATATTGTGAGAATAACTTTATGAGGGGAGACAATGTTCCTTTTACAGTATGGATTTGACCATAACTTCTATTTATATCACTATGGGGAGGATATGTTGTCACCAAAGGGTGGAGGAGGCATATTACATGGTTCACGTAATGGCTCATGATGTATCCCATTTTCTGTTAAGGTGACAAAAGGAGAACATGTTTTATATTATAGGATATTAGCTTGTAGCATTCAGATTTTTTAATGTAACTAAAAGTACTGTTTTGCTTACTTCTAAGAACTCGGGAAGCAAAACATAACTGTTACTACGGCCCTTTCCACACGAGGGGTCTGCGCTGCTGTGGAGCAAGGATGGCAACAGTCGGCCAGTTGTGCTTCTGCATGACATTGTCACCAGCGCACCACCATCTTGTGCCCAAGTGGCACATGCATGCATGCGATATTTGCAAAATGGAAAAAAATCTGTTTTACATCTACCATCATGCAGCATTACTGCCCTTCCCACATGTACAGAAAGGCAGATGCGCGCTGATGACTCCTCCCTCCCCAGTGCAGCAATGGCAAGTGCCCAGCTGCACTGCCGAAGGGAAGAGGCCATGCCAGCATGTTCCCCTCTGCAGCAACCCAGCAAGGTGAAGAGGGGAGTGTTCCTGGTGTGTTCCCCTCTCTGCTGGGGCTGCAATAGAAGGCTTTTGCAGAGCTCCGTTGCATGGAAATGGCCTACAATTGTAACTAACTATGAGTGGCTTCAGACTTTAAAATGTAACTTCCCAAGCTTAGCAATCATTGGTGATTGTGAATGAAGAATACTGAAATTAAAAGACTCTGGGAATAATCTACACTACACAATTACAGTAATGTGATACCACTTTAATTGCCGTGGCTCCATCCTATGGAATCCAGGGATTTGTTGCTTTCTGCTAGAGAACTCTAGTGTTATTAATTCCTAGGGAACAGATTTGAGATCCCTAGCAGAAAATTTTGTGTAATTCCCAAACAAATTCCTGCATTCCTTAGGCTGGAACTATGACATTTGCAGTGGTCTCAAACTGCTGTAACAATGTGTGGTTTAGATTCCATACCATCCAGTTGTCAAGATGGCAAACGTTAAAGTCGTCCCCCCACATTCACAGGTTTGACCTTACAAATTTAATTATTTGTGAGGTGGCTGCTTGCCTCCCTCCATTCTCTTCCTCCCACTCTCTCGCCTTTTGCTCAGGTATGCTATCATGACAAAAGGCAAGCGAATGGGAGGGGAAAAGGTTCATGGGCATGCAAGACTTTCTCCCTTAACTCTTCAGCTTGTTACCTGACGGGTGCACAAAAAGAAGGCAGTGCATGTGGGCGAAATGCAGGAGAATGCAGAGGAAAAGATCTTCCCTCCCTCCAGTCTTGTGCCCGTTGCCCATGTGGGTGCACAGAAAGAAAGCAAGGTTTTCAGGCAGTAGGCAGGACAGTGCAGGGGAAAAGACCTCCCCTCCCCTCCACGCTCCTGCCCCTTGCCTGCAAGGGCACACAAGAAGAAGGCAGGCTGTACTGGCAACAGGCACCAGACTGGAGGGGGGAAGGTTTTTCCGCCTGTACTCTCTTGCCGTTATGCCAGGTTAGTTCCAGAAAGAAGACAAGAGGAGGGAGGGGGAGAGCTCATGGTAGAGGAGTTATTCACGTTTTGTTTTTTTTAACTTTCATGAGGGTTCTGTGCCTCGAACCCTTGTGAAAGTCAAGGGGCGACTGTATTAGTAAGAAAGAACATACAAGCTAGGAGAGGCTGAAGCAGTTTGCTTTTTCCTGAGCTTACCAGGAAGGACAAGATTCTACCTCCTTCTGTCCTCTCTCCTCACTGAGTTAATTGAGTACAAACTACTTTTACACTTTGAACTCAATTTGCAGCAGCTGAAGTAAGCTGAGGACAAAGGGGGAAAATGGGAGGAGGAACAGAAGCTGGGACATTTTAAAAGCAGTTGAAAAAATGAGAGGGCAGAGCATTAATCAGGACTGCCTCTGCCAAATGGAAATAGTTGAAGGGTATGCAATAAGGTGTACCCCTCGACCTACACTCCTAAAAATGAGTACAGAAGTCTTATCCTCAGGATCGGTGGAGGCAGGATAAGAAATAGGGTCAGTGTGGCTTCCTGTAACTGTCCACCTTTCTCCTAGAACTGTAACTCAAAACATCTCACAACAAAATTAAATTATTTTTAAAGTAAAATTAATATAGATTTGATAAAAGAGAAGTAGAGCTTTAAAAACATACAAAAATATGTTATAACATAAAATATTTTTATATGAATAAACAGGTTAAAAAGCATATCTTTTTTTTCAAAGCTCAGCATCAGCATTAAAAAGCCCTTCCCACAACAGCCTGCCAAGCACTCCAAACCTACCAGCTTTCTGTCTTCATTCTCTAGCACAGCAACAAGAAAGCCTCTGGTGGTCTTTGGCAAACATAGTTTTCCCAAGGTCTATAGACAACAAACTCTTTACAAGGATTGCAGCATTTCTCAGAAATTTTACCAGCTTTCCTTCATATACTTGTCTGTGTTATGAGAGTAAAGGAAATCCACAAAGCACCTCCAAATCATAGCTGAGAGAAAGCATATGTGGACTATGCATTAAATCCAGAGCACCAGAGTTATTTCCTTGATTAAAATAAGCCTTTTGTCTGAGGCTGTATCTCAACTGCCCAGTCCTCAGCATTCTTTTTTGAAAAGCCAATGAGTCCAATGCATTTGTGTTCCAATACATAGGTCAGAATTGCAACAACAGAGTCATTGACTGAAATCCTACATTGTTGAGCATAGTGTGTTTCACATGCTGAATGTGCTATGGCTCCTCTGTTACCATGCATAGCCTTCGCCATTTAGCTGTGATAGCACCCCTTCCAGCAATTCTGTTGCTGGTGGAGATGTGGGAATCAGAGTTTAACAGGATGTACATTGTTTCCATAACCTCCAGCACATACACTGCTAAATGCTGTTCCTGGCTACCAACTCATGCTGGTAAGAAATAGGCTACAATATAATATAAATTCTATCTGGATAGCCATGTGCCCTTCATGCTTGTAATGGATGCTGCCATCAATAGGTTGCAATGCCCAAGGAAGATGATTACCTTCCATGCAGATGCCTGTGTGTTTCTCCCACTGATGGAATATAGTCTGTTGTGGTTGGGTGCCTTCAAGTCATTTCCAACTTATGGTGACCCTAAGGCAAACCTACTATGGGTTTTTCTGGGAGCTGAGAGTGCATGATGCACCTAAGGTCCCCCAGTGGGTTTCCATGGCCAAGTGGGAAACTGAGCCCTGGTCTCCAGGATCTTAATCAATCCTCAAACTACTACACCATGTTGGTGCTCTAGAAATATAGGTTAGGATACCCCAATAAGATTTAGCATGCCTTACATGTGATGTAAAGTCAACAGAAGAGTAATGTGCCCAGACACTGAAAATTCTACGTTTCTCCTGGGGGTTGGGCTGGCATATATTTCTACATCTATTACTATGTTTAATAAAATAAACAAACAACAGAGAGAGTGCTCATTCTTCAACATTAAATATCCTGAGGTTCCAATACTTAAGAGTGCTTTAGTGGTGTAATGATGTTAATTCTATCTCTTTGGACTATACTATTGATCATGAGTTGGGAGCCCAGGTGACCAGAGGGTGATGAAAGAGACCTCCAGATAGATACAAATCAGCTGACAAACAGCTAACAACCCTCCGTCTAAAGAGATAGGGGTGCGGAACCATGTCTGTTTCAAGAGAAATGTCTGGCTATATCACTGACGTAGGGACAGGGGGTGAAGAGGGCGGTGCACCCTGGGTGGTACTTTTGGGGGGGCACCGCTGCTCCTTGCCTGCCTCACACACACACTGTCACCTCCGCCCTCCACCCTCCACCCCCTCACCCCTCCCTCACTACAGCAAAGCTATGCCACTGTGCTATTTTCTCATAGTCAGCAGCAGACTGAGGGCATCTTCCACCAAGTTCCACTGGGATCTGCCATAGTTCTCACCAAATTATGTCATCAATATCCACCTGGGCCGTAACAGCACGATGGGTGAGAACTTGAGGGAGATGGCTTTGGATGTTGTGGAGACAGAAAGGGAATACCAACTTCCACAACCAAAAAAACACATCTGTGTGTGTCACTAACAGGATGTTGTACATTCTGTTAATCTAGTGTCAGAAGGATAGGAAAATTTGTCAGTTTCACTTCTCCCATTTTCAAATTACTTTAAACCTTTCTATCCCAAATAATATGATTTGCAAATCTTGGTAAATCTTTTCAAAACAATCTGAAACCAAATTCTATTTGCACTGGTCAAATTCAGTAGGTGTGGAGAAAACCATGGTGCACCAGTGTGTGTTACACATGTTAATGGCATTTCAGAAAAAAGAGGTCATTCTAGGATTCAAAGTCAGATTCTAAAAAGCTATATACTCCATGTCCTGGGCCTAGAAGAACAAATCTGTCAATACCATTTTTTCTACTTTTTTAAAAAAAAATTCTCAAGTTCTTTTATATTTCAAAGATGAAGACATATGTGAATTTTTAAGCATTCTTATTAAAAAGTAAATTCTCACCCATTCCAATAATGTCACTGATGCATAACTTCCAACATTTCACAGATGAAAATCAGGGCACAAGAGACCAAGCCACATCAGAGTGTGGTCAAGATGGCAAAAGCTATTAACAAGGAAAAACAGAAAACTAGGAGATGCTGCAGCAGTTTGCTTTCTCCTGAGGCTGCTGGGAAGGGCAAGATTTTGTGGCGAATGTGTAGAGGAGTCTCCAACTTCATACTATTATAATGTACAGAATATTTTAAATCATCCCCTTTAAATATTTTTATTTATATCCTTTTCTTATTTAGTCTGACTGGAATATAGTTGCTTTTAACACTGTTGAATCATATCAACTCTAAAATAAAAAGATAGTTTTAAAAAACCATGCATGAAGAAAAACCCTTTTCAAATCACTTGCAACTCTCTCAGTTATTGCTGTCTGTCTTCCAAGAAATAAGCATTGCACAGGCAGGTGGCTGGTATACATTGAAGTCTGTGGAAAGAGCCCCTACATGTTCAGGATGGTTTTTAAAAAGTTTTCTTGCCTTCTAAGGAGGTTCATACCAACTTGGCAGCAACCTCTCTTTTCTTCAGAAGCTTCTGTTTAGCACTGTTTAGATTTACACTATCATTTTTTTTTTCATGCCTTGTCAAAGAGCATGGGGGCTGAAAACAGATCCAGGAGCCACCAGAGCATGTTAAAAATGAGTGTGTGCCACCTTCAGCTGATGATGCCATTCCTTTTAATTAATATGACTGAGAATAAAGAAGAAAAGCGCATTAATATTCTCTTTGCAACAATCCGTGACTTCATCTTGGTGGAATTCCTAAATTGCCTTCAGGACCCCGTCTTCAGCAGAGCTCCCATATATTTTTATGAATGCTGAATTGGTGCATTATATCCATATGCTTTTCCTGGAAGCCTGACGAGCACAGGTTCTCTTTCATGCGCACTCGGAAACGGCCGGCGCAAGCGGTGCGTGTTAGCTTTATACTCTACACATGTAAAAGTCAAGCCATAATTTACATTGATTACTTAATGAGGCAATCTGTCTCCTTCCAGAATGGCCTTTCGGCTCAAGCCGGTCACACCTGCACAGCAGCAGAATCACATCTGGCGCATAAATCGCATACTCAGGAGAGGTACCGCTCTGCCTCGTAGGGAATAAACCTTTCCACAGCCCATACTGTACAACTGCACAAGTTTGACTACAGGCACCTGCCTTCAGCAAAAGCAGTACACTAAACCAAATCAGTACGCAATGTAGATAACTATTTCCCAACAGACCTCCAAGGAAGCCAGGGGTAGGGGTGGGGATGTGGGAGGAAGGGGAAATATGCCATACTTCTCTAGATGGCTTCACATTCTCAGAGCTTGGAAAGGTTACTATTTTGGACTTGCTGCCTGGGGGATTCTAAGAACTGTAGCCCCAAAAAATAATGTGTACAAGCTCTGTACATTTTACTGCTGAGTTCAGGGGTGCAGACTTTCCTAAGGGCGTCCCAGGTTTGCAGAGGACAACACAGACCCAGGGACTTACTTCAGCACTCCTGCCCCTCCTGCTGTCAGTAAATAATAGAGTATTTATATGTATGAAATACTGACATAATAAGTGGACCGTATCATTTAGTACATAGGACAGCCAGTGTAGCGTATGAGTGCTTGATTAAGACTCTTGGAAACCAGCATTCAAATCCCTGCTCAGCAATGGAAATCCACAGGGTGATCTTGGACAAGTCATACTTTCTCAAAGGAACAAACCCCCTCTGAACGAATCTGACCAAGAAAACCTTAGGAGAGGTTTGCCAGAAGACAGAGTCAACCTGAAAGCATGTAACAACAACAATATGGCTTGGAAAAGGCTGGGAATGATGCAGCTTTGTTGGACTGCAATGTCTATCGGTCCTAGCTAGCACAGCAACTGATGAGGAATATTAGAAGTTGCAATTTAGCAACATCTGGAGGGCCACATGATTGCCATCCCTTGTTTAGGATGCACTACTCGATAGCTTATTAATAACCATGAATACCAGTTCTCTAGATAGCTAACGCTACATTAAAAGATTGCAAGAGGAATGTTTAATAATAGGCATTATTTATACAGTCTAAAATTAAGAGCCAATGTTGTCGAAGGTACACATGTACCAGACTGGATTGAACTTTTTCACCAAACCTTGCCATTTATTGAGAAAACCCAGGGCAGCAACTTACTGAAAATTATTAGGAAAACACAAGTTGAAAAAAAGTCTATTAGAGTGGGAAAAACAAAGGCAACTTAACTAGAGTTTGGAAATGTTCCCTCAGAAGCTATATCCCATCTGTTCTCTCCATTTCTCTCAGCATACCCTTTTTATGCTGGGAGTAAGGCGGGACATACATTAAATAAATAAATAAGTAAGTAAGTAAGTGTGTTACCTGGATTGAAGAGAAAGAAAACTGTTGCTTTTCTCATTAATAACACATTACCTTAACTGTTTGAGGAGCAAGGTATGCTCTTTCCTTATATATTAAGTGGCAGGAAGATACGGGTTTCTCCCCTTCTGTTTTATACTCTCCAATGTATCACAGATGAAAACCAGGACGCTTATGGCCAAGTATCATCAGTGGGGTCAAGATGGGAAACATCACTAATGAGACAGAACACACAACCTAGCAGAAGTTGAAGCGCTTTGCTTTTGCTTGAGCCTGTTGGGAAGGGCAGGATTCGACCTCTGCTCTCTTCTTTCTCCTGCTGAGTTGAGTGCCAGCTATTTAGGTACTTTGAACTCAAAGTAAGTAAGGACATAGAGGGAAAGGGGCAGGAGAGCAGAGAAACCAGGATATTTTAAAAGCAGCTGCAAAAGTGGGATGACAAAGTATCTGCCAAATCAGAGCAGTTGGGGGGTATGCTGTTTTTGAACCTTTAAAGGATCCTACTTACTTCAATGTGACATACCAGGCATGACCAGTTACCAGCCACACTTCCTAGAGTGACTGAACAAGGCAGTAACCATTCATGAGAAGTACTGACATTGGTCATGTTGACTGTGAAATTCTGGGAGCTGTAGTTAAGATAACTGTCTTTTGCCAGCGTTGACCATACTGTGCAAAACGGAATGAGAGCCTGGTTCTGTAATAAGGCAGCATTTTATATTAACAGGTAGACAACAACTTGGCAAACCAGTAATAAAGCAAACCAAGTTGGGGGAGAGGGAGCACTCTATGAGATAAGAGAAGGGAAGCTGTCCAAAAACAGTATCAACATTTAATTAACACAGAGTTCTAAATATGACATCTGTCATTAAATGCAGGGTAGAAATGCAGGAATAGTAGTACGGGAGTACAGAAGTTTATGGATGGAATTAAAATTCCCATGTGTCAGCCTAATCCAAATGCTAACCTCATTCTAGGATGGTATTCAATGCCCTGAAGGCTTAAGAACATTAAAGGAATGCTGCTTCTAATTGCTGACAATATGGAATCTAAAAAGCAAGCCAGATGACTATATGATGGAATTAGCTTTGCATTGAAGGGTCAAGTATCTGAACAAAAATGAGAACAAATTGATTTTAAGATCCTATAGTACTTGCATTGGGATGTTTCGAGGAGTTTTGCACCAAACATGAACGTGAGATCATATTTCCTTGAGAACAGCTACTAGAATCTCACTGTGCAAACTGTGGATGATAAAGGAGATCTCCTCCTTTAAATTATGGGTAACACAAATGGACAAACAAGTTAGTAAACTTTCAAATTCCTTGATAGTTGGGGGAAAGGCAGCTGTTAGTGAAACTGACAGATTCACCCCTCCAGGCTGAGGCCTTCTAGTGCTTAGCTCTCAAAAGAATTATTTAAATCCCTGTGTATTCAGCCATGTTGGTGCTGGATTAAGGCTATTGCCTCATTTTCCTGACAGATCCTCACACCTGAATGGCAGGCAGGTGTAATGTGGTCTTCTCTGTGCTGAGACAGTTGCACTGTTTGAATTTGTCTGGGTGAGAATTTTATTTTGGTTGATGACAAATTTTCTGATTACATCTGATTTTAGAAGCCTGGTTAGCACTCGGATGGAAAGCCACCAAGGAATCCCAGGAATTTCGAGATAGGTTTGGGAAAGATTCCTGCTGGAGAGCCTTTGTATAAGAGTTGACAATAATATACTAGATGAGCCAAGAGTCTAATTCAGCATAATGCAGTTTCTTGTGATCCCTATTGCTAATTGCTCTGATGGCTGAGAATATTGCTGCCGTCAACAATACATTTGTCATCAGCTTTGTCCTCTCCATAAATCAGTGAAATTACACTGCTGTCCCAGGTTGAAATGATGTCTGTTGCATTTATATTCTGCCTTTCCTCAAGTTCAAGGTGGCCTACCTGGCTGTTCTCCTCCCTACTTTGGCTGGCATCCTCTTGGTGTCTTATACAGGCATAAATTCCCCTATGCACCTGGTTGTACTTCTCTGTAGGTTACAAAAGCAGATTTTTATGTGTGTAGTGCTATTGCTCATTCTTCCTCATTGAATGTTGTGCATGGCTGAACACTGATTTCATGGTTACACACAGTTGGACATAGCCTATCAAAGTGCAATAAACTTTGGTTGTGCAAAGTTACAATTCTGTAACAAGCTGTCATGATACAACTGAAGCATTACTTTATGAGCATAAAATTATGCCTTGTCTCTTCAGTGCAAGATCTCAGACTTTGGCCCTTTCCGCAACTCACCTTTTTGTGGAGCTGGGGTGCGGCGATCGTGCGAGCAGCCTCTTCCAAGAGGCTCTCGCGTCCCGGTTCCTTCAGCTCCACAGCTGCTGCCTGCTTGTGTGAGAGCCCCTCCTCTTCCTTCCATAGTGCAGTCTGGGATTTTCCCAGGCTGCGCAGGGGAAGGAAGTGCGAGTGCCACAGCTCCGCACACACAGCAGGGCCCCGGAGCGATGTGTGATCGCGCACCATTTTTGGTTCACAGTCAAAAATGAAATAGTGCACAGTCAGTGCCTGCCAGCCCTTGGAGCACTGCGAGACTGTGAGTGCGTCATGTGGAGTGCTCCTCGCAGTCGCGTGACACTCCAGGGGCCCTTTCACATGGTAAATGCCATGCAAAAAGGGCTATAGTCTTCTCATAAATCCTGAGAGGCAGGAGAAGCTGAAAGAAGGTGACTGGGCCATCCAGTGAGCTTGAGAGCTCAGATGAAATGTCTAACTGGTTCTTCCACATCCCAGTCCAACACTCTGACCCAAGGTTGGGGGACCTCCAGTTGTCAACAACCCACCCAGCATGGCCAACGGTGAAGGATTCAAAATATCTGGAGGTTCCTCATTTTTTCTCTACAACTTTAAGACTTTTTCTCTACAACTACATTAGAATGGCTGTCCATCCTATTTTCAGAGATCTAAGCATCTGTCTTATCCACAAGCATTCCATGTGGGGCAATTGTTGCATTTCTTTCTCTTCTTGTTACAGGTCTCCACAATCACCAAGATATACACACCAAAAGCAGTCTACAGTTCAGTACATCTTCTGTCTTTCCAGCCTTTCTCAAAATGTAAAACCACAAGGACGAGGCAGGCCATAGAACATGGCTGGTTTGACAGCATGTTCTGATGGGTCATAGACTGCCCAGTTTGTTGCATTTTATACTTACTGCTCCTCAAATAGTGTTCCATAATATTCTAAAGCTGTGCTTATCATTCACTTTTTAATGATGGGCCTAGGTGTTTACACATGGACTGAAAAACTCTTAAATCATAACCAGAACTCGCTTATTGATAAAAGGAGCTGTTTGCCACAAAATTTGGCCTTTCTGCAGTCAATCTGGTAACTGAATTTTAAAAAAAAAGTCTAAATAATAGAGGCATTTGTTTCATTAGGTCCCAGCTCTAAATACATCTACAAGGTCATACATACTGTGAAATCCATACACCTTCCATCCTATCAGTCTACAGATTACTTTGATTGAGTTCAATCAGAACTTTGAAAAGTTACTTTTTTGTATGGCCTGTTCCCACAATTCCCAAACCAGCATGGTAACTGGCTGTGGGGGATCTTGGAAGTTGTAGACCAAAAAATAAACCATTCCAATAAACTTCTGTTCTCCCAAATATTTGTTTGCAGCATCTGGAATGCTGAATGTTGTCCCTGTGAATATGTTGTCTGGTTAGCTCATAGGTTGGGACCAGCAACAGGTGTTGATAGACCTGTTCTCTGAAAATGTCTCCTTGACATTTTAAAGGTTGTATCTAAGCCAACAGACATGACACCACAGAAAAGACATTGGTAGATGTAATCCACCAGGGAGAAAGAATATTTCAGTTGAATGTTCATAACTCATGAAGGCAACTGAGCATTCTTCTTTTACTTTAGTGTCCAAGAATACACCTGTGTTAGATCATTCTGGGATAAGGGGACAGCTTAAAGGATCTTTTCATACAACAGAGTTATAATACTATTTCATACTTTCCAACTGTCCCTCAAATCTCCCCATTTATCTCTCCTCCTCCAACTTTCCCCCTTTGCCCTCAGCTTACTTCTGTTGGTACCAACTGAGTTCAAAATACAAAATAATTTTGCAGACAATTAATTCAGCTGGATGGAGAGGAGAGGAAGGAAAAGAATCTTACCCTTCCCAGCAGACTTAGGTAAAAGCAAACTGTTACAATCTCTCCTAGCTTGTCTGTTCTTCCTCATTAATCATTTTTGCCATTTTGATCACACTCTGATTTTGTTTTGCACATATGTCCCAGTTTTGACTGTGAAATGCTGAAAGGTATGTAATCTCACTTTAATTACCATAGGTACAATCTATGGAATCCTGGAGTCTGTAGTTTGTTAGGGCACTAGAGCTCACTGGTGGAGAATTCTAAATACCCTCTCTAAACTGCAAATCCCAGAATACCATAAGATGCAACCATGGCAGTTAAAGAAGAATCATAACTCTATAACTGCATACGGTGAATGGCCCCTAAGAAATGTATATTGACATAATTGCCCCAGCAACCCCATCTGGTGTAGTGGATAGTGAGGAAAAATGAAATGGTCTGGAATGCCATGTCAGTCCCACCCGAGGACTAAATCTAATTACTATTCCTGCAGCCGTGTAGGGACTTGGGGGAGAGGTGGTGATTCACCCCTGGTGGCAATGTTTTGGGGGCATCTCGGCCCGTAGCCACACCTCCGCACGCCCTGGCCACGCCCCCATGCACAGTGGCCACACCCCTCATGCCATAGCCCTGCCCTCTCCCCCTCCCCCTCCACATACTCCAAGCTCCGCCACTGTACTCCCATGTAGAGTAGTCCCATTGAATCAATGGGAACTTGGCAAGTCACCATTTATATATCTCATTTATTCAAGCTAGCCTCCTCTAGCAGGGTCTCAGAACTGGATTTAGACCTATGCATTTACCTTTTCACATCGAAAAAGGCTTGAAAGATATACACAGGATGCCTTTAAAGATATAATCCCCTGCCTGCATTCTAAAGTGATACTATCCTAGGAAGGCTGTATTAAATGACATTTCTGACCCTGCAGTTCATTTCTGGAACCACTTTGATAACTCAAACATCAGGAGGCAGTTGTTGTCACAAGCTAGCTGAATAAAAAGGTTATTATTATTCTTTTTAAATTAGGAACGTTAGCCATGCCAACCATTATCCTGAAGAATAATTCAGCAACAGACTATGAAAACACCTCCAGGTTCACTGGGCCATTGCCAGGACAAATTAGTCATGGCTGAGAGTTGGCATTTCATGCCCAGTGGGCTACGTGAAACTGGCAGGTAGTTCATATTGCAAAAATCTCAGTTCCTGGACAGGTGCACTACTCAGAAACCCTTTCCAAAGCTCCATTTTCCAAGGGAATACTCCTCTCTCTCCTCCAAACAAAGAATGAAAGGTCTGACTAGGGTGAATATTTTAGATATACATTGCCTGGGATTTTGTTCCCGATTTTTTTTTAAATCATCCATTCACATCTCATGGTGTAGTTGTTAATGTTGCACTTGGAATTTAAGAGACCAGGATTCCAATCCTCCTCTGCCGTAATAGATCTCAAGTAATGACCTTGGGCTAGTGCCTCCCGCTCAGCCTAAACCACCTTATAGAGTTGTTGTGAAGCTAAAAATGAAGAGGACTATCCAGAACTCCTAAGAGGAAAGGAGGATACAAACATAACAAATTAATAAATTATTGATTGGTGCTTCCCTTCAGGTCCCTAAATGGCTTTCTTATCTGGTCCAGACACTTCTCCTTTAAAATTTTCTATGACTTTCTCCTCCCATTCTCCCTCTTTTTTTCTTTCTCACTACTCTTATTCCCTATTACTGGAAAGTTTTGTGCAGATTCCTGTTCTTTTCCAAAAAAAAAAGGTTCTTTTCTTATTTCAGCAGGACCACCTAGCCAATGACTAAAGGTATTACGGGACTTGTAGTCTCCAAAAGGGACCTCTTCCAAACTACAGGCAGCATAAGGACTCATAGTATCAGGAAACAGTGTGTTACTAATTTTTTGCTCTTGTGTTTTTTTGTCACAAAAGTCACTTCTCCAAACCCTGCTCGTTTCCTGTCTTTCCTTCCAAATGTTCTACTCTTTTTTTTTTCAACCAAGGCTGCCCATTTTTCTCTTTACAGCCCCCTGTCCCTAACATTCAAGAGTGTCATCAAATACCAAAGACAGAGACCATTTCCACACTACACCATTCTAGTACTATTATTCCACTTTCAACATCCTGTGCAATTCTGGGGTTTGTAGTTTATTGAGGCCAAAAAGCTCTCTGGCTGAGAATTCTAAAGGCCTCTCCCTAAACTGCAAATGCCAGGATTCCATAGGATGTTGAAAGTGGAATAATAGCACTATAACACTGTAGTACAGAAATGACCAGAATCATTCCAGGCCATAGTATTTCCCATTTCTGTCTATGCTTGTGAAAGTTGGACAGTGAAGAAGGCTTACAGGAATAAAATATTAACTCATTTGAAACAAAGTGCTGAAGGAGAGTTCTACAGATGCCACAGAGTGCTAAAACGACAAATCATTGACTCTTGGAACAATTGAAATTTGATGCTAACACACCAGAGGATAGGATCAAATTTCAATATGACTTTGACAGATTGGAGAGCTGGGCCAAAGCTAACAAAATGAATTTCAACAGAGAGAAATGTAGGGTCCTGCACTTGGGCAGAAAGTCACAAGTATAGGATGGGGGACGTGTGGCTGGATAGCAGTATGTGTGAAAAGGATCTAGAAGTCTTGGTAGATCACAAGCTGAACATGAGTCAGCAGTGTGATGCAGCAGCCAAGAAAGCCAACACAATTCTTGGTTGCATCAATAGGAGTATGATGTCTAGATCAAGGGACGTAATGGTAACACTCTATTCTGCATTGGTTAGGCCTCATTTGGAATACTGTGTCCAGTTCTGGGCACCTCAATTCAAGAAGGATGTTGACAAGCTGGAACGTGTCCAGAGGAAGGCAACCAAAATGGTGAAGGGTCTGGAAGCCATGCCCTATGAAGAATGCCTTAGAGAGCTGGGTATGTTTAGTCTGCAGAAGAGAAGGTTAAGAGGGGACATGATAGCCATGTTTAAATATGTGAAGGGATGTCACGTTGAGTAGGGAGCGGGCTTGTTTTCCACTGCTCCAGAGGCTAGGAAATAGAGCAATGGATTCAAGCTACAGGAAAAGAGATTCCACCTGAACATCAGGAAGAACTTCCTGATGGTCAGAGCTGTCTGGCAGTGGAATATGCTATCTTGGAGTGTGGTGGCGTCTCCTTCTTTGGAGGTTTTTAAGCAGAGGCTGGATGGCCATCTGTTGGGAATACTTTGATGGGTGTTCCTGCATAGCAGGGGGTTGGACTCAATGGGCCCTGGGGTCTCTTCCAACTCTATGATTCTATGAAATCAAGCCTGAACTCTAACTAGTAGCAAAAATGACTAAACTGAGACTGTCATACTTTGAACACATCCTGGGACATGACTCATTGGAAAAAAGGATAGTGCTTGGAAAAGTGGAAGGCGGCAGGAAAAGAGGCATATGCAATGCAGATGGATCAGTTCAACCAGAGAAGCCACTGCCCTGAGTTTGGGAGACCAGAAAAGGACAGCTGATGACTAGGAATATTGGAGGTCTCATTCAGAGGGTTGTCATAGGTCAAAATTGATTTGATAGCAAATACAGTAACAGCAACTGGCATATCCTCTCAGGACAGCAGTTCTGTCCCTGCAATAAATCCCTCTTCAAAAAAACCCCCATCAACTTAATGATTCCCTGCTCTGTGCTCTTGAACAGCTTCCCTGAAATATCCGCAGCAACAACTCCCAGAGACAGACCAGTGGATTAGATAGGTTGTGCTTCTGACTCGATAATTATGTTCTGAAAAGAGAAGATGTATTTCCAAGCCCCTTCCAAAATCCCAGGACAAACTGCAGCATTGTTTACTTACAAATGCATTTTATGGCTATGCTTATCTTACCTCTCCACAGATTACTTGGTGCAAAAAAGAAAAGGGTTGCCTTGTAAATCTGTTGCTTCTGTTCTTTAAACTTTCCAAAGTATAATATTCTTGATTTGTTTGAGTTACTAAATTATTAAAGAGGATATTCCCTTGAGATTTTTTTGGTTTTGTTACAATTTACCAGTTCGTGTATGTGTTAAGTAATCCCTCCGCCTCCACACTGCTATGAATAGTTCTAATTTATGGCTAGACATGGGTGTTCTCCGCAGATACATTTGTGGCACTTCAACAAGTTCATTTCCATTAGGACTTTTCTCTCTCTCTTTATCGCCCCTTTTTAAGGACATCCAACCAACAAATGTGTGAATGGGTGGATCTCTCATTGTTTTCACACCCTCTGTCCGCATCTCTTGGAGGGCCTTCTTTTTATTTATTATATCCATGAGCAGAGCCTACAAATATGTAGTGTGAGTGTCCAGGAAGCCAAATCCTTTTCCAAGTAGGGTACTTTCCCACCACAGCTTGTCTTAGCTCCAGTTGCTGAGATCACAAATACTAGTCTCATCGATAAAGTTCATTGCTGAAATTCAGCAAATTTCTTCTCAAATAATAAATCCATCTGCCCGAGTTAAGGCTACTGCCAATGTTTTTGGGTGTGTACGCTTTTGTTCATTTGCTTAAGCCACCACTTCTCATGTAAATGGATAAATGTATTCCAGAATATCTGGATATAAGCTGTAGTTTCTTTGAAGACTTAAGACATTCATTGGCTTGATGGGATGAGTTGGTAGTGTGTCAGCCCAGGGTCAGCCTGACCATGAGGCAGAGAAACAGATCTTGGCCATGTTTTTTTTTCAACTACAATTTCCAAAAACTACAAGTAGGCAATATGTTGGCTGGGGGGGTTCTGGGAATTGTAGTCTAAAAAAATTGTTTGTCAAGCTATGGGAAAATAAGTCTGCTGTCTCAGGCAATCGTTTTTTATTGTCATGAAAAAGCGGCACATTGTGTGTTAATGAGGTACTATTATTGTATTTTTACTGCCAGGTAGGAAGGGAAAGGTGAGCCAATGTTGTGTAATGGTTTAACTGCTGGACTACAATCCTGGAGTCCAGGGTTCCATTCCTTGCTTGCCCATGGAAACCCACTGGCTGACCTCGGGTGTGTCACACAGTTCCGCCCCAGACAGTCTTAAGGTGGCTTAAGGTTGCCATTAGTTGGAAGTGACTTAAAGGCACCCAACAACAACAATAACTGGAGAGGCGCACTTGTGTGATATTCTACCCCAAGGATCAAAATGCAGACCCTTTTCGCATGTTACCCATTCGCGTGGCTGGGCGGGGCTTCTCACGCGAAAAGCCTTCCAAAACGCTGTGCGAAAAGGGTCGCAGTCAGCCCTCCACATTTGTGACTTTGACTTTTGCGGATTTGATTATTCACAGATTATTTGCTGTCACCTCTGCTGCCTCCCTATGCCATTTTTAATAGGGACTGCAAGCCTTGTAAGACTGAGAAACTGAGAATGAGGCTTGAAAGTCCCTATTAAAAAGGGTGTGGAGCAGCAGTGGAGGTGGCAGTAAGCCCCACCAGCCACCCACTTCTGCCTTGTGAAGGAACCCTGATGCCTCAAAGGAATCCAGGACGGGTTGAGTATGGTGATCATCCTTTTTTGTGTGTTAAATATGGTTTGGGAGGGTCTAGAGTTAGTCATGCTTTTTTCACTTTCATGGGGGACCCTGTGCCCCTAACCCTAGCGAATGTGAAGGGATGACTGTAAGTTGGTTGGGCTTGAGTGCTATTGTCAGGAACAGATTCACTCTTACACGGATCAACAAACTTAATAGAAGATTTATTGTAACATAGTAAGGGATGCTGTCTTCAGACGTTAAAGCTCGAGAATGGAACGTTTCCCCCCCACCTTACACTTTAACAGACAGTTTCTCCTAAGATAGTTGTAAAAGAACGAACGTCATCATGCCAAATGGTTCCTTTGAAATTCCAGCCAGAAGGAATGGTTGGCGCCTGGGAATAGCTAACAGCCTACTATCACTATTTCCTCAGTCTACTGCTATCCTAAAACAATAAAACATGGAGGACTCCCGACATCCTGCCCCACTTTTTTAAAAAAATATATACATAAAGATACACAAAATATAGAAAATATCACGGAACAGTAGAAAGACAAGAAAACTAAATAGTAATATGAATGCAGTAGCAAGTCAGTCGGGGCGTTGAGGAACATCAACCGGCGAAGAAGTCAGCGAAGGTGCCCTCTTCAGCAAACTGGAATGAAAAACAGGATGAATAGCCTTGAGGGAAGAAGGGAGATCTAGTTCAAAAGAGACATCATTAATAGCCCTTTTCACAGGAAAAGGTCCGAGAAAACGAGGGGAAAGTTTTTTAGACGGAGAAGGAGAGGAAATGTTCTTAGAAGAAAGGAAAACCAAATCCCCGGGCTGGTAAAGGGGATTAGGCTGCCGTTTACGGTCAGCGAAACGTTTGTGGGAAGCTTTAGCGGATGCTATAGCATCTGAGACGGATTGCCAAATGCCAGAAAATTTAGAGACCCAAGCAGAAACAGAAGGAGGAGCGGAGGAAGAGAGGGAGAGGGGGGGGAAAGGAGAAGGAAGGAAGCCGTAAACTATTTCAAAGGGGGGTTTCCCAGTAGAGGTATGAACCGCAGAATTGATGGCAAACTCAGCGAACGGAAGGAGCGGAGCCCAATCATTCTGGTTCTCAGAAACAAAACACCTAAGAAATTGTTCAAGAGATTTGTTAACACGCTCAGATTGGCCATCTGTTTGAGGGTGATAAGCACTGCTGAGTTTCTGAGTGACTCCCAGGGTTTTCAGTAGACAAGTCCAAAACTTGGAAGTGAAAATTGGATCCCTGTCCGAAATGATCACCGAAGGTAGTCCGTGAAGTTTCCATACATGATTAACGAACAGGTCAGCCAGCTGGTCAGCACGGGGTAGTTTCTTTAGAGGCACAAAATGACATTGCTTGGAAAAGTGATCAGTAACAACCCAAATAACATGAAAGCCGTGTGAAGAGGGAAGAGACACGATAAAATCCCATGCGATGACCGACCAGGGGCTAGCAGGCGCAGGCAGAGGTTGCAGGAGCCCTTGAGGTTTAGATGTGGGCGACTTAGAAACGTTGCAAGTGGCACACTGCTTAATGTAAGTTTGCACGGAGGGGTTTAATCCAGGCCACCAAAAAAGGCGGCGAATCGCATGCAATGTCTTCAAAAACCCAAAATGTCCAGCGGGTTTGGAATCATGATAACGATGAAGTACCTGCTCGCGGGCAGCAGGGGGAACGTAGACCTTGGTGCCATAAAAGGGGAGATTGTCAACCCATTCTATTTTATCCTTGTTTGCCGGTAGCCAGGAGTCTGCATGCGCTGCATGAATGATAGCATCGCGGAGAGCGGAGTCACAAAGAGAGGAGGCAGAAAGCCTTGTCTTTGCTAATGCACGAGTAGTCACTTGAGAAGCCAGAGAGGAGGCAGGAAACAAGGTATTGGAGTGGGAGGACGTAGCAGGGGATTCCGCAAAACAGGGAAGTCGAGAGAGAGGGTCCGCCAGTTGGTTAGTTCGGCCAGGTTTGAAAACAATTTTAAATCGGAATCTCTGGAAAAATTCAGCCCATCTCGCCTGCTTAGGGGAGAGTTTCTTAGCAGACTGTAAGGCTTGCAAATTCCTATGATCAGTCCAAACTTCAAAGGGGAGTCGAGCCCCTTCAAGCAAATGACGCCAAGAGGACAGCGCAAAATGGATAGCCTTGGCTTCTTTCTCCCAAATAGGCCAATTAGCTTGTTGAGGGGAAAATTTCTTTGAAATGAAAGCACAAGGCCTGAGTGCTCCTGTGGTGTCATGTTGTAAAAGAACGGCTGCCATGGCAAAGTCCGAAGCATCCGTTTGCACAATGAATTGCTTCGTACTGTCGGGAAAAAGGAGTAAGGGCTCAGACGTAAATTTAGATTTCAAATGGTCAAACGCCGATTGACACTCAGGCGACCAACAAAGTCTATGCGCCTTGCCCGCAGTGGATCCTTTAGGTTTCCGTAGAAGGTTGGTGAGAGGAAGCGTTATGGCAGCAAAATCCTCAATAAAGTTCCGGTAGAAGTTCGCAAAACCAAGAAATTGCTGCAGTTGCTTCACAGTTTTAGGGACGGGCCATTGCAAAATGGAGTTAATCTTCGAAGGGTCCATTTTAAGTGAACAATCTTGAATCCTATATCCCAAGTAATCAAAAGTTTGGGTGTCAAATTGGCATTTAGATAGATTAACCACGAGGTTGTTATCTATAAGCCTTCGTAACACTTCACGAACCAATGACACATGAGATTCCATGGAATCTGCGTAAATTAAAATGTCATCCAGATAAATCAGAACCCCCTGATACAACAAGTCATGGAAAATGGTGTTCAAAAACATTTGGAACACAGATGGCCCCGATTGTAAGCCAAAGGGAAGAACCGTCCATTTAAAGTTACCTAGAGGAGTTGCAAAGGTGGTGAGCCACTCAGAGTCCGGGTCCATTCTAATCCTATGAAAAGCCTCTTTAAGATCAAGTTTGGTGAAATATTTTCCTTGAACAAGATGGTCCAAAACAGTCCGTATCAGAGGTATGGGATAACAATTGGAGGAAATAACCTGGTTAATAGCAGAGTAGTTAACTATCAGTCTCGGATCCGCGCTGGGATCTTTTCTCTTCGGAAGAAGACAGGACTCGCCGTGGGGGCTGTAGAGGGCTTGATAAAGCCGCGAGCCAAGTTTTTATTTAGGAACTTCTTGAGAGCAAGGAGTTCTTTTTGGCTCATGGGATAAATTTTCGGTTTAGGCAGGGTGGCCCCGTCAACTAATTCCAGTTTACAGTCAAAGTCCGTGTGGGGAGGCAATTTGTCAGCCTCCCTTTCGTGGAAAGCCTTTTGGAAGTCTCGGTAGTGTGAAGGAATTTGTTGCAATTCTTCATGGGGAATAGAAAAGTTTTCATCTGAAGAGGACATAGTGCCAGCAGTCCAGTTTATCTGGGGGTTATATTCACGAAGCCAATCGATTCCCAAGACCAATTTGAACTGCATCGCCTTGGGAACTAGAAATCGCATGCTGTAATTGTTTTTGTCCATTTGAAATGAGATGGGCTTAGTGATTTTACTAATTACTCCCCCAGTCATTGAGGTCCCATCCATTTGCGTTAATTTGATGGGGCATTCCAAGGGCTCATAAAGAGTTTTCAATTGTTTGGCCAATTTGGGGTGTAACAAACTTCTGGAGCAGCCAGAGTCAATTAATGCCCTATGTACATGCAAAGTCCCATCGCTGCCACTAATCGCAACCGTGGCGTAGAAATGGGGAATTTTAGGAGTACTTACAGATGTTCCCGCCGCTTGCCAGTCATCGCAGTCAGGTTTAGAATCTCCATCTATGTCAGATGAAGACGAAGAGGTGGTTTCATCATTGGGATCGGAGTCTCCTGTCGCCGCTGCAGGGTCCTTAGAAGTGCGTCTAAGTGGTTGTTTGGCGGCCACTGTCTGATGTGTGAATTCTATATCCTTTGGGTCTGCTCGTGCTCCCTTAGTCCCAGTCGGAGCTTGGTTTCCGCGGCAGGTGTTGGCGAGGTGGCCCGGTTTTCCACAGTTAAAGCACATGCCCAAACGGAGACGTTTGTTCCGTTCCTCAGCATTGAGGACGGTGGGACCGCGAGGTTGTCGTTTTGGCACGTCTTGTCTTTGTCGGTTCAGCTGAACAGTCTGGGTTATGCCTTCCATTTCAGTAGCTAGTCTGACCCAACCTAGCAGGGTCTGTGGATTGGCCTGCATTAAGCACCCGTGTAGAATATCAGGATTTAGTCCATCTTTGTATAACTCAATTAGAATTTCATCACTCCACGGGACTTTGGTGGCCAGGTTTCTAAATTCACGGGAATACGTCCCCACATCGTTCCTGCCTTGTTTCATTCGTTTCAGTTGATATTTGGTGTTTTCCAATAAATGGGGGTCTTCAAAGCGTTCCCGCAGATGGTTCATGAAGAGCTGCAGATTTTCAGTTTCGGGGGCGTGGGAGTCATATAGGTTCGCTCCCAGTCTGCTGCCAGTCCTTTCATCCTCTGGCTTAGGTATCGAATTCGGGCCGCATCATCCCGAAATAGATGGCCGTGATCAATCATGAAATTGTTTGCCATAGTCAAAAAAAAGGAGAGTTTCTCCCCCTTCCCGTTGAAGGTCGCTTTCAGGTCTTCCACATTTCTGAGTAACAGTGGCGCTGGCGTGTGCCCTGTTGGTTGCTGGGGCGGACCAGGGGTGCCTGCCGCCGAGACAGCCGCTCGTGGTTCTCCTCCTGGTGATCTCCCTGTCTGCGAGGGACGGATGCGCATCTCGCGTAGCATGGTCTTGAGTTCGAGTATCTCCTCATCTTTTCTTTCCAGTTCGGTTTCCATTTGCTTTATCTCCTCCAAAAGGGATAGGTCTTTTGCTGATGTATCCCATCTAGCAGCCCTTCTGCGTTGTCTCAACGACGTATGTGGCTTTTCTCCCCAGACCCAGGTTTGGTCTATCCTAAAACAATAAAACATGGAGGACTCCCGACAGCTATAGTCTAGGAGGTGGTGCTATTTTCTGCTCTAACTCAGGCAGCAGATTCTCTTGGGGCAGCCCTGCATTAGCCTTGATCAGAGGGACGGGTTCTACTCTGCCAATCATCTGATTTTCCTGAGGTTCTTTGACTGCATCCATTTGGAGACACTGGGGACCGCTGTTTCATTACACCCAGTGGGTTTCTTCTATAGAGTCTTGCCAGCTACCCAACTCTCTTTTCCTTTCACTGAGCTCCTTGGGAAAAGCACCAGTGTTGTGAGAATAGCCGAAGAATGTTCTTTAACTTGCCAACCAGGGGGAAAAAACAATTCCCAGAGAAATCATTCTCAATGTGAAATCAGCCCCTGGAAAGTAATCCTTTTCCCACTGCTCTTTATATTAATTTAAAAATAGCCATTATTACTCATTATCATGTTGAAAAACCAACTAATTACTTGTCACCCTGGTTATTGTTTTTTCCATTACATCTGTTTCCTTTTTCTTTCCTTTGAAATGAGGGAGAAAAAGCATCCCTTAACACTGAAAATGGCACAAAACTTGAAATACTCCTGTCAAAATGACCCAAAAATGCCCTTAAAAGTAACCTCTAAAAGTAAACTAGAAAGTAATCCTCATTAGTCAACTGCAGTAATATTGTGTGTCACATTTCTTTTGACACAAACCAAGCTTTGAGACAAAAGAATGGAACCAGACTTGAAACTCATGGAATGTAGAAACTATCTCCTTCATTCTCCTGGATTTGTTGTTTGTTGTTTGGTTTTGCTGTATTTGCACACAGAGATAGAGATAGGGAGAGAGAGAGAGAGAGACATATAAACTAATATATATATATATATATATATACACACACACACACACACACACATACATATACATATATATCTGAATGAAACTATATGTGAACTAAATTATTTTATATATATATATATATATATATATATATATCCACACACACACATATATATATAGTCTCCTGTGGACCCTTGAGACATCACAATGGGTTGGTCATGTACTTTTCAACTAAATGTTGAAATATAATTCAAAAGCATTTGGAGATCTGATCAGAAGTGACCGTTATGGATGGAGCCAGACGTTGGAAAAATTCCATTTCTGGAGTATAGGTCCAGGAATTCTGCCAGCCAACAGCCATGGCCAGGCTAGCTGGGAGGATCTTGGGAGCTGTAGTTCAAAAAAAACAACAACTTTTCCAAGCTATGCATGCCACACTGTGATAGCTAAAGTCACATCATGATTATTGAACCGTATGCTTCGTTCTCTTTTGATTTTCTTCAAAACATTAGCAGATCAGTACCTAAAATAATTTGAAAGATTATTGCAAAACAACCTGCATTATTTCAGTTTTCTCAGTGCCAATCTTAATCTAAGGAAATGAGCTTCTGGAGTTCTAGGGCAATTAGCACATATGGACCAAAATTTAGAACAAGCAGCTTGCTAAAACTCATATCCTCATCTTCCTAAAGCTCATTGTCATCAGCATCATCAGCATCAGCACCATAGCAGCAGGCAGCAGCATGCACACATGAGTCCATACTAAAGGCCTAATGAGATATTATGAAAAAGATCCTTAACAGCTGCTAGAAGGGAATAGAGAGGAAGTCTACAATTCCAATTTCAGTTGCAGTGTTGAATGAAGAAGGGTTTAACCATTCATCACATATCATGTTCCAAAGTACGGTCAGCGTCCACATTTGCAGAGTTGACTTTCATGGACTTGACTATTTACAAGTTTCTCTAACTCCTCCTTCCCCCATCAAGCACTGCTTTTCTGGAGGAACCTCCCTTTTCAGTGGCTCTGATCAGGCCATGCAGCCATTCAAAAACTCACCCCGGTCCTCCTCCTCCACCAGCAGCTTCCTGACCAGCTAAGGACAGTTTACAGCCTGATTTTTCAGCATCACAAACCCTCTCCCAATGCCCCCACTCCCAAGGAAGGAGAGGGGGAGAGAGAAGTATAAGACTACCATGCTGACCTATCCCCTTTCCCTCTTCTTTCCCTGAATTGGTTTGAATCCTGGCTGCCTGCTCTCACCTCCATGCTTCAGCCCTCTTCCTACAGACACCCACACATCATGATATTTGCAATTTTTTTCATTTTTGCAAGGGCCCTACACCCCTAACCCTAGCGAAGGAGGATAGCTAACTGTAAACCAATCCTTGTCATGACTGAAGCATTTTCAGCTATGAAAGATAAACTAGGAGCTAAACCAAATAGTCCAAGGCACCAGAAATACAGGAACCCAACAGAATCATGAAAATTCCATGGCTCTGGGAAAGTTCTGCCTAGACAGGAAGCCATTTTTAGCTCCTCCTGTCCAGGAGGGCCCAATGGTCTGCTCTGATGGGTGTAGCTAGTTCAGAGTGTTAGATGACTTCAATGCCAAAACAGTTTAGCTTGTGATTCTGATGACTGACCACAGAAGCAGCTCCACATTTTGGTTTCAAGATCCCAGTATGAGACCTGGCTGTTCCTGACACCTCCCCTGAGAAGCTGTTATTTGCCTTTAGGGTTCCCAGATCAGGGCTATCCTAGCTCAGGAGATTTCAGAGCCAAACCCTGAGACCTGTAGATGATCTCTTATGATGTCAGAGGTGGGTAGGCCCCATTGATGCTACAAAGGATAGCTCCTGGTGATATCATTAAGTGGAGTAAATGATGCATCAACCACAGTTACACAAAGCACACCATTCAAAAAAACTCAACACTAAGTAATGAAAAAAGCATACACACACATGCACACACATTTTTCAATGCAACACTCTTGCCTTGAGATTCCTCCCTCTTCCTCTGAGAACTGGAGAACAGGGTCTAGGCTTTGAGATCTGGGGACTCTATTTGCCATCTATAAGGAAAAACACTATAAGGAAAAAACACAGGCATCTGCAAGGATTTTTGTAGAAAGTTAAAATCTACTTTTATTAGATTGCAAGAGGGGAAAAAACATAATCTCTTCTCTCCCACCACTGTGGCCCTGCAGCTGCTCTTGACTTCAACACAGTCACAAAAGCATGCATGAAAGAGATTGTGATGTTAAATCTCCTGTGCTACATCAGTTATGCCTTTTATTCTTGTTAAAGAAGGCTACCTTCATAGTAACCAGCTGAAAAAAATGGGCAAATCATTCCCCCCAAATGGGACCCAAATCATCCTGCTTGTCAAGTACAGGCTTCCCCCATTTATCTCACAGGTTAGGGACCAGAGTGTTGTCAGAAAATGGAATTGGTTGAAAAGCAGAAGCCATGTACTATATTGTAGGGAGCGTGAAGGACTTAACAGAAGCTCACTTGGAACTGACCATACATGCACTGCTTGCAAAATTGCCCAGCTGGCTTCGTGCCTTCCCCCCCCCTTTCAGCTCACTTTGCCAGCAGAGTGTGCGTGCAAGTGATCCCAAGCAAGTCTCCCTGGGCAAGAAGAACTGATGAAGGAGTGGAACCCCCATGGAATTAATGGAATTTGTCCATAATTTGGAACTGTTGGAAGAGCAAATTGTCATCTAATAGGTTTCCTGTATTTTAGTTTCTAAAAGCCAGTGTGGTATAGGGGTTTGACTAGAACTCTGGAGATCAAGCTGAGATCCCCACTCAGCCATGGAAAACCACAGGGTGAGCTTTGGCAAGTCACAGTCTCTCATCCTCAGAGAAAAGCAATGGCAAACTCCTTCTGAATATATCTTGCCCAGAAAGCCTATAACAGGGTTGCCTTCCGGTTGCCATAAGCTGGAAGCCACTTGAAGCACCAAAACAACAACAACAACAACAACAACAACATTTAAATGCTTAATGTAGTCAGTCTCTTACGTAGACCACCTCCTGAAACAAACTACCTTTGCCAACTGGATCCAATGCAAAATCAGCTGAAGTGAAGATATCAGGTGGTGCTGTTTCAGCATCCAGGATGTCCCTCTTTACCAAATATTTGCACATTGTTACCCATCTCTGTATATAGATAGCTACAGACAATGATTTAGTGTCTTTGGCCAGAATCCTATTCATGCTCCACACTGTCAGTAGTAAGTCTATCAAAGTCATGCTCTACTAGCCAGGGATGGCAGACAAAATCTGGAGTCTAGAAACAGCCTATTTCTACAATGCCTTACTTCTATCATAGCCACTATGTCCTCTTCTTTTCCTCTATCACTGCCTGTACGGCATAGTTTCATCAGCTTAATCCAAATACAGGATTTGACCAATGTGTTCCATTCCATCTTACAAGTATACCTCAATAAAGTAGATGCATTCCTGGGCATTGCTTTGTTAACAGAAAATTTGGTACTAAAGTTGGAAATAACAGAGAAGGAATAGGGATAGCTTCCTACACCACAAAAAAGCAGAGCATTTCAACATGTTTCAGCAAACTTTTTCTTGAAAACTAACATACAACATGTCAAATGAAACAACTGGGTCAAATAACCCTTGCATAAGTGAACAAAAATATTCTGAATCTTTTAGAGCAGTGCTTCTCAACCTTCCTAATGCCGCGACCCCTTAATACAGTTCCTCATGTTGTGGTGACCCCCACCCATAAAAGCATTTTCGTTATTTTTTATTTGTTTGTTTGTTATTTCCAACATCAAATAGATTGGAAACACTGCCCTAAATCACTGTTCTGGATAGACTTCTAATGTCTAAAAACTGGTAACCCCCCCCCCTTTTTTTAAGCACAGAAAGTGTCCATCAATGCCAGAATTAAGGCAGTCGTTCTAGTTCTGAATGTTGGGCTTCCACAGTTCAAAAAGCCAGTCACTCCCAAAGGCAATGCCGAAACAGCCCACATTTTACACGAGGCGCAGGGAGGAAAGTACAGGGAGAGAGGAAAGATGGTGGCGGCATAAGCAGACGCGTTTTGTTTCACTCCCTCCCTTCCTCCCTCCCTTAAAGGGAGTGCGGACACTGAACATACAAAAAGCGAGGAATGCAAGACAGTCAGGGCGAAGAACACAACACGTGCATGTGGCAACCACCAAGGGTCCACTCACAACAAAAGCGAGAGGCGAAAGTCATCCTGGCTATTTCTGCACTAGACTGTTATAGCACTATTATTCCACTTTCACCATCCTATGGAATCCTGGGGTTTGCAGTTTGAACCCCAGCGCAGGGGTCTCAGAAGCACTGCTCCCATTGGCTGTGAGACCACATTCTTTTAAAAGGGGGGGCAGGATTGAGGAGCGGCGACCCCTGTGAAATGGTCGTTTGACCCCCAAAGGGGTCCCGACCCCCAGGTTGAGAACCACTGTTTTAGAGTCTATTTGAAAGCCTCTTCCAAAAAATGCATCCAGGGATGATATTTTTCTTTAACAAGCCTGCACTTTCCTTATGATTTCCATTTTGGTGGCCAAGCCTATAGATTTATGCTTCTTCAGCTGGGGGGGGGTCCCTGCTAAAACCATAGAATCATAGAATCCTAGAGTTGGAAGAGACCACAAGGATCAACAAGTGCAACCCCCTGCCATGGAGGAATACACAAGCAAAGCTTTCCCACATATGGCCATCTAGCCTCCAAACCTCCAAAGAGGGAGACCCCACCACACTCCGTTGAGGCAGCATATTCAGCTGTCGAACTGTTCGTACCTTGAGGAAATTCTTCCTAATGTTTAAATGGAATTTCTTTTCCTGAAGTTTGAAGCCATTGCTTTGTGTCCTAGCCTCTGGAGCAGTAGAAAACAGGTTTGCTCCATCCTCCATATGACATCCCTTCAAATATTTAAACATATATAGCATCTTAACTTTCTCTTGTCCAGGCTAAACATACCCATCTCCCTGAGCCGCTCCTCATAGGGCATGGTTTTCAGGTCTTCCACCATTTTGGTCACCCTCCTCTTAGACACATTCCAGCTTGTCAATATCTTTCCTGAACTATGGTGCCCAGAACTGGACACAGTATTGCAGGTGGGGTCTGGCCAAAGCAGAATAGAGTGGTACCTCCCCTGACCTAGACTCCTATTGATGCAGCTCAAAATTGCATTGGCTTTTTTAGCTGCTGCATCACACTGCTGACTCATGTTCAGCTTGTGGTCTACTAAGACTCCTAGATCCTTTTCACACAATGAGGCATGCTTATCTGCTTTCTCCTTTTTTCTCTGTTTTCCCTGTTACACATGCTCCATAAAAGATTTTAGAGACAGTGTCTGTTTACCTAGCCTGTTGCAAGCAGACACGTACAGCTGTAGTAGGATCAGCTAGAGAAGCTTCCCATTTTCTCCTAGCTCATGCTTTATTGCATTATTTACACAACTGCAATACAGCACTGAAAGTCTGTATTTTTCCAGCCCTCCTTCACTATCCCTACAGTGCCAATGCCAATACTGATTTTAAAAAAAAACAACAAAAACTTCCAGCTAGATAAAGGACAAGGAGAAAAGGGAGCCCAGTCTGGCATAAAAAGACTTTGTATAAGGCGGGGAGTTCTTTGTCAGAAGGTTTATTAACTTAGATATGTCTGCATTGCCTAAAGTTGGGAGAGACAGATTACTGTATTAGGCTAGTAAGGGCAGCATTGGAATGAATTTGGTTTTAAGAGACACATTGCTGAGTCAGTTCTTCTAAACAGGCTGCTGATTGTTGGTCTTTCTTTATTCCATCTAAGGTTAATATTTCATCCCATTTGTTGTTTCTTTGGCAATTCCACACATTGTACGGAAGCAAACCAAAGCATACCATTGAGCATACACACAAGGCAGGGAACTACAGAAAAACATATGTCTCTCCCCAAGGTACTTGCATAATAAACACACTTAATATATTTGTGATTTCGATTGGTACACATGCATCTAAAATGTAGTGTGCAAAGTGAACCTCAGGGCCTTTCCATCCATTTACAAGGCAGCAACCCCCAGTTTGCCAAAGAATGTAGCTGAGCAATGCTATGTGTACCTGGGTGCACGTCGTACTTACTGAATGCACCTGAGTGATTACCAGTGTTGCCAAATACACCGCTTATTTACACAGTACGTTATTATTGTAAAACAACACATTGACAACATGCATATATGCATTCCTTCTAAAGAGAAAGTTGCAACTTTGTATTCCACCAGTAATTTCTCCTGTTATTCAAGTGAATTTCAAGTTCATGTCATATGAAAGTAATTTCAGGGAAGCTTGCTCAGGAGAAGTTCTTGGTGTTTGCCACCGCTTGTTTTGTTTATTTTGTTAATTCCACTCATGGCTTTTTTTTCTTTCAGGCAGATAAGAAATTGTGGCTAATAAAACAAAATATAGGCACATTTACATAGCAAGAGAGGAAAATCCACTCTTTTCAAAAGCATCTTGCTCAAAAATAAGCCAAAGATTACTAGAGCAAACATTCCTTTCTACTAGCCTTGTATTTTTCATGAATGATATTCTCCTAGCCTCCACCCCATTAAACCTTATTCACTACTAGCTTTTTTTTCTCTTTTTGTTCTAAAATTTACTGGCAAAATTCTTGGCAAAACAATCATGGCTTTCTATTTTCTAAGTCAATTGAGCATGTTAGGAGTACTATAGATAGAAAAGTCTGTTTACTTTCTTTCTAGAATGACAGCCTCTCTGTGTCTCTGTCTCTCTGTCTTTCTCTCTCAATCTCTCTCTCTCTCTTACACACATACACACACACACACACCACACACACACTTTTATTATCTGCTCGTCCCACCCATGATCAGTTCTCTTCTATAAACCGGAAAGGTTTCCTCATAAGAAACATTCTGGCAATCAGCAGCATCACATGTGGAACTCTAAAAACAAAAAACGGATGGAGTCTACTGTCAACAAAGCTTCTTTTTTTAAAAAAAATGAAAGACTGCAACATCTGAGACATCTGTTTTAGCAGTGTATCATATCTATAACACTAACCAGAGCTTTGCCCAGATCGGTGTTAGTTGCTTTCATTTGCTGTTAAATTTTGAGAGGACAGGTTTTGGATCTTTGCAGGGTAGGGGGAGCTAAGTGATACACACTCCTTTCAAGTACACCTTTTGTCTCCAAATTTTAAAAGGAACACATTTGCAAAAGGAAAAGCTTGCAGAACAATATTTGCTAAGGAACATTTGTTCCTAAGCAAATGTTATGACACTAGGAGACATCTACCATACCTTATAGGACAGCTATATATCTTTCAAAGAGCGAGAGGGAGAGAGGGAGAGCATCCTGTGTGCATGAGATCTTTATTCAATGCAAGATTCACTCTCCACAACGATTGTGCATATGCACACATGGCTAAAACTTTCTCCAGGAAACCACAAATTCTGAATTTTTTTCCTCTTTATCTCATGACCTAAGATCACTAGAAGATAGAACACATACATAGCAATCCCTCTGTGCTTTCTTTTTTAAAAAAAATGAAAATACCTTTGCAAATATCCACTAAGGAAGTGCAAAAAATAAAAGCGTTCAAGCTGCATCACTGTCCTCTCAATGACGATGATTATGAGAAGCATGTATGGAACCCTTACCTCTGCAGCGGAAACAGTGTTCAGACAGGGATAGGTACAGCAGGCGCACTGACGGCGTAAGCAGGAGCGCAGCAAGAGAAGCTCCCAGCCTGTCTAAGCCCTGCAAGCCTAATCCATAGAACTACACTCACTCCTTAGCTCCTCCCCAAAGTCAGTGCTAAGTGAATACATATCCCTTATGTTTAAAATTGGCAGCCAGTGGTATGCATTGTCCTCAATTTATTCTAATAAGCAGCCAATGGCTCAGCTGCAGCCAAAGGTGGGGTCAGCCAGCCTGGAGGGATGCCTGTCATTCCCTAGGCACGCTCAGGAAGCCACTCATAAGAAAACCAAGACCTAAAAAACCTCTGAAAATTCACACAAGCTGCCAAAACTGTCTTGCTCCATGCCCTTTTTTGGTTATCCTTAGCAGGGCCTCTGAAAGTAAAGCCTCTGTCAGGAACAATCATAAGAAATGTTAATCTTAGAGAAAGAGCCTCTCTTGTTGAACACAAATGGAAGTGTTATTTTTAAGAAAAAAAGAGAGAGAGAGATTGAGAGAGAGAGAGAGAGAAGACAACAAAATATATTGGAAACCTAGGATGGGGAGAGACTTGATCTACATATTTACGGGTGCATTCATATTGCAAAGGTTGGGGGGGTAGAATTAAAAGCAAGGCATTTGCTGCAAACAAAATACAGTGACACTATTTTTGGAATGAATACCAGATGGTTGAAAAGTATTTCCTTTATCATTCTAAATCTGCTGAGAAAGCCAAGTGTACGGGAGAGCACAAAAAGATGAGTTAGCAGACCTTGAAAGCATTTTAGGTAGGAAATTAAGCATACTGATTTGCATTTGCTGAAAGATTTTATGTCTTCTTTTTTTTAAATAAAACATAGCTCATTTATAAAAATTGCTTTTCAAGGCAATAACATATTTTTAAGAAACTGGATCGCTTGAATTCTAATGTTCTAAATATCTGGTTCCAGCATTTTGTCCTGCTTTTCCTTGGGAGAAGAACAATAGATCAGTGGAGCAGCATAGACGTCCAGTGCAGCTGCTTTCCACTTCACTACCTGGCCTTGCCACTTAAAAGGATCATGTAGCCAGTGATAAGACTTAACCCTATCTCCCTGGCTTGCTAGAGAGATGCCACCTGTCAATACTGGCCACATGGGTCAGGGGTCTTCTTTATTGGCCAGAATCCTGCTGGTGACTTATGCACATGCATATGTTCTTATGAAGATAGATGGACATTTTTGTCCAATACATAATAGCTGCATGTAGTAAAAGTACAGTGTGTGAATGTGAAGTTGTGCATGAGATGCCAACTATGTATGGTTGTGCCTGGCAGCACATCCCCATTTCATGCGCTTGTGCATTCAGTTGCACATCATACAGTTCATTAATAAGGCAGCATTGTGCAGCCCACCATATAACTCTGGGCCTTTCCGCACTACAGTGTTATAGTGCTATTATTTCACCTTCAATATCCTATGGAATCCTGGGCTTTGCAGTTTAGAGAGGGGCCTTTAGAATTCTCAGCCAGAGGGCTCTTTGGCCTTAGGAAACTACAAACCCAGAATTCCACAGGATGTTGAAAGTGGAATAATAGCAATATAATAGTGTAGGGTGAAAAGGCCCTCTGTTAGCATAAAGCAACAAAATCCAAAATCCCATCCTGCGGTGATATCTTTATCAGGCAAACTAAAAGGTACAAAATACACCGTACTAGCTTTCAAAAGTCATTGGCTTCTTCTTCAAATGAAAGATGGATGGTACGAAGCAAGCAGAGGAAAAAGTATGACATTGTGATGTTTAAGAAGTGTGTGCAGACATACTTGTGGTAATAAGCTGAATGAGACCAAAGACATTCCTGATAAAGAAGCCAGTAAAATTTCCAGTGCTGGTGTGATATATGTTACACCTTTTGGTTGGACCAATAACGGTATTACTACAGGATGGATTTTGGTTTTCTTGCGTTTTGCTTGTTTGGTCAGCAAGGCTACATTTTCTGTAAACATAAGGTTACACTCCATCTCCTCTTTATAGACTCTTGGCCACTGTTAAACAATTTTTCAATGTTCATTCCATCATATATTATAATCTCATATGGCTGTGTAAACTTTATCAACCAGGCTGATTCCTACATCAGTAGCACCCAGAGGCTTCCACAATGGAGATGCAGAGAAGCTGCTCTGGATTGTATTCCAGGCTGTATTCTGTTGTAGGAGTTGTACTAGACTGGAAGAAAGATGAGATTGTAGTGTCCTTGAAATGTCCTATCACATACCCTCCAACATTTCACAAACGAAAATGGTAACGTGTGGCCAAGCAGCATGAGAATGTGGTCAAGGCGGCAAGTGTTATTAATGTTGAAGAACATACAAACTAGGAGAAGCTACAGTGGTTTCTTTTTGCCTGAGTCTGCAGGGAAGGGCAAGTTCTGTTCCTTCCTCTCTTCTCCCTCTGCTGAGTAATGGAGTACAGACTACTTCTGTACTTTGAATTCAATTTGCAGCAATTGAAGTAAGCTAAAGACAAAAGGAGGAAATGACAGGAGGAGACAAATATTTTGAAAACAACTGAAAAATGTGGAGCAGCAGAAGGTTAATCAGGATTATCCTTCCCAAATTGGGACAGTTGGAGGGTATGCCATCATTATTGGCTGGAATCTTGTTGATGTCATACACATGGCACATGCTGTTGCACTATTTTGCCCATTGTGCAATGGATGTATTCAGTTTTTGACTGTATAAGCAGAGCTCCACAACTGTATCCCTTTCACATGGACCTAAATCCTAACTAGACTAGAATCATTGAATCAGATGTACTTACCAACAGGTTGATTCACCATGTAATAACCAATTCAATGGGTCTACTCAAGTTGGGACTAATGCACAGATTTCCAGCTAGAACTGATGGCAGCTGGAATCCAAAAACAAAGACACCCATAGCTCTGGCGGAGAAATCCTTGACAAAGGAAAGAGACTTGGCTTGACAGATGGAAGTGTTATAAGAAAAGGGAAAAACCCAGAAGCAGCAAGAATGGGTGAACGAGACAAAGGAAGTCCAAAAGAGATGAGATTGTGCAGAACTGAGAAATCAGGGAGCAGCATAAGAAAAACTATAGAGGCAATGTAATTGGAGTGGAAAGCTTTAACGCTAAGATGTTTATCACATTACACTGGTACTTCATATTCACATTGTATTAGCATGCAATGGCACAACTATAATATTTTGGAATGCCACTGTGGCCCAAAGTTCAAATGTTGACACAAAATAGAGAATTTATTTTTGGCAAAATTCAAATTCTGATAGCAAAGAAGCCACTTTGCATTGCATGCTTTTAAATACTCGTTGCTGGGTTTCCTCATCAATGTACATCACCATTCCATACAGGGTGTTTTGTGAGTGCCATAATGTGTTAGAGCTTTGTGGTGTAGTCTCTCTTGCTCTCATTTATTAAAATGAATGCCAGCATCAGATGCCTTTGACCCTTGCCAGAGTTTGTCACTCCTTGGCCACTCAAGCAGAGGCTTACTGTGGCTGAAAGCTTTTCTGAGAGGTGACTACAATGTTTCAACAGACCCTAGTGTGATCACAGTTTGCAGACACTCACCAGCACTTGGCACTCAAGTCTGAATGTTAAAAACATGGCCAGATACACTTAATACTTGGCAGAGGAAAGAAAAACCTTGACACATCATTTTGTTGTACTTGGAACCTGGACAGTTGTAGATAAGTGAGGGCTTTTGCTTGGTCCATAGGTGTTCTCCCTGTCTTATCTGGGAGATGAGACTAGGGCCATTTCCGCACGAGACCGTTATAGCACTATGATTCCACTTTCAACATCCTATGGAATCCTGGGGTTTGCAGTTTTGGGAGGAGCCGGCTGGCCCCTCCCAAAACTGCAAACCCCAAGATTCCATAGGATGTTGAAAGTGGAATCATGTTGCTATAACAGTCTCATGTGGAAATGGCCTGGGAATATAATCTAGATTTAGAAGGTCCTGACAAACTGTCATGGAGAAGATGAGCAACCACGCTGCAAAACAGACAGTAACTTGCACTTCCACTATTTAAAAAAAGAGAAACACAGTCCTCTCTCTACACTCACAGGTTTGACTTTTGCAAAGTTAACTTTTCATAAGGCATTCGCTTGCCTCCCTCTCATTCTTCCCCTCCCATTCCCCTGCCTCTTGTCTGGAGGTGTGTGTCTTCCTTCCACAAATCTGGGCAAAAGGCAAGCAAATGGCTAGAGGCAGCCCCTTGCGTGTGCCTGTTCCAGTCATGTCACTGCCCTCTCGCATTCACTTGCCTATTGCCCAGATGCCTGGAAGGCAGCGTGCCTAGACAAAATGCAAGTAAATGGGAGAGGAAGGTGCACACTCACACCTTCTCCAGGCATGCAGCTGCCCTCTTCCACTGGCTTGCTAGTTGCCTGGGTGCCTGGAAGGCAGTGTGCCCAGGCAAATCAAATGTGAATGCGGGGGCGGGGGGAGCCAAGGAGGGAAATGGGAGGAGGAATACTCATTTGGGTAGAGGGAGGAGACATTTGTATTTTTTTTACTTTCACAAGGGTTCTGTACACTGAACTCTCATAAAAATCAGGGGCCACTATACTATGATTTGCATATTATTAGAACAGGGTAGCTATGTGGCCTACTTTGTGGAGGATGGCACTGTGATTTTTAGTTAAACTCTTCATAATCAGTATTGTAGATTAAGATAAATGATTATACAGGCCATTTCCATCCACCCCCTCCCTAAATTGCACACCCCAGGATTCCATAGGATGTTGAAAGTGGAATAATAGCATTATAACAGCCTAGTGCGGAAATGGACTTAGAAGCACATAACAAGAACAACAACAATGTCCCTTAATTTTGTCATTGCTTAGGGTCTTTGGCTGCTTTAATTGACCAACAAGTCCTTTAAGACATTCAGCTCTTCTGTTTGAAGGGCCATCTGATCCAAGTCTAGTTGGAAGAACTATAAGAAGGTAGAGCAACTGCTTTGAACTTGCACGCTGAAAGCCCACAGGTCACCAAGTCACCAAGTTCTTCTGCCCTAGAGATGGGACTCAAACAATCCTCTAGATGTTGTTGGGCTACATCTCCCAGCATTCTGCAGCACAAGCTATGCTGAGATTGCAGCCCAACAACATCTGAAGGGCTGTGTGATTCTGTTCTGAACTATAAGGAGATGTATTGTATTTCTGTTTCAATTATAGTAATTGTTTCTTGATTTGTACCTATTTGTACATACAAATTAGCATGTGTCTATTTTTTGTACTTTTGAGTACTCCTGTGCTTTTCGTGAAGAATTTCTTTCTTTTTTGCATATGAATAAATGGCTTGGCTAATTTGGAACACATGCAGTTCTGGTCACCTCTTCTGGAAATGAGCTGGAAAAGGTACAGAAATAGGGAAAATAAATTGGTTAAGAGGATGGAAGCATCTCAGATAGAGGGAAGGGGGGGAAATACAAAGATGATGGGGATTTTTTAGTTGGGGAAGCTAATTGGGAGGGAAATAGAATTAGAAAAGTGCTTATTACAAGCCTGTCAATATACCTTGCATTTCCCTGAGGTAATAAACCTGAGTCTGGCACTTCATACTGCAGCTGGGGGCTCACACATAGAATGCTCCCCCATATAAAGAAATTCTTTCCACATAGAAAACTAATGTCAAGGGGGAAGGCTTGGCTAGATTCCTTCTCCTTGGCATGGACTTGCTTATGTAGAAGAACTATTTTGTCTTGATGAGCATTTCAATAAAGTGTGGTTGTCCACACTGGCAATTTGTACTGGTGTCATGCTGATACAGGTTTATCTCCTCAGAGAGAACAAAGAGTAAGGAAAGGAAGTTCCAGCACCTTCCTTCACTTTTAGCACACAGCAGTCTTTTTCTTCACCTCCTCATCATGAGGGGAAAAGGAGCACTATACCATGCTCCCGAGACAGAACTTGGAAATGATACTTTTTTGGACTATACCTCCCAGAACCACCCATCCCAGGCAGTGGGATTCCCAGAGCTGCAGTCCCCAAAAAGTAACTTTTCAGGGTCTGGCTCTTAAGTCACCAAAAGATCACCAGGTTCATCACTCCAATCAGTCACTCAGTCAATGTCTACCTTGGTACCCATCCTTGACACCAGAAAGTATATTTAAAATCTGTGGTTGGCAACTTACTACTATTTGAGGGTTAGAGAGAAGACTCTACATCCCTTGCCTGACCTTAACGGTGGCATCTTCATACCCTCCAATTGTCCTGATTTCTCAGCAACAGTCCTGATTAATCCTCTGTCATCTGACTTTTTAAAATGTCCCAGTTTCTTTCTCTTCCACATTCTCCCTTTTTCCTCAGCAAACGTCACTTGCTGCAAATTGGGTCCAAAAGGTAAAAGTAGTTTGAACTCAATCCATTCAGCAGTGGATAAAAGGAGAGGGGCAGGTGGGATTTTGCCCTTCCCTGCAGACTGAGGCAAAAGCAAGCTGCTGTAGCCTCTCCTAGCTTGTGTGTTTTTCCTTATTAATGACTTTTATCCTCTTCCCCACACTCTGATGTTGTTTGGCCACACATGTCCCAGTTTTCACCTCTGAAAGGTTGGAGGGCGTGAAGCAAGACTGAACTCCCAGTCTGCCTGGATTTTGTACATCAAGTATTATGAATGAGAGAGCCTGGATGCCATTTTGTCCTTTGCCTCAGGTGGGGCCTGGGTAAGTTTTTGTGGTTTTTATATCTAACATGGAGGGAGAGGCTTTTTATAGAGAGGATTACATATCTCCCTAAATCAATGTGGTTCTCTTACCTCCAACCTTCTACACACACACACATACACACGGGGTAGGGGGGATCAGTTGAATGACATATAGGAATATATCACATAAACCATGGCATAAGCAACGTGTTCTTAGCTGTGAACTTTGCTTGTGGAATTTGCTAGTAAAAAGCACATTAACAAACACAGCATATACACAACGTTAAATAAAATAAGCCCTTGAGAAGCATAACTACATTTTTTTCAGGCTCTAGCCTTCCCTTGATAAATGTGAATTTAATCCAGGCACATAAATTATTTTAGTGTGACATTTTATTGCTTGTTGTCATTCCTGCTGTCATCACTGCTTAACCCCCTTGAAGTACATAAAACTTTCATCTAGATTCTTTAAAAGGCTACAAGCTGGACCAGTACGATAGCCTCACCACAAGTAATAGCCATAGTGGGTTCTTCGTTTATGGTATGAGCCCAGCTTCATAATTTGTCCCATATATGCCCCACCCAGTTCAACTAGAAGGCTGAACAATGAGCTCTTGCCCATGTTTTCATGTGTCTGATGAGTACTCCATTTTGAAAAAAATGCATCTATTACATGCACATGTTTATCCATTTATTTGTTTTTCACCTTATAACAAAATCATCCCTGCAAACATTCTAGAAAGAGTTATAAAACTGCAACAAAGATTTTAATGGCAACACATGCACTAGCCTATTGATGCTATCCCACAGTTGGCTTTTCCATGCTATAATTCCTAGGTCCTTGCAATTCCTAGGTCCTTGCAATTTAGAAGACAGGTTCACAGACCACTGATGATCTGTGAATTCCATTCTGGTTGTTCACAAAAAGGCTACAAAACACCCAAAAATATCTGTAGTTTGCTCTGCACTTAAAAGATTGATTCATGACAAAAGAGTTGGACCATTTCAACCATGATCAGATTATCTAACAGGGTGGGACAGTCGTAGTCTAAGGACTGTAACTTTCATAATATAGCTGACTCATTTTTTCCCAAAAAATTGATCAAGAGGTCCTTCTCAATAGCTTGACCTAGGCCTGTAATTTTCATAACGCAGTGTTAATTTTGATTTTTCTTAACATAGAACAAAGATAACCTATATCAAATGATCCACATTTGGCTATAGTACCAGTAGTGATGATGTATCTTACTGTAAATAAAGTGAACAGTGTGGAAGACAGTGAGGCTCAGGAATGGCCCTATCATTAGGCAGAGTGTGGTAGTTGCTTTAGGACGCAAATCCTGGGGTTCAGCATCAGCCTTTATCCTACTGTTTCCCTTCTTGCCTCTACATTAGCCTGTTCTGTGCTCACTAAACTAACCAGCTGTCCTCAAGTACAATCAAAGATGTTATGTCATTGCCAATGTTGAAGTAAGATGGAGCCACTATTCTTGTCAAATTTTCTACACTGAACTAAGGTGCTATCTTGTCCTTTCTCTCAACCACTGAACTATCTTGAGACAACCTAGGAGACGTTCTGGCCCTAATATCTCCAAGGTTATAGATGCACTAATGACATTCACAATTATGATTTTAAAAAAATCAATTACCTTTGTTGGCATTGGTTTGACTGATAACTTAAAGCAAGTCAATCTCCTAGGAGTTTATATACGGTTTTTGGAGGCAATGCTTCATGTATAAACCTCTGAAGAACTTACCGAGAGATGTCACTAAATATCTGTATAGCAGCTTCTTACCCTTTGCTTTATTAAGGCAGAAAGCAAGATTCTCTTTCTTGAAGCTGTCTAATCCTCATAAGGCCTTTCAAACAAGTGGTCATCACCACATATTGTGGTGATTGTTATGGTTGTTTCACATCAATTCAGCTTCAAGTTATAGCAACTATATGACTAAAAAAAAAAAAAACCAAGAGGGCCAGGCATCAACTGCCTTGGTCAGGTTTTGTAGACACAGGGCCACAGTTCCTTAACTGAGTCAACCCACCTGTAGTGGGTTGTTGTGCAGTCTTCCTCTTCTCCTGCTGTCTCCTACTCTGCCAAACATTATCGTCTTTTCCAGTGAGTCACATCATCTCATTAAATGTCCCAAGTGCAACAGTCTTAGTTTAGTCATCTTAGCTAAATATAAGCCTTTTGATCTTAGTGATTAATTCACAGTTATGGAATAGGTGAAAAAAGTATTCAGTGGGACTGACCTGAATGCTCTCCCAGTCAAAGTCACAAGGCAGCTTTCAGTGACCTCTAAGGCAAAAAGTGTGGATTTTGGACATTCGTTGAAGCAAACGTAGCCATTTATGGCATATCAGCCTTGTAGAAAATTCTGGAATTCCTGGAGAAGTCCCTGGCAAAGCTTGTGCTGTTAGTTCCATGAATTTCAAATGGTTCAGTGCTATCATGATATTCTCATACTTCCCTTTCCCAGTTTCTATTCAACAAAGGAATTGGAAGAGCCAATCTCCCTGAAACAATCATGACTTCTGGTATCTCTTTATGGGGGGCCCTCACTATATACACATATCTAGACTTCTGGAAATAAGGCCCACTGAACGCAGAGGGACTTGAGTAAACATGCACACAATTGCACTTTTCCTCTTCTCCTTTAGTAAATGTATCCTCTCTCTTTCAGGTGCTTTGGACTCCATGCTAGAAACATGGAGAGATTATAAAAAAGTTAAATAAATTGTCCCCACCACCCACACTTCTGCATTTCACAGCAACTGTTTGGATTGTGTTTTCACATTTTGGGTCACCACAGAGCAAAATGTATTTGGGGTGTTTTTCCTGCCTTTTCCCACAGCAACCAACCTTTGTTTCCTAATTAGTGGGATTACAGGCATTTTGCAATCTCTGTAGGGTTGTGTATATCTCGGAAAGTCTTGATTCATATCCTCAATTTATCCACAAATTGCCTGGGTGTACTTCTGTCAGTGGTGTAGCTTAAGTAAACCTCCCAGCATTTCACAGATGAAAACTCAGACATGTGTGGCCAAGCAACAACAGAGTGTGATCTAGGAGGCAAAAGTTATTACCAAGGAAGAACATACAAGCTATGAGATGCTAGAGCAGTTTGGGTTTTTTTGCCTGAGTCTACAAGGAAGGACAAGATTCCACCAACTCCTCTCGTCTCCCTTCCCCCACTGAGTTGAGTGCACACTACTTTTGCACATTGAACTCAGCTTACATCAATGAAAGTAAGCTGAAGACAAAGGGGGAAAGCAGGAGGAGGAAAGAGAACTTGAAACATTTTAAAAGCACCTGTTTGCAAATTACAGTGGTATAAGTCAGACTTACATTTTTTGTCATTGCAGAGGTCACAGTTCTGTTCTGACCATGCAACAACTAAAATCCCCTCCAAAGTTACTGTATAAGCAGCACACCCACCCCAAATATAGCCATTACCATGTAGCTGGAGAGCAAGGGGATGAGCAGACATGCGTCCAGCTATTTTGCTGTAGCTGAATGTGCTAAGAGGCCATCATCCACTGGTCCCAAGGACCCCTGAAGACCTCTGCACATGCCTATTGCCATGTGTCCAGCTACAAGAAAATAGCTGGAGGCATCATCACTCATTCCTTCCCTCCTCTTTGGCAATGGTGATATTGAGGAGGGGCTGTGCTGCTTACAAAGTGAATTTTAGGGGAGACATAGCTATATGAGAGACGTATGTATCCCAATGCAGAATCTTGGTCTCTGTTTCTATATTCTGAACTTACCGCAATGCTAGAAATTTCAGGAAATTTAAATTGAAGGAGAATTTCACAGAGGGACAGAATTCTTATTTGGGCCCTAACTCCCCCTGCCTCTCATAGGCCTGACCAATATTATGCTTTCTATGGCAATATCAGCAAAGCTCTCATTCCCAAATGCTAAGTTTTTAACCTCTCTGTCCTCACCATATGGAACATCTTGACATGGCTTATAAGAGTAAAGAACAGTCCCGATGAGGCTCTTATCCAGAGCTTGGAGAAATTGCTTTATTTATTAAAGTACTAGTTTATCACTTCCCAGCTTGTTCAGGCCATTCAGGGAATATACATCAGGTGAAAACATTCTTTGAAAACCAACCCAAACAGTTTTAAAAACACACACAACCTTAAAACAGTCTCAAAGTCCAATCTGGCTTAAAGAACCAAAGGCCATACAGAACAACGCAGTTTTGACTGACTGCTGAAAGCTCAGGCTGGGATGGAGCTGTCCTGACTTCCCTTGGGAACGGGTTCCACAACCAAGCTGCTACTACAGAGGAAGCCAGTAGGGGATTCTGGGAGTTGTATTTCCAAAAGTATTTTTTTTGTAGACTTGCAATTATCAAGATGATGATCTTCTTACCTGTTGACTCGTGAGCAATAGCTTCATGACCTTTGTAGATGGCACTAGAAATTTAACTAGTCAAATAAGACAGCTAAGGGAGCCTCCAACCACACGAAGTTGATGGAACAGGGTAGCTTGGTGTAGTGCCATCTACAAAGGTCATGAAGCTATTGCTCAAGAGGCAGCTGCCCAAAGAAGGTGGTAAAAAGGGAAAAGAGAAGGCAAAATTATTGTTATTTGAATACAATGAAGGTTAGGAACATTTCCAAGACCAATTATCACAGCTTATATAGTAAAGGATATTTAAAATAAGAGTTGTCATAGTGGTTTGAAGTAATTGGTCAGTAAATGGGTCTTCTTTCTTTGTTTTTCAAAATATGGTAACTATAAGTAACCTGTCCACAAGTCATTAACACATTCAGAAGACAAAAATCAACATTTTGAATTGAGTCTGGAAACAAACTGGAAACCATTTAAGTTGTGTGGTGGGATCAAAATATCCAGTCCCCAGTTAACAAGTTAGCAGGTGTATTTGGGACTAACTGGTGTTTCCTGGACTGTTTTCAAAGGCAGCTCCATGGACAGCACACTGCAGTAGTCTAGTACAACACAGCAGCCATACCGTAAGAGGCAATACTATATATGGTTACTTGGGAGTATGTCCCTTTGTACTCTTGAGGGATTTATTTCCTAGGAAATAGGCATCAGTTCAGATTGTAAACTATTCCAAGCAGTAGCATGGAGAATTCACAGCTGGGATGTCACTTTGAACAACAGACTTGGGTGGCAAGTAGAACACCATATGATGTTCCCCAACCCCTTCCTTAAACACTTGCAGACTGCACACAATGTTCTCCTTCCTCTCAGCTGAATTTCTGCATTAAGTGATCAGGTTTTTCTGTTCTTTTAATAGCTGCATAGAGAACGAAGCTTTGCCAAGTGGAGTGTTTGTACAATAGTGGAGGGAGGAAGTTCCGTTTTTCTAAAATCCCATTTTACACAGCTGTTAAAAGTCAAGGTGTCATGTGCTTCTCTGCATTTCATCAGTCCATACTGCTCAAAAAATGATCAGCTTTCTCTTAAGCTGATTGATTAAAAAAGATAGTGGACACAAGAAAATCAGTTGATGGGTTAAAACGACGTCCAAAATCCACGTCCCTCTTTTCTTGGAATGGAGAATAACTGTTCATTATGATCTGCTAATTGTTATGATCTGTTAAGTGGTGTTTTGGCCTTTAGTTCTTTAACCACAGTTTCTCAAGAACTAGTTGGCTTTTAAGATTTTATAATTAACAGGTCCTGTAATCCCTCTATTTAACCTTCATGTATTCTTTCTCATCTCTATTCCTGTCCAAACCAATTCACTCTGTTCTTCACTCTCTTGGAGAACCGTCTGCTTATAATCCAGTCCTGTTGGCTTCTGGTAGGTGCTTACATCACCATTGGCTGTGCCACAGGCTTGCAATATTTGCCATTATCCAGTAGCTGGTTAGCAGGTTTAACAGCTCTTCCCTTCCAGTTCTTTATTTTTCCCCTTTCCCAGTAGACAGAAATCCATTCCAAATATAAAATATTTACCAAAAAAACCCACCCTGCATGCAAATCTTTATTTCTTGGACAACTAATCTGGAATCTTCAATCATGAGTTTCAACCAAAACTATGAAGTCTGGAACAGAATTTGCATTCAAAGGAGCTAACATGCAATCTTTTGCTCAGTTTGCTGGATGTGACTGAGCTCTTGCTTTCCTTGTACAGCAGTTCTACCGGCTGGGCAGGAATTCTAACATCAGAAGCCAGTAGGGATGTATTTGTCACTAATTTTCTTTTCAAAGGAAGCAATGAGTAATTTTAGCAATTTTCTTTCCACTGCGAGAACGACTTCAAAAACCACACAGTTTTCGAAGCCTATGCACAATTTGGGACCAATTCTGTGCAAAATTTGCATATGGAAATGCATAGAAATATTATTTCCTGCCCAGAAAATGCTGGTTCTTGCCCAGAAAATTCTGTATTCTGTGCAAAACAACTACATGTAGATTTCGTGCAGAATAAATCCTAAACTGCAAAGATTCTTATCCATCCAGGATTCTTCTTGTTAGCATTCTTCAACACTCTTAAAAACATATTTTTCTATCCTTTTTGAATATTTTAGAGTATTCTTTCCACCCCTAGAGGCCAGTAGTGGCTGCTGGGTCCCATGTTGGTGGGACAGTGAATCTACTTCAGGTATTAATCTAAATTTCAGTGGAGCTAATCAAGCTGCTGAACCTATTTTTGGGATAGGATTCAGCACCTTGGATAACTTCTATAAAATTTGGACTAAAACCCATCATGGAGTACCTGTCACCCCTATAGAGTTAGTTAAAGTTAGCAGTTTCTGCTCTGCACCACAATATGTTCCTGACGTCATTTTTCCTGAGTGAATGGAGTTTCTCCATATTCTGCTTCTGATTATGTATTCTATCTGATTTCTATATTGGCCATCAGGAATTACTTTTTACAGATTTAATTAGGTATTCTCAGGTGAATTGAAGAACAACAAAGCTCCTAAGCTTTTAACAAACCTGTAGCTCAAGTGGGTATGCGCGCATATAACACACAAACATACACATACATACTCTATATAGCATACTTTCCCACATTTGACAGATGAAAACCAGCATGTGTGTGGCCAAGCAACCTCAGAGTGTGGTCCAGATGGTAAAAGTTGTTAATGAGGAAAACCATATGAGCTAGGAGAAGCTGGAGCTGTTGTTGTTGCTGCTCCTGTTATTGTTATCTTTATTTATATCCCACTTTTTCTCAGCTTGGGACTCAAAACAGCTTACAACAATTAAAAAGACATGGTTAAAAGCCATGGAATACAAAAGTTAAAACACAATTAATCAATCAAGAAGAAATTTGCTTTTGCCTGAGCCTACTGGGAAGGAGAAGATTCTGCTCCCTCTTCTCCCTCTTGCTGAGTTAACTGAGTGCAGAATACTTTTGTACTTTGAAATCAATTTACAGCTCTTGAAATAAGTAGTGGATGAAGAGGGAGAGTGGGACTTTGGGGAATATCTGAAAAAAGTGGGATGACAGAGGATTAATTAGGCCAGCCCTTGCCAGATTGAGACAGCTGGGGAGTATGATTTAATCCAGATGTGCCAAAGAGGTTTGCCAAGTGTTGGTGTTTTGGTGCTTAGCTGTGCTGCTGATCTGACATTCTTTCTTTGTTTCTTACTTAGAAGTATTACTCATGCTTTTGTGCACATAGGAAAGCTGAGAAAGGATTTTTTTCTTCCATGGAAGTACTGAACATCCATCAAATATCCAAACCTCCCTTCCCTCTCTATTTGGCAGTGATGCGGCACAAATTCTATGCAATTACTAGCTACTTCCTCCTCCTCCTCCTCTTCTTCCTCCTTCTTCTTCTTCTTTCCTGATGGTCAAACAATGTTCTATGTTTATGTCACCATTCTAGCATACCAGAATCTGGAGCAATACCAACCAAAGTTTATGTAGGACTTTGACTCTCACAACACAAGCCACATCTGACCATGAAGGATTCTGGAAAGCTTCATTTGAAGTATTTGTTGGAAGCAAAGTGTTCTTAACAAAGCCATAGTCTGTATGAACCAGTTCTCTACATTTTCCTGAATTAGAACTACTAATTTTCCAGAATTAGTTGATAATTATATAAACCATTATGAACAGGTGAGTATGCACACTTTTCACCCTCAATGAACTCTTTTACTGCACTCTTTCAAGGTTCACCCATCCTTCCTTCCTTTCTTTTTTCCTCCAACTCTCCCCTTTCCTTTCTGATGAGCTTTGGGTACTTCCCTCTGTTTTCTTTTCCTTTCTCCTCTTTCTGTTTTTGACAGTAAGTAAGTGGCCGTTTCAATAATCTTTTAGTAGAAATGCCTGTGAATATTCACAAAAAACAAGTGAGACTCTAGAAAGCAAAGGGGCATGGAACAGACATAGATTAGGATTTTCTTTTTAAAAAATGCTATTTCCATCCTTACCAGAATAAAACTGCCAAGATTCTTCAACAGAAGCCATGACAGTTCAACTGGCTATGCATCTCGTATCCATTTGGAGTGTAGACACACTCTTAAATAACTGATTGAAGTGTGGAAGTGTGTGGCAATACTACGAGAAGCAGCCTTTCACTGATACTTTCCCAGAGACATTATAAAAAGGCATCCTGCCCCACCGTATCCCAGTCCAAGGGCTTTGTTGTCATAGGTATTAACAGAAAACCTCACCACAAAGCAGAAGCAATTATACATCTATTGGCAAAGCGTTTTTCTAGTAAAGACTGAAGTACTAGAGGCTAATATTTTCTAGAAAGCACATTTTCATGATATTAAAAATTAAATTACCACTGACATTAAAAAAAAATTATAATTATAACAGAAAGAAACCTGGCCTAAAGGATGGGGAATCACACGGGTCTTCCACAAATGGTTTAAATTACTGGCTGGCAAAGCACTAAAGCACATCCATTCAAATGCATACGAAGACAGAATTAAATAGGAAACCTAGGGTTTCCCAGACATTTTTTTCCAGACAGTATGTCAAATTCCCAGCAATATGTTTTATAAGCTATGAGAGTCGTCCGTTTTCCCCACACACATGCACACCCGCCGCCTTGTTTTTTCACCTCCACACTCTTTTGACGAGATGACTTCCTGGAGCAGTGAGGTCACTCCAGCCATAAGTGTCAGACTTGAAATCTTTGCAGGGAAGGGGAAAAAATAGATGCCAGAGTGGTGGTCATGCATGAGAAAACAACACTCAGATTGTGTTCCTTGGCAGAAAACTGCATGGATGCAGAAGATGAGAAGGATGAGAGGATGCCTGGAATAAGAGCTTAACTCCCGAAATGAAATCAGTGCTCTCTGAGTTGCTGAAAGCAGCATAACCGATCTCTAAATTCTGCTATGATCATATCAGCTTGCCAACTTTTTTTGCCTTTAACAGTAAAATTATATGTACCCAACAGACCTTAGCCAGGTGACTAAGCATCTGCCCATGCTGTGAAAAATGCTACTGATATCTAAGTCCACAAAAGGGTGATACCTTTATTGGACAACCAAAATACAGGAAACACATCATGCAAGCTTTCAAAACTTCACTGGCTTCTTCATCAAGCAAAAGGTGGTTTAAATTCATACAGGAGAAAAGCTACTTTTTTTCTCCTGTATTATTTGTAACTTTTTGTCTGATGAAGAAGCCAGTGGAACTTTGAAAGTTTTTATACTATATTTTCTACATTTTGGCTTCCCAATAAAGGTATCACTCTTTGCCGGATTTTGGTTATTTTTGTATTTTGCTGCATGGCTAACAGAGCCACCTGTCAGGATGCATGGCTCCTGCCCTAAATATGCTGAATGTGTATTAGCATACGTAATAGAATAAGTTTACTGGATTGAACAGGGCTATAGTTTGCCAAGTGCTATAATGTATCAATTGCCAATTGCTATTTGCAAATATGTATCTGGTTTGAACTTCTAAAGTATCTCAAGGCACCAAATGGTTAATCACTACATTGTTTGATGTCACTTTGTATCCAGGCAAGGAGGAAGAAGATAAGAAGGAGGAATGTTAAAGTAGCAGGAAGGTGTTATGGCAGTGGTTCTCAACCTGGGGGTCGGGACCCCTTTGGGGGTCGAACGACCATTTCACAGGGGTCGCCGCTCCTCAATCCTGCCTCCCCTTTTAAAAGAAGGTGGCCTCACAGCCAATGGGAGCAGTGCTTCTGAGACCCCTGCATTTCCCCGTCTTTCCCTGCCTGGTGGGAAAGCACTGGAGGAGCCTGAGGTGGAGCCGGAGGTGCGGAGAGTGGGAGGAGAGAGCTGGAACCGGAGCGTTAAGGCAGAGGTGAGGAGAGGAGACCCCGCGCTGGCAGGAGGGGAGACGAGGCATGCAGTTGGGTGCAGCTGGGCGCTGCTTGGATGCTCGTGCCTGCACCCCCACACACACACGGTGGGCTTCCCCTTCAGTGTTCCTTTCCCCTTCATGCCGGCTTGCAGAGTCAGAGTTGCTTGCTGGGGTGAGTGAGCAGCCGGGTGCAGCTTGGACGATCGCACCCGCACCACACACACGCACACACACACACACACAGAGGGCTGCCCATTCAGGGTTTATGGCGCTGCAGCGGGACGTCTGGGAGGTAAGACCCTGTCCCCTCACCCTCTTTGCCTCATGCTCATTCATGCCGGCAAACAGAGTTGCTTGCCGGGGTGAGCGAACAGCTAGGCTCCGCTTGCTTCCCAAAGTGGCGGGGCTGCAGCAGCGGCAATCGCCCGATCGCCCATTCATTCTGGGCACGCCACTCCATGGGAGTTGTCGGTGTGGCTGTCGCCTTTGGTTTGGCAGGCAAAGGGGGAAACTTTCCTGCAGTGGATCTGCCATCTGACGGGGGAGATTGGTCCCTCCGAAACCGAGAACTCGGTCGGGAAAGGAGCAGGGGGCGTCAGCCAAGGGCTTTGGTTTGTGTAGCAAGAGCCGCCGAGGCTCCTTGGTTGTTGTTGTTTTGTTTTTTTGTTTTTTTTTTGGTTTTTTGACCCGAAAGCGCTGCCCTGATCCATCCTGTGGACTTTGGCCATTTCCACATTCCAGTGTTACAGCACTATGATTCCATTTTCACCATCCTATGGAATCCTGGGGTTTGCAGTTCAAACTGTAAACCCCAGGATTCCATAGGATGGTGAAAGTGGAATAATAGCGCAACAGTCTAGTGCAGAAATAGCCAGGACGGCTTTCTCCTCTTGCTTTTGTTGTGCGTAGACCCTTGGTGCTTGCCACATACACATGTTGTGTTCTTTGCCCTGACTGTCTTGCATTCCTCGCTTTTTGTACGTTCAGCGTCCACACTCCCTTTAAGGGAGGGAGGGAGGGAGTGAAACAAAACGCATCTGCTTATGCCGCCACCATCTTTCCTCTCTCCCTGTACTTTCCTCCCTGCGCCTCGTGTAAAATGTGTGCTGTTTCAGCCTTGCCTTTGGGAGTGACTGGCTTTTTGAACTGTGGAAACCCAACATTCAGAACTAGAACTACTGCCTTAATTCTGGCATTGATGGACGCTTTCTGTGCTTAAAAAAGGGGGGGAGGGTTACCAGTTTTTAGGCATTAGAAGTCTATCCAGAGCAGTGATTTAGGGCAGTGTTTCCAATCTATTTGATGTTGGAAATAACTAACTAAATAAATAAATAATAACAACAACAAAAATGATTTTATGGTTGGGGGTCACCACAACATGAGGAACTGTATTAAGGGGTCGCGGCATTAGGAAGGTTGAGAACCACTGTGTTATGGGAACAGACAATGAAAAGACAAGGATACCATATATTGTTCTCACTCCCAGGATGAAAGACATGTACATAACAAAGGGTTTGAAAAGGTGCCTCTAGTGGTGGACTGATGTAACATTTTTGACTTTCACCACTCATTGCTATGCTCATCTAAATTTGTATGACAAGGTCTAATACCTGTAACCATCCAACATGTGGTAGTCTCAGCAACTTCTTAGGAAAGTTGCTTGCTTTGCTCCAAATAAATGCTTCTGTTCAAAATCTGAGTGAAGTTTGTGAGTGCAGGTTACATCACACTGCCCCAAATATATTTCCTGATATCTTAAAGTTATTAGTTTTACAGGTCAAGAAATAGATCAGGTTATTTCTTCAAGTCAGTAGTAAATTCTGTTTCTGGCAGTGAAAGGTTTTCCTGTCAGCTGCTCCCAGATCCTTGTAACAGGAGATGCCAGGGACTGAATGATGAACCTTCAACATGCAAAACCTGTGTTCTGCCCTGGGAACTCTCACTGCTCCTTGAACAGAACATCACATCAATCATAGTTCAACCAGGGACTACATGGTGTGTGTGGTATCATTTTTTTCCCATTTTGTCACATCAGTTAACAAATCCCTTGTAAAGCCATAAGACCGGGCAAGCCCTGTCCCCGGATGAGATAAGATGGTTTTACCTTTACAGAGGGACTTAAGGTTCAAAGGTGAAGCCTTGTTTCCCTTCCCCAACCCAACTATGGGCAATAGGTGGGCAACATACAAATGAGAAAAAATGTACAAAAAGTTTTTTTTTAATATCAGACATTTGGCTTATAGAATTCTGATTTAGAATTTGGTTTGCCTTATGTAGAATTTTTGTTATATTATTTTCATACTGTTCTAGCATTTGCAACCCTGTAGATCCTGATTTGTCTGCCCTGTCCCATTCCAGACTGATTTGTTTAAGTAAAAATACTAAAATTAAGAACTGCTATGCTTCAGAGCATGCCTTCAACTGCAAACTTTAAACCAGGAAACCACTAACCATTCCTCTTTCCCTCCTCCCTTTCCTTTTAAAAAGTATGAGCTCCCTGATGGCAGTGTTCTAGGATATGATGGTAGGGAGCACCATCAAAATGCCTGTAAATGTATTAAATAAATACATTTTTTCCAGGAATATATACAGCAGGGGAATGGAGCAAATGTTTTTCTTTGCAACCACAGCGCACTGCAATGGGTTGCTCCAATGATCTAATGCTAAGCGTGTTTTACATTTATTAGTAAGAATTACTCACAAAGTAAGATGGTGCTTTGAGTTTGGTTGTTGTTGAGTATAGGGTTTTTTAAAACTGGTGAAAGCCCAAGAACCCTTTAATACATGACCTCAAATGTACAAAACACTGTGTTCTGCTATCCCACAGGACAAATCTCCCAAAGAACAATAAGAACCATTCAGATAGTTTTTATTTTTGTGTTTCAGGCTAGTGCAATGTAGACTTGGAGATAAAGTTGCTGGTTTCAATATCAGGTTGGTTTGTGAAATGCAAAATTGTTGCTGGGAACAGCCTGAGGGTATCACAATATGCACCCCACCAAAAGAAGAAACGATAAAACAAAAGAGAAGACTATTGTGCCCAACATCCTATATACGCTAAATTAAACTACGGTATATAATTCACTATTGTGGAGAAGACTGTAATCTGGTGCCCTGCATGCGACTCAATCTGTTGTCTAGTTGCTAATGGATGATGTACAGTTTCTCTCTCTTCGTATGGTTCTCTGAACTTTAAACAGGACTTTGGGTGGATAGTCCTTCAAACAGAAGATACCTTAAAAAAGGGTACTGTCCTCTAGCAGTTCTTCAAGAAAGGACCAGCTCCTGTCAAGTAGGACACATGGCCATTTCTGCAGTAGCCTGTCATAGGCCATTTCCACACTAGCCTGTTATAGCGCAATGATTCCACTTTCAACATCCTCTGGAATCCTGGGGTTTGTAGTTGGCCGGCCGGCCCCTCCCGAAACTGCAAACCCAAGGATTCCAGAGGATGTTGAAAGTGGAATCATCGCGCTATAACAAGCTAGTGCGGAAATGGCCATAGTGTTATTATTTCACTTTCAACATCCTATGGAATCCTAGAGTTCTCAGAAATAGTACTATAACAGGCTAATGCCGAAATGGCCTAGTGAGCAGTTACCCTAGACAAAGCTTGGACCGAAAATGCAGAGCAGTCTCTCCACTAGACCACCATCCAACTAACAACAACAATTGTTTTTATCATATTGTATATATGTTATCTTCCTACAGCTATTTGTGAATTGTTTCTGTGAAAGTAACTATTGTTTTCATTACTTTCTGCATTTCAGTTCCCTCTGATTTCAGTATTCAGTTACCAGCCCAAATCATGTATACAGTATATACAAATAAATGTCATGTCAACTGCAGGGGGTAACATTTCATGCATCTGATGCGTGCACTCTGACCACTAAAACCTTATGCCATAATAAATTTTATAGTCTTTAAGGAGCTACAAGACTTTATTATTGTTGCTGCTTGTTTGTTAGCTGCAATGGATTAGATGTTGCTAACTCTTGGGAAGTTATTACAATTCCCAGGATTCTTTAAGCAAAGCAATGATAGTTAAATTGGTATAAAGGTGATACAAAATAGTGTAAATATTTCATTTTGTCTTATGAGTTCTATCAGATTTTGCCTCTGAAGAATATAATGATTTAGCTTCTTAAAACACATTAAACTTGCAAATACGTAATAATCTGCCAAGTATTCCATGAAAGAAAGCCTGTGGGTTTTTCTTATATATTTTCTATATATGCCGCATAAGAGGGCCAGCATGGGTAGTGGTCTGCGTGCTCAACTAACTCTCTGGGAGACCACGATTTGAATCCCCACTTGGTCATGGAAACCCATAAGCTGATCTTGGGCAAGTCACACTCTCTCAGCCTCAGAGGAAGGCAATGGCAAATCCCCTCTGAACATATCATTCCAAGAAACCCCTTTGATAGGTTGGCCTGAGGGTCACCAAGTCAGAAAGAACTTGAAAACACACAACATATGTGCAGCATGCAGTACTCTAAACAGCTTTGATGCAGATTTTTTTAAAAAAAAAAACACTCTGGTTGCTTATTGTTGGGCTCTTACATACCTTACAGATGCAGGTATATATTTATGTAACTTTCCTTTTTATAAAGCATTATTATTATCATTATCAGCATAATTTTACACTGTTGTCTTTTGGTAACCACTATGTCAACCATGCTAAATACCAAAGTTTATAGTCAGATGTGGATTTCTTTTTTCAAAAGAAGGAATGAAAAGATGGAAACTTTTTATGACACTCTGTATAAATGTTTAACCTAGATGTTACTGCTGTGTGTTGCTAGCATCCAAACGCTAACACATTCACTTAAAAGCATATTAACACCCTATAAATCATTTTTGGAAATGTTAAACCTACATCCTTTATTCTAAAATGACTATTTCTTACACTGAATGGCAAATATTATTCCCTGCATTGAAGAATTACCAAATGAATTTTTTCAAAGGAAGAGCACAGAGAGGTACAAATGTAAGAGATCTATATCGGAACTAATCCTGGAGCTGGACCCAGATACAGCCCCCATTCAAAATGGCAGATGAAACTTTATCTCCCCATTTGGCCTCCATAGCTTAGCTATGATACCACTACATTTCCCATTATTTCTCCCATGCCTGGGGCAGCCATTGGAATATGTAGGGAAAAAAAAGCCCTCTGTGATGTATCTCCTATCTAAGTTGACCTCACACTACAATCCCTGGGTTCCTATCACTCACTTTGTCCTTTTACCCTCAAGATCCTCCCTTGATGTGGTACTTGGGCCTCAAGATGACCACTACCCTTGACAAATGTTGATCAGTGGGTTCAGTTTGGCAAAGCACGGCCAGTCTTCCTTATTATTCCTTGTAGAAAACAAAATTTATTGTAGCAGATAAAATAAGCATCTAGCATTATGGTGGTTTCACACAGAGTACATGGTAACACCATAGTTTCAAACACAATAAACAAGTACAGATTAACACTTATCCTTGAACTCCTTTCACATTCTCAGTTTCCTGAACTCCTGCTCCAAGCTGCTCCATTCCTATTCCTAACTGACCCTAACTCTATTTCTGACTGTCCTGATTAAGGCCATTTCTGTATAATGTCACTGTCCCACGATGGGGACAAGTTGCTGCTGGTCCATGAGTTGTGCTTTCACACAACGTTGTCGCAGTCCTGCTGCCAACCTGTCCCCACCCATCACAATTGTGGGATATTCCATTACCAGAAAAAAAATCCGGTAGTGGCCCGTGATGGCTCAATGCTCCCATCTCCAGTGCCATGCACAATGGGAGGAAGCACGGTCTAGGTGCTTCCTTCCCCAGTGCAGCATGAGAAAGAGGCTGACTGCACTGCAGAAGGAAGGCCTGTGGCACTCACTCTCCCATCCATAGGCAGCTGGTTGGGTGCGGAGGGAAGTGTTGGGGACATGCTCCCATCCCAGCAAAGGTGCTGCCAGGATGACATCGGGACAATGATGGAAAAAGATAAGGTGTGGATATGGCCTAACTCTGACTGGTCCTGGCATATCTCGCACTTTTAGCAACAAGTCTCTGATTTCTATATTTATCCCCACAGGCCCCTCCCACAGCATTCCATGAACTGTGATTGGCTGTTTCTACCCAGCTCGTTTCACCCTCTGTGACATCACAATCCACACAAAATTACATTCCATTAGACATTACAAAAGGAGAGCTAAACCCATCCATCAGAATTCTGTATAAGTTCCCCAAGGGAAGATGCTGGATATTTTTGTCCAATTTATAACATCCATATTGAGTACAAGATCACGAGTTGGAGGAAGTGGGGAAGATGAGGAGAGAGAAACTGGGGCATTTTAAAAGCAGTTGAAAAAGTGAGATGACAGAAGATTAATTGGGACTGTCCCTGCCAAATTCTGATTGTGGGAAAGTATGACCTACACTCTTACCACACTATGCCACAATCCTGCGTCATCCTGTCATGATCCTGGCAATGCCATTGCCAGGATGGGGTTGGAACTTGAACGTTTCCCACTGCACCGGTCAGCTGCTGGCAGATGGGTAATATTTACAGCCACCTCTTCCTGGGATGCACTACCAAAGGAAGTGCTTGATAGTACTTCCGCCCTTCCCATACATCCACAGCCAACAGGATTGTTGTGGGAAAGGGAGTCATTACTGGATTTTTTCTGGTAATGGTATACGGTGCAATCGTGACGGCTGGGGACGCAACAGCAGCAGGACCGCAACAACCGTGCAATGGCACACATCACAGACCAGTAACAATGGGTTCCCGTGCCACAATGGTGCCATCATGCAATAAGGGCCCTAGATGTGCATTAAATGATTGCACCATGTATAGGAGGAGAAAGGAAAGTGAAATTACCTAAGGATGAACCAAACAGCCCTTTACTCCCAGACTTGCAGCCCCGTTTCCATTTGTAAAACCAAGTGTTTGAAGCATTTCATTAGTAATGGTGGAACTAGCTCATTATCAACACAATGCAAGTATTGTCAGCTTTGGAATGAGCTAAAATGAGTGATGAAAATACTTTTAGCCACGTATAGCTGAGCAGTTCCCTATACAATGATAATAATCATGGCCCTTTTGGCACGGCATTTGACATGCAAAAGGGCCCCTGGAGCATTGTGCGATTGTGAGGAGCGATCCACACGATGCACTCACAATTCCGCGATGCTGCCGGGGCCAGCAGGTGCCGATCGTGCACTATTTCATTTTCGGGACGTCTGGGAGGTAAGACCCTGTCCCCTCACCGAAAATGGTGTGTGATCGCGCATCACTCCAGGGCCCCATGTGCACTTACCATGTGTGCGGAGCCTCCGGAGCTGCGGAGCCTCCGGAGCCGCGGTGCTTGCACTTCCTACCCCAGCTCAACCTGGGAAAATCCCAGGGTGCGCTGTGGAAGGAAGAGGAGGAGCTCTTATGCTCCCTGCTTGCTAGCAGGCAGTGGCTGTGGAGCTGAAGCAGTGGGGATGCAAGAGCCTCTCGCAAGAGGCTTCTTGCATGACCCCCACACCCCAGTGCCGCGAAAAGGTAAGCTGTGGAAAGGGTTCATATGTGGTTTTTCCCATGGGAGAAGGAGAAGAAACTGAAGGGGGGAGTATTTACATTCCCCATGCTACATTCTTCAGTTTTTAAAAAAACAGCATGTGGAGGAGGGACAAGCATGCTATTTCTTCCCCGGTGGGCAGTTTGCTGCCTCCACAATGTCTGTCTCATTGGTTCTTTTAGCCCCCATTAGTGTAAAGATATTGGTACTCATTTTTCACCCATGAGGCAAAAAGTAATCTGGAGGGAAGCTTTCTGGAGGTGGAAAAAGGGTGGCGAGGAAAGGGTTAAGCTGTTCATTTCAGCTTCCCTTTGGAAACAGCAACCTGTGTGGCAGCTTTAAGTCTGAACAGAAGAAAAACCCACTGAGAGGAAGAAACCTACCCGTTATGAAACATCATGTGTCGTTTCAGCTTAGGTTCTCCACAGTGCTTTACTGTGGGTTGGTCTCATGGAGGGCTTGTTTTCTTTCAGTGTAGATGCTCCCAGCTGTGCTTTTCCTGGTTTTTGACTATTTGTTTTTAAAAAAATATTTGCTTGACGTTGCTATGGGGACAGGGGAATCACAGATGGTAAGAGTTAGAAATTTTGCCACTGGAGACATTTATCATCATGGCCTTCCATAATGCAAACTCTTGTTCTTAGCATTCTCTCCTCTGACACAGTGGACACTCCTGTGTTTATGTTATGGGGAGAGGTACCAAACTGATATGCTGATCTGACAGGCAAGGAGAAATCCCTGCTTCTCCCTCACATCAGCAAGCATCAGAAGGTCTTGAGATCTTTCCAGGAGAGGGGACAAGCCTTGCTCTGCTGTATTGCACCAAAACTCAGGACAACTGGTTACTTTTTCTCACTCTCTCCACCCTCTGGTCACCATGTCCATGCAACAAAAGCTTTAATACAAGAGGATTACATCTCCCAGAATCCAACCAAACAGCACGGCTATTCTTGGAGTTGGATCCCCTAAAAGCATCTATTCCCTCAGCTGGAGAGCTGCAACTCTGAGCTGAGATGTGAGCAAGTTGTGGGCCTCTAAATGTTGGACTGAAACTATTGGCAATGGTTTCCAAGGCTGAAGGGAGTTGCAGTTTCGACAACATCTGGAGGGCCATGTGTTTGCCTGCCCTGGTTTAACTAGTAGATTGAAATGCAGGTTGAGCATTACATTCTTTTTATGTTGTAGCATTGCTACATTTAACAAAATAAAATTGTAATTATAGTACAACTATAAATATAGTTAAATTCTTCATAATCAGTATTGTAGATTAAGATAAATGATTATATAGGCCATTTGCATCCAGCCCCTCCCTAAACAGCAAACCCCAGAATTCCATAGGCTGTTGAAAGTGGAATAATAGTGCTATAACAGTCTCATGCAGAAAAGGCCATAGTTATAGGTAAGAGAGGAAGCATCATGTAGTGGTTTGAGCATTGGACTACAACCCTAGAGAACCCTAGGGTTCCATTCCCTGCTCTGCCATGGAAACCCACCAGATTATCTTGGGTGTGTCACACACTCTCAGCCCCAGAAAACTTTGTGATAGGGCCACCTTGAAGGCACACAACAATTACCACAGCAAATTATAGGTTGTTTATTAAACTCTGAAGAAGTACACTAAATAGACATAAATAACCATTTTTGGGGAGTTGGAACTCATGTGCGTGCTTTTTTTTACCTGTGTTTGTTTGTTAGTTTGTTTAGATTGTTTGTCTGCTTGGTTAGATAGTAGATATGTATTTCCCCCCTTATATGCCAATTTATGTATTTTTAAACAACTGTTCTAATAAAAATATTTTAGACAAACAAAATAAAATGCACAACCAGGGAAGGAGCACCTTGTCCCAAGACAGTAAGTCCCATTCCGTTCTTTGGGTTTCTGTTCCTCGTAAGTGGGTTTAAGACTGCAACCAGGACTTCAATCTGAGCTTTTGTAACTTCAACTGACATGAGGTAACCCTCATTGCTCCAAATGTCTTAATTGAGGATCTAAGAAACTGCCTGGTATAATTAAAATCAAAATAAGATTTAGTGGTTCCACTTTAAAGCATGCCTTGATGATGCATAGCCCTGTTAGAGACTCATTTTCAGTGATTCATAGATTTGCGCAAAGATTTCTTTTCCCATGCCTTTGCAAACTCTTTGCAGCAATTCAAAAATCAAAAACTATTTATCATGAAACTCCAGGAGAGCTCTAGTTCAAAGGATGATACATTTTTCTGCAGTTAATATAACCATTATCATTATACAAGACAGATACCTGAAAATGTGTAATACTGGCAATTCATGAGGTGGGAACAACAGAGAAGAAAAGAGAAAAAGAATATGTTTCTGTCTGTTGGTAGGGGGTTACCATCTATTTATTTCATTTAACTCCCAGTGGTTTCTAACAGATACCTGCCAAAGCAAAGGTATTTTTCCAATACAAAGGATTTTCTGTTATTACTCCTAAAAGCTGGAATTAAGCCAGAATGAATCATCTTTAGGGGGGAAAATCCAATTCACATTCCAAGAAATGGACACAGGAAGAACCAAGAGATTTTATAAGGACTGTGTACCACGGTAACATATCTCTCTGTATCCAGGAATTCAAATGCAGGGGGTCTAAAGCAGAGGTTTTCAAACTATGGCTCTTCAGGTATTTTGTACTTCAACTCCTAGAATTCCTGACCACTGACCAAGCTGGCCAGGATGTCTTGAAGCTGAAGTTCAAACACCTGGAGGACAGAAGTTTTAGAAGCTCAGGAGTGTAGTTACAGGGGAGGGGGTAAAAGAGGGTATTGCCCGCTTAAATAAGAATTCTGTCCCTTACCATGAAATTTTCTTTCAGTCTCCAAATTTCGAGATCGCAGTAACATAAAATTTCATTTCAGCCTTTAGGAATAACAATGTTTAAGTATCGGAACGGAAAGGGCAGGAAAAGTCACCAAGAGAATGTGAACACAGAAAATGTGAGAGTGAATGATTTTTGATGTCTTACTCTCTGCAATTTTAGAAATTTGGGGACTGAAGGAAAATTTCATGGTGGGGGCAGGATTCCCATATCCTCCTGATTTAGTAAGGAGAGCCCTAATTAATCCTCTATCACCCTGTTTTCTCAGCTGCTTTTAGAATGCCTCATTCTTCTTTCCTCCTCCCACTTTCCCCTTTGCCTTCAAGTTTAGGTCCATTGCCACAAACTGGGTTCAACGTACAAAAGAAGTTTGCACTCAACTAACTCAGCAGCAGTAGCTTAGGGATGTGTGGGCGGGAGAGCGATTCAACCCAGGTGGCAACATTTCTGGGGCATCCAGACCTGAAACTATGCCCTCACGTGCCCTGGCCACACCCCCACGCACCACCGCCATGCCCCCATACCCAGTGGCCATGCCTCTTGTGCTGTAGCTCCACTCCCTCTCCACACACTCCAAGCTCCGCCACTGCTCAGCAGGGCAGAAAGAGAAGAGGGAGGAAAATCTTGCCCTTCCCAGTAGCCCCAGGAAAAAGCATACTCCTGCAGCTTCTCTGAGTTTATGTCTTCAGTCTTAATAATTATGCCATCTTAATCCAACAAAATCCAAATCTACCAAGCAACGATATCTTTCTTGGGCCAACTCCAAAGCATAAAGCACAATATGCAAGCTTTCAAAGCTTAACTGACTTCTTCATCAGGCAAAGACATAGATAGAGCAGTGATAGAGCAGAAGAAATGTAACAATGTTGTAGTCACAGGCCTACATTTTGGCCCTTTCCACAGGATGGCATCTTCCCAGCATGGGGATGCAAGAGAAGTGGAACCACGATGTTGCTTCCATATGACGTCATCATGGTCCCACCCTTCTTCTGTCGTCAGCTGGCATGATCATAGGGTATGTCATTGAGGGAAAAACTCCATCGATGGCCCCCAATTGCATAAGCCTTCCATCGCAGCCAACCATGCAGAAGGGCCAGAAGTGCGATGATGTGTTTCCTTCCCCACTGCAGCATAGGAAGAAGGCATTGGAGACACGCTCCCATCCCAGCAGAGAGGCTGATGGGATTACATTGGGATGAGATGGGAGAGTGTCGTTCTTCAGAAAGGGCCTTTGTCTCAGGTGTTTTGCCATCTTAACATACAATGCACCCTCTGTATTTGTGGGGCTTCCATTCCAGGAAAAGTATATTTGCAAGAACCTACTGAGCGAGCACAAAGGCAAGAATAAATATGGAACAATCCTGCCTTATGGCACAAAAAGCAAAAGCTGTGAGCTTCTGTTGGCATGTACAGGATTTTATACTAAATTCTGGTATTAGGGAGACCTAAATACCCTAAAGGCATCATTTCCTACCTGATCTTGGATGCTAAGCAAGGTCAGTCCCAGTTAGTACTTGGATGGTAGACAGCCAGTGAATACCAGGTGTTGTAGTATATATTTTGGAGAAAAGAACTGGCAAAACTTAATACTCCTCACCTAAGAAAACCCTATGAAATTCATGAAGTTTCTGTAAGTCAACAGGCAAATTTAAGACACATGCACAGCATTTAAAATTCTCAGCCAGAAAGCTTTAGTGCCTCAACAGACTACAGTTCCCAGAGTTCCACAGGATGTTGTGATAGCAGTTAAGATGGAATATAGCACTACAATTGTGTAGTGTGAGTGGGCACTAGTTTTGAGCAAACTGGGTAGAAATGTTGTCATTTCTCCCTTCCTCCAATGAGGAAGATTCTTCATAGGAGAAACTTAGTGGGGATCAGAAATTATCTTCTGTCTCTCATTTGAATCTTCTGTTTAAAAAATTGAGGCCTTTAATCTCATTTTTCTTTTCAACCTCACAAATCTTTCCCAGCAAAACTGTCAGCCCTTGGAACACCCTGGGCCTTGACAAAGCCCCTGTTCTCTGACACATCTGTGCAGTAACCACCACTTCAGTTGCCGTCAAAGTCTCCAAACTGCTGACAACATATTGGTATCATTAAGGATAATAAATGAAAAAGTCCCATCAGATAACAACTGGCGGCTGGTCATTTTAGTAAAGTTTTCTTGTTGGCCTAATTGAAAGTATATGAACGGATGTTGTCACGGAACGTTCTTTTGAAGACTTACATATGCCCGGAGGTCTTACTTTTAACGTTTTTTTATATAAAGTATTGACTTAGTTTTCAACTGCATAGTATTATTTTAGTGAAAGAGAAAGGCAAGATATCAAGGCCGACTTCAGTTGAATTGTCCTTTCCTGCCTCAGCCCAAAATCATCTGCCAGCAACTAGTTTGGGAGAGAATCTTGAGGATTTGTTATATTTTGGTATTTATTGTGTTTTTATTAGTATATATTAACATTATTTATAAGCCAATGGGCTAAATCCAACATTAGCCAGTGTGGTGTAGTGGTTTGAGTGCTGAACTATGACTCTGGAGACAAGAATTGAAATCCCTGCTCAGTCATGAAAATGCACTAGGTGATGTTGGGCAAGTAACACTCTCTCAGTCTCAGAGAAAAGTAAACGTAAATCCCTCTGAATAAATCTTGCTAAGAAAACCCTGAGTTTTGCATACCCTCCAATATTTCACAAATGAAAACTGGGAAACATGTGGCCAAGTACTATCAAAGCATGATCAAGATGGCAAAAGTTATTAATGATGGAGAACACACAAGCTAGGGGGATGCCGCACAATTTGCTTTTGCCTGGAACTACTGGGAAGGGCAGTATTCCCCCCTCCACTCCTTTTCCCCACTTCCCAGTTAACTGAGTGCAAACTATGGTACTTTTGCAATTTGAACTCAGTTTATAGCAATTGAAGGAATCCAGGGGAAAAGGGGGAAAATGGGAAGGAGCTAGAGAAACTGGGACATTTTAAAAGCAGCTGAAAAAGTGCAATGACAGAGAATTAATTGGGCTGTTCCAAATGCATTTGGGCAATTGAGCATTTGGAATATATGATTTAGTCAATTGCATCCTGGACCCAAACTGCACCACAGCTCTTCCCAGATTTAGTATTAGCTGCTTTTGCTTCTCAGAAATAAGAAAAAAATGCAATGCAATTAATTTGATTCCTCATACTATATAGTGGAAAGGCAACTGCTTAATAGAGAGAGCATCGCCTCTATTAAGCAATTGAATGGCTGTCTAGGAGAGGTCAAAGCTGTATTCCGTGCAACTTTTTGCTGTTCTTGCTTTTTGAAGCTTAGAAATATAGTGCTGTCTACACTATATTCAAGAACCAGTGTGGTGTTGTGGTTTGAGCATTGGACTATGACCCTGGAGACCAGCATTCAGTTCCCCACTCAGCCATGGAAACCCACTAGGTGACTTCAGGCATGTCACACACTCTCAGCCCCAGAAAACTGCATTATAGTTCACTTTGGGTTCATTATAATCTGGAAATGACTTGACGGCACACAGTAACAACAGCAACAATAACACTATATTCAACCATTTGGAGCTGAGTATGGTCTATGGCGATGGTTTTCAATCTTTTGAGACCTAGCACACAACCAGCATTCCTGCAAATGTGCACGAATGAGCAAAATGACATGCAGCGGTACTTAGTTTTGCTTGTTGGGATAGAAAAAAAAACCCTGGCCACCACACAGAAATTAAACTTACTGGGTTTTATGGACATAAAATGTCTCTCCCACCTGAATGCCCAACCATAAAACAATGCCACAGTCTGGTCTGTTGGTCATGGCACACTAGAGTTGCCAGGTAAAATAAGCGGCAAAGCTCCTATAGCTTTAATTGTTGTGTAAAAGAGGGAATTTTGGCAAATGTTGCTAAAATTCCCTCTTCTTTACAACTATTAAAAGTACAAAAGGCAAATTATTTGTGTTATGACAGAAAAAGAACAGATTATATCATAGAGTGAGGAGGGGTGAGGGATTAACAGCAATAGAGGTTTGTCAAATCACGCAATGATAAATATCCATGTAATAGGTAAAAGGAAGTGGTAAGGGGACACGTAGTAAGATCATACTATTAAATGAGATTGTAAATACTTAGGATCGTAAATCCCAGTTCATCCTTTTTCTCATGTCTCCTTTTGTTTCTGTGTTTTAGAAAAGTATTCTAATTATTTGTTAAATTTTTCTTGAGTTTTTTTTCTTCGTTTGTTGTATATTTCTTGTTCTATTTTTGTTGCTATTTGTTATTTTTTGTCTTGTTGTTATAGAAATAAATTTTTAAAAAGGTAAAAGAGCCTTGTCACCTATTTCACCTGTCAGTCCTATGGCATAAATGTCCAAACATTGCATTACTGGAAGTCTTCCACACAAACACACCCACACAAGAAGACTTTGGTTATTCTCACAGCACTGAACAAGTCCTGGAGAGTCAAAGAGTCTGCAGCTGCTTCCACACTGAGAATAACCATGTTTTGTGAGCTTACTTTCTATAGGGCATCTTATGATGCCCTATAAAAAATACAAAATAACCTCCTCCCACGATTTTCCTGTTATAGCTTTCAATATGCCTTTTTTCAGTGCTAAAAAAAAAACTCCTTTTAAATACAATGAGATATTTAAACAAATACCCCAGATATATATGACCAGTCACACTGCTTCCTCTTCCAGTGGCTATTTGAATTAGGAGGGAAGTTTCGCCTGACTGCCTCTGGTTGAAAGTAGCCTGTTGTTCATAAGACCAGCTGTCAGCATGCTAAACCCATATCCATGCCTACTACTGTTTTGCTCAGGATGGTGCTCACATTGGCTATTGATTTTTAAAGTATGTTAAGTGGATTTATGCATAATTTATTCATTTATGCAATTAACATCATGTGTAGTTTGAGACTCCAATAAGTTCATGTATTTCATGTACGGGCATGCTCCTGCTGCAAATGTTTCTTGTAAACACTATTCAACCATTAGGCAAAAATAAGCTGATCTTTTGTACATGGTGCCAAGTCTCTGTTTATGAAATATTTAGAGTGATTCACTTTTCCATTTGTAGGATTCTTCAGAAATAAATCCTTTAGCTTTGTCTCCTTCTTTTACTACAGTTCATTAAAGGTTATAAGAACAAGTCAATTAATCCATCCAAAGACAGGCTCCTTAGGTTCAGCCTTCATGGGCACATTATGTCCTCTCAGAAATTTATCTGAACTTACATGTCCCTCTGCCATGCAGTTGCTCTAGATTTCAAACAGCCAACCCTACCATTAGGCACAGTGGTAGTGGCAGCCATGCTATGAGTGGCAGAAAGGGAAGCGGTAACCCATCACTAGTCTTGCTCTGCTTATAAACTAATAGAATTGGAAGGATGCATGGACCATTGGGTTCAATCCATGCCCCCACTCAATGCAGGAACTCCAGCTAAAGAATAAAAAAAAATAGCTGCCCACCCTCTTTTTGAAGACTTCCAGTGAAAGAGACTCAACCACCTCTCTAGGGTCATTTCCGCACTACACTGTTACAGTGCTATCATTCCACTTTCAACATCCTGTAGAATTCTGAGGTTTGTAGTTTTCTGAGGCCAAAGAGCTTTCTGGCTGAGAATTCTAAGCTCCTCTCCCTAAACTGCAAAGCCCAGGATTCCATAGGATATTGAAAGTGGAATCGTAGCACTATAACAATGTAGTGTGAAAAGGCCCTAGGTAATTGATTCTATTGCCAAACAGTTTTTACCATCAAGAAGTTCATCCTAATGTTCAATTGAAATGAAATCTACTGTAAGTTAAAAGCATTAGACCTGGTCCTACCTTCTGGGGCAGCAGTGAACTCATCTGCATCCTTCTCTCTGTGACAGCCCTTTAGATACTTAAAGAACGCAATCTTGTCATGCTTCAGTCTTCTTTTTACCATGCTCAGTTACTCCAATCTTTCCTCATATGTTTTGTTCTTCATATCTCGTATCATCCTTGGAAAGGAAAAAATTAAATTCCTAGTTCCCCCCATACTGCAAGCCCTACCCCAAGTCAGGTCCTGAATCTGCTTTCAAAACCACTCATAGATTATATACTGCACAGGGGGTCAAGCTATGAACCATGGGACACATGTTACTCCAAAATCAACTTTTGCAGCCCTCAGCACCTTCCTCCCAAATAAAACCACGGTGCCGTTGAACTGGTTAGTAAACCTGAAAAATGCTGGGGAAATGAGATATTCCTATTTAGCCAAATTTTGGAGGTACAGCAGTGAGGGTGTAGCTGTCCGCATGCATCAGGGAGACAAAATTGGCCCCCAGATAGATTGAATTTGCCTACCCTTTTGTATAGCCTATATGGCTCAGATCAAGGTTACTTAAGGGACCATATTCCTCCCCTAAAAGCCTACCTGTGTTATAGTTATAGTGCTATTATTCCACTTTCAACATCCTATGGAATCCTGGGGTTTGCAGTTGAGGGAGGGGAGGCTCTGAAACTTGCACCAGCCTTACTATCTTTCTGCAAGCAAGTAAAAAGTCTTTTTTTCCAGCAGGCTCTTGAGAATTTATTTATTTATCATGGAAACAAGCTTTTTATTATGCGCTGGATTTTTATTTGTTGTTATTTGATGGTTCATGTTTCAAACTGGTTTAAATTTAATGATGGTTTAATTATTTTTTAACTTTTGTATGCTGTGAATTTTTAACTGTGTTTGTTTTAAGTATTGCTAGCTGCCTTGAGTTCCAAACTGGAGAAAAAAAAGTCAAGATATAGGCCATTTCCGCACTAGAATGTTATAGCACTATTATTCCACTTTCAACTTCCTATGGAATCCTGGGATTTGCTGTTCCAGGAGGGGCCAGAAATCGCAAACCCCTGGATTCCTTAGGATGTTGAAAGTGAAATAATAGCGCTATAACAGTATAGTGCAGAAATGGCTATAGATACAATGATACAGTCAGCCCTCCATATTTGTGGGTTTGGCTTTTACAGATTTGATTATTTGTGAGTTTCATCCACCTCTGCCCCCCCTTAAGGCACTGCTTTTCTGTGGGACCCTTCCCTATTGGCAGCTCCAATCAGCCCGCACCGCCCTTTAAAAACCTGCCTTTGGTGGTCCCCCTCCTACTCCAGACATTGTATGGCCAGCTAAGGATAGCTCACAACCCAATTTCTCAGCGTCACAAACCCTCTCTCAATGACCCCCAAACAACCAAGGAAGGAGATATGTGAGAGAGGAGCAATAAGGCCACCACAATGACCCACACCCTTTCCCTGAGCTGGTATGGACCCAGGGTGCCTGCTCTCCCCACCATGCCTCAGCCCCCTTCCCCACATACACACACACACATTCTGATATTTGTTGTTTTTCTACTCTTGCAGGTGTTCTGTGCCCCAACCCTAACAAATGTGGAGGGCCAATTGTACTAATATTGCTAATAACAGTCTATAAGTTATACTGTTAAGCAAGATCAGCAGATACCCAGAAGCATAAAGGAGAAACCTGCTTTATTGCTGTTTTTGAATGTATAGTACATTTGTGTTTGCTTAGAGGGTGTGTTGTTTGAGAGCATCACGGTTGCCCTTTGGCACCCCCTCTGCCATTCTCTCAGGCTTAGAATTCTTCCTCTTGTATCTCATAGTTCACCCTGTTCAGGAACTGGGATGATGTCCTTGGGAACCTCCCTCCATGTATATCAAATGGTAGGACTGTTTTGGAGCTTTTTAAAACACAAAACCTCTCGCAGCAGCTACAGCTGTGTGAACCCACCTTGTGAAGGTTATCATCTCAAAATAAAACAGCTATCTTGAAAATGTCTCTTTCCTGCTTCCACACCCGCAAAAATCATATGCAATAAAATGTGGATGGGCATTTCACTTCCTCAAGATAACTGCCCCATGGCTATCTTCCACTGTCTTCTCACTTCCTCTCATCCCAGTCATGCTTCCTATGTGGCAAATACCTCTCTGGCTCTAATAATGTTGCTTTAGGCCACATGTATGGCTGGCATTTTAATTTTTTAATTTTTTTTTACCATTTATGGCTTATGATTAGAGATTTAAAAATCCCATGGGACTGACATATTTCCATTCCAGGTACATTCTCTCAAAAACATGACAGCAAGTTTAAACTACAGGCTATGAGAGAGCTGCTTAGAGCCAAGAAAAATGGAATATTTTAAGAATAAGGAACACAGGAAGCTCCTGTATATTAAACTGATCCACCTAGCCCAGTATTGGACTAGGTGGATCAATCTAGCCCAGTCCATCTAGTCCAGTAATGGTCATTGGTCCATCTAATCCAGTATTGTCAATTTTGACTGCGACTGGTTTTCAGCAGAATTTTTCCCTAGCGCCACCTTGGGATTTCCTGGAGTCTCCCATCTAAGTACTAAAGAGGCCCAATCTATACCCTCCAACACTGCAAGGATGAAAAGCATTTTGCATTTGTAAACAGAGGGCCTTTCCACAGTACACTGTTATAGTGCTATTATTCCACTTTCAACATCCTGTGGCATTCTGGGGTTTATAGTTTACTGAGGCCAAAGAGCTCTCTGGCTGAGAATTCTAAATGCCCCTCCCTAAACTTCCAATCCCAGGATTTCGTAGGGTGTTTAAAGTGGAAATAATAGCACTGTAACAGTGTAATGTAGAAAGGTCCAGAGAAGGACAAGATTCTCCTCTCCTCCCTCCCCACCACTGAGTTAATGGATAGCAAACTACTTTTGAATTTTGAAATCAGTTTGCAACAACTGAAGGAAGCTAAGGACAAAAAGGGGGCAATGAGAGGGGGAAACAGAAACTGGGACATTTTCAAAGCAGCTGAAAAAGTGGGAAAACAGAGTATTAATTGGAGACTCTCCCTGTCAAATCTAGACACCTGGAGAATTTTACAGCCCTGCTTAGCTTCTGACATTGGATAAGTCTAGACATGTTCCAGCTGATAAGATGAGATTAAATATGTCACAGGAAGGCCAAAGTGTCAATCTACATATGGTGGTTCCACTGGATCCTTGCAGAAGCCATGGACCAAACCAGTAGTCAGAATTAGATGAAAGCCAAAGCAGGGTACAGAGCTGAAGAGACCATGAGAAGACTCACAATCAGAGCAAGTCAAGACTGACTGACAGCTAGACAAATACATAATTCAGGAGGCAGTAGCAAGCAATAATAACTAAGGACATGTGTTGTTGTTGTTGTTGTTGTTGTTGTTGTGTGTCTTGGAGCTGACTTTGACTTATAACTTTGCCTTCTTCTAAGGCTAAGAGAGTGTGCCTCAGGGTGTAGCTACAGGGGGGCTAAATACATCAGCTCCCAATAAGAATTCTGCCCCCAAAATGAAACTTTCCTTTATTTTCTAACCTTCAATTTCTAACCTTAGCACTGACAATCATTCACACCTAGAATGCTTGCATTTGCCATGTTTGAATTTCCTTGGTAACTTTGCCTTCTGCTTACTGGTTGATTGATTGTGTGTCTAAACTGTATCTGCCATCCTAAAAATGAATTACAATGTCTTAAATTAGACTTATGAAAAGACAACTGTTTCCTATTCACATTTGCGTTTGTGGAACCATTGGACCACTTGTAAATGCTTGTGAAACCCATTTTAAAATCCAGCCAGCTACACCAAGGGCCCTATCACACTACACTGTTATAGTGCTATCATTCCACTTTATCTGCCATAGCAACTTCATATGAAATCATGGGATCTGCAGTTTAGGGAGGGGCATTTAAAATTCTCAGCCAGAGAGTTCTTTGGCCTCATTAAACTACAAATTCCACTTGATGTTGTTGTGGCAGTTAAAGTGGAATAATAGCACTATAACAGTATGGTGTGATAGGGCCCCAAGGGGCAGAATTCTGCAGCACTGGCAACTGGGGATCCAGTCCCTCTCACCAGCAAAAGCTGATGTACCAACACATTGTAACAGGACCCCATAAAACGCCATCCTTTAGTGAACCTAGCTGGATTTTAAGGTGGATTTCGGGTGCCAGGACAGAAATGATGACCAGAACATCTGATGCAGAACCTTGGACTGCATTTTTAAAAGCTCAATTGAAGCTTTAAGTCACTGTAATGTTCAAAATTTGATGACTGAATGAAAATTTCAGTGGGAGGAAACATTCTTATGTAGAAGGGGGGAATGCCCTAATTTTGAAAATATACCCTTTGTAGCTATACCCCTGGTATGACTTGATCAAGGTGAGATGCTGTGTTTCTGTGGCTGAATGGGGATTTGAACCCTGTTTTCCTGCATTCCTAGTCCAGTATTCAAATCATTACATCACAGTAGCTCTGAAGCATATAGCCTCACACCCAAATTCAGGAAATCCATGATTCAAATCTTATTGTCTAGTCCTGATTAAAGTAAACCCATTGAATCAATTGTGGATAAGTACATCATCACATAGGTAAATCTCATAGATTCAGTGGGTCTACTCTGAACCATAGGATTTAAGATGAAGTTTCACAAGCAAAGCTTAACTGAAAGTCCTTTGGACTCCTTCATCCCCAGGAGAATCCAACAGCCAACCTAGACAGGTAGTCAGTCCAGGACCTGAAAGTGCTTCTCAGCATAGGCATCCTCCTGAAATCTGGTGGTTCATCTAATGGGGCATTCAGACACAGCTCTGGGCAGCCAAAGATAGTGTTCTGAGGGTATTGTATACCACTTCAGACCAAAAGTAATTCATAGACCAATTCAGGATAGATGATCAGCAGGGGGTTGGATTGAATGATCTTTGATGTCTCTTTGATTTCAACAATTCCATAAATGTATGTTTAACAAAAGAAAAGGCTCCTGTCCTCACAAGTAAACATTTAGCACATGAACAGAAGACAGCTCAAAAGCAGTTATTTTGACATGCTTTTTAAAAAGTAACTTTCTAATGCTGTTCTCTAAGTTTTTACACAGAGCCCTTTGAAAGAGGTCTCTGAGATAATAAACTGAGATTTCTCAGTCTGTTAATTCTTAAAAACTGATTTCCAGTTCAATCCCATGCATGTTTACTATGCAATGAGCCCCACTGATTGCACTGGGTGTGCTCTCAGGCAAGCACACACAGATTTGCAGCCCAAAACATTTCTTTAACAAAATCCAATCTATTAAACCAATCATCTGCAGGTGAAGGATAGGAGAGCCTTTAATCAATGCACAGTTCTAAAAAATAATAATACATAGACTCAACAAAACCACCAGCACCCAAACAAACATCCCACTGACTCTGTAGTCAATTAAATTAATTTTCTTGCAAGCTAGGAAATTAGAATGATGGATTGTAAATGTTGTTTCTGATTAAGACCGCATGGAAATTCAATGCTGAGATAACAGACCGATTAATACACATAGTCATGCAGATGCACAAAGAGTAGGAAGATTCCAGATTTCTCTAGAATGTCATAAGGAAGGGTCCAGTTTTCCTTTCATCATGAGCTTAATCTTTAGATTATTCTTCATCAGAAAATGAGAGAAGACAAAAAACATATTTAACATATATATGTGAGGATGTCTGGAGGTTTTTAGGGGGAGGTCACTAGTATGCTGATGACATCCAAATCTATTTCTCCTTATAGTTCAAGGACCAGCCCTAAATTAGTGTTTGTCATAAGTAACAGACTGGATGGAGGCAAACAAGCTTAATCCCAACAAGACAGAAGTGCTCCTGGTCAGTCAAAAAGCAGAGCAAGAAATAGGAAGTCAGGCTATGTTGAATGGAGTTGAAAGTGCAGGTTCACAGTTCAGGTGCACTTGCAGGTTCAGCCCTAAGTTTGGCTATCCAGGCTTCTGTGTTTGCTGGAAGAGCATTTCCACAACAGAAGCTTGTAAGTCAGCTGTGCCCATTCAAGGATATATTTTACCCATTCACAGCAACACAGGCCTTGATTGCATCCCATTTGTAAAACACTCTCTATAAGAACACTCTTGGAAATTGTTGAGAACCCTAAGTTGTCCCAAAGAGTTGCAGTCAGACCATTGACTGGGGTTGGTGACAGGAACCACACAACTTTCTTGTTACAATAGCTGTATTATCTACTGGTCTATTTCTGAGCACAATTCAAAGTTCTTGTTGTGTGCCTTCAAATTGTTTCCAGCTTACAGTGACCCTAAGGCAAACCTAGCATGACATTTTCTGGGGCTGAGAGTGTGTGATGTGCCCAAGGTCAACCAGTGGGTTTCCATGGCTGAGCTGGGAATCAATCCCTGATCTGTAGAGTCGTAGTCCAGTGCTCAAACTACTACATCATATGCCACTCATAATTCAAAGTGCTGTTCATAAAGTCCTATACAACTTGGGTCCAGGCTAACTGAACAACTATATCCTCCTATATAAGCCTGCCCAACCTCTGAGATCTTTGTGGAAAGCCCTGCTTTTGGGCTTAAGGACACATCTGGTGGGAATACAGAACAAGGCCTTCTCTGTGGCTTCTCCCAGGCTTTGGACTTCTTTCCCACCCCTGCCACTGAGAGGCAGCTATGGCACCCTTCCTGTTGTCTTTCCACCAACAGGAAAAAAAACCTTTCTATTCCGGCAGATTTGACAGAACTGACTGCAAAGGCTTTTAATAGTGTGCTGTTCTACAGATTTTTCTCTTTTACCTTTGCAAGGGATTTGTCTCAAATAGCTTTAATTCTCTAGATAGTTTAATCCCATTTAACAAGACCTTTTTGTGAGTTTTTACTTCCATGTTTTTGTTTGTGAGATTATTTGTTTTAATTTTTGTAAGCTTCCTTGAGTCCCAGTTTTGGGGAAAAGAATCAGGATGTTAAGCAAGTTAATTAATATATTTATTAATTAAGGTTCCAAAACAGAAGGGCACAAAGGCACATGTTCAGGCTGTTCGGACAACTTTTTTTTTTCACGTCTTCTTTAACGATTGTGCTATTGTGGCCAAGCTGCAAATAGGACACAGCCAGATTTGGAACTGACTCACAATTAGCCAGTACGCCTTTAACTTTCTGACCTTTTCCTTGGACTTCACATGGGAATGACTTCCTGCAGGCCAGCTGGAATTCAATCGCATGCAATAGGACTGGGGCAGTGTAGGGAGAGTCTTAAACAAGGTTGCATCCTTTAAAAACTTTATGTACAAAATGTTTTAAGACTTCATGTTCACCCATTAAAGCAGTATTCCTACTTTAGAACATTTCTTTTTAAATTTGAAAGGAATATGTTTCCCCTTTAATCCCCTCCAAAGATACATTCCATAAATCGTTAGCATCTTTGCCAACCACATTCACTCGCTCAACAAGCCTACATACCAGCTTTAAAATAAAGCTTCTCAAAATCCAAAGCAACTGTCCTGTGGGTTACATTTATATTATTTCCAGATTTGTATAGCTCCAGGCTTCTTTTTTCAAGTTGCAAATGATAAGCCCTGCCTTGGTTGCCAGGAATTTTTTTCCCCCCTCCCCTGTCCTTTTTGGTAATATTTAAACATTGCTCACTGATGTACTTACTGCAAAACAGACTATGTGAGCTGCCAGGCAACTACATTTGTGTTCCCAAAGCAGGCTTTGCATTTTCATGGGCTGATAAATATTTTCTTCAGTGAAGTGGCTGAGAAATTCTTCTGTCCAGACATAGATCTTCTTTTCAACTTCTGAGAAATCTGTGGTCATAATGCTTATTAGTTCACCCGTACCACCTAAACAGAAGACAATACAAAGCTTTTAAAAATTGGAGAATTGTTTATGTCAGAATTTCTAGAAGTGCCTGAGACACAGTATAAATAGAGACAATTTTTATTCTTAATAACACTGCTCCAAGTATAAGTACTCCCCCCACCACAGACACAGTATAATTTTCTCAGCAGAAAGGTTTTTCCAGATTTGGTACCCTCCCAATATTTTCAGTTAAAACTCCCATCATCCTTGACCAAACTGACTGGGTCTGATAGATGTTGGATTCTAAAAGATCAAGACAGCCCCAGATTAGGGAAAGCTCTTTCCCTTGGTATGGTGTCCCCTTCTCCCTTTCCTTAAAAAGTAAAAGCATTATAATTTCCTCACCAAGTTGTTCTGTGAATTTTCTTTAAAAAGTATTTGGCTACCTGATTAAGTGGGTAGCAAGTTATCGTAAATCACCATTCTACTATAAACAAGGGATCTGGTTTTGTCCTTCCTGTTTTTGAACAACTGCCATCACACTTGCCGTAAAAAGGAATACTGTCATCTCTGAGTTACCAGGAGTATTTCAGACAGCCAGATAAAACAGGAATAGAGTTTAATGGTATATCACAGCCGATTATTTCTTTGATATACTGTGGAACTGATTTCCAGTATAGTATAATCTTGGAGAAATTGGCTACCATCATTCTGCTCATTCAACAGATGTCTTATACTGTATATATTTTATCTATCCTTAGTGGAGTAAGGCAGCATCATTATAACCTTGATGAAAGTGTTCCCTATGATTTACTCACACTGTTAGGATTATAGTGCATACCAATATCTTAATTTCATCTGAGATAGTAGTGCAACAGCTCCTTTTCCATTTCCACCGATAGAACACCAGTTTTCCTTCCAACAGCATAATAATACCATAGAAACATTTAGGATATTCCTTATCATGCTATCTGATATGGGAGACTGATAATCTTTTTTCCCCCTAATGTGTCAAGGATGTGTACCATATCTGGGCCAATTAGCTGCAACTGTTTCTTTCTATCCAGGAAACTCTTTGTGGATTGGTAGCCAATTGCTCTCATATAACTCTAGTCCAGGAACCACCATTCTGAGTAGCACTAATCTAAGAGGCTTTTGAATGATGAAAGCAAAGAGTTTAAAGGGCAGTGTATTTCAAACCCTATTTCAATTAACTGCTGCATGTTAGATGTACACTGCCCTTAAAACTTTTGAGAAACTTCTCATTAATCAAATGGTTGATTTACCAAACACCAATAACAAGAATACAATAAAGACAAGACAATAAAACAGTTAAAATACAAAAATGAAGAAGCATAATTGACTATAAGACAACAAGATCTTAAAATCAACAGTCAGGAAGGTTAAAGTATCTCAAAAACGTACGGGAAATTCAAATCAGGATATTACATGGTGCCAAAAAATCAACAGGGGAAGTTTGTGGTAAACTAACTAAACATTCAGAACTAACTACAGTTTCCAAAACATTTTCAAAAGCATCCATAAGTACAATGTATTATAATAGTCTGTCCTAGAAGTTGGCAGAATATGGATAATAAAGGGTAAGCTATCTCTGTCCAAACAGTATTGTAGCTAACATATCAGCCGAAGCTGGCAAAGGACATTAAAATGAACTAGTCCTTCTGATCATAGAGATTGATCAAGAAGCAATTTCAGACTCTGAACCTGTTCCCTTTGAGAAAATTCAGTCTCAGGATCAAGGGTAGACTTCCCTTAGATTTCCAGATGTTCCACCCTGCAGCTGTTTGAAAATGTGAAAACCTCTCAAGCAGAGCAATCACATTGGCAAGGCAGAAGCTGAAGAGTAGCCAATCCCATCCCCTCCCAAAAAACACACATACACCCACATACATATCAGGTCTAGCAGAGAAAAAGAAATAGGTTTAGTCTTTTTTGCAAAACATAAAAAAGTAACTTTATTTGCAATAATACTTTTTCATAATCAAATGCAAGGTCTAAGAGAAGAGAGAGAGAATGAAAGAAGAGAAAAGGAGTTGCAGGTTAGAATAATGCAGAAGGAGAGTAGTTGTGGAAAAACAAACAGGAAGTCACCATAATGTAAAACAGCAAATAGTGACTGTATAGATTGCTGTCTTTAACAGAAGCTTTCATCATCAGTCCCACACTGATAGCAGGGATTTTGAGAGTTAAAGGCCAAAATCCTGTTGGGATCTGGCATAACATAATGCTTTGCTGGCATAACTCTGTGAAATTGCAAAGGGAACCGAAGTGGCCAGACAGTGCCTGATATCATTCTGGAATTGCCACAGACTGTTAATCAGCCCAGGGGAATATTTGGTTGACTGATTGAATTTCTGTCCTGCCTTTCTCTCAAATGGGATCCAAGGTCACTTACAATAATCTAAAAAGACACTACTAAAACATTTATTTACAAAAGTTAAAAGGAAATTAAATATCACAATTATTAAAACATGCGAAAAACAGTAAAGACACTAAAAACATATTTAAAGCATAATTTCAATAACAGATAAAGAGATTAAAACAGCACACCACTTACATACACAGTACTGCTCCATAACTAAAATTTAAAATGAAAAAGCCTGCCTAAATAAAAATATCTTCACCTGCTGGTGGAAAGAGACCAGGGAGGGGGATCAAGCAGACCTCCCATGGAAGGGAGTTCCACAGTCTGGAAACAGCCATAGAGAAGGCTCTCTCCCAAATCGTCACCAACTGCTCCTGCGAAGGTAGTGGGACAGAGACAAAGCATTCCTCTGCAGACCTTAATGACCATGCTGGCTTATATAAGGAGACACATGGCCATTTCCACACTAGCCTGTTATAGTGCTATGATTCCACTTTCAACATCCTATGGAATCCTGGGGTTTGCAGTTTCGGGAGGGGCCATGTGGCCCCTCCCGAAACTGCAAACCCCAGGATTCCATAGGATGTTGAAAGTGGAATCATAGCACTACAACAGGCTAGCGCGGAAATGGCCACAGTCTTTCAGATAGCCTCATCCCAGGCCATTTAGGGCTTTAAAGATCAAAACCAGTGCTTTGAATTCTGCCCAGAAATGGATCAGTAGCCAATTCGGCTGTTTTAACAGGAAAGTCACGTGGTTCTCTGTAGGCAGCCCTAGTTAACAGACTGGCCACAGCATTCTGGACCCATTAAATTTTCCGAACAGTTTCCAAAGGCAGCCCCACATACAGCACATTGTTGTTGGTATGTGCCTTCATGTTATGGTGACCCTAAGGTGAACCTATCACAGGGTGTTCTGAGGCTGAAAGTGTGATGTGCCCAGGTTCACCCAGTGGTTTTCCATGGCCAAGTGGTCATTTTGTAATCCAACACTATACCATGCTGGCTTTCGGAACATGTTACAATAGTCCAAACAGGATGTAATCAAGGCATATGTCACTGTTGTTAGATCTGACTTCTCAAGAAACAGGGACAGCCGACACACTAGATTTAACTGTGCGCATGCACTCCTGGCCACAGCCGAAACCTGGGCATCCAGGCTCACAGTGGTGCAGACACGTACATTCGTGCCAATGTGGGTGGTCAGGGGAGGGCTCATGGGAGGGGCCAGGGGGTAGTATGGATTTACGCACGTACACAATGATGTACTAAACCATGCAAAAAAAGTGGGGGGCAATCACAGCCGACAGGGCGTGGTGATGGGAGTAGAGGGAGTGGCCACGGCGGAGGCAGTGTGGATTCATGAACTCACACTCCTCCAAATCGGAATGGAACATACACAGTAGCTGTGCGGAAGGAAAATGAGGGAAAGTCTGCCTTGTTTCGAGCCCAGAAAATCCGGTAAGAAACAGCACGAACCGATTCACCAGCCTCGTGCCGAAAGGGCCATAGAAAACTAGGTCGAGAGTGTGTCCTCAGCATGGGTGGCGCCTGATACTAGTTGGGACAGACATATGGTTATCATGGAGGACATTAAGTCCTGAGCTGCTCTTGACAGAGGGGTCTCATCATGGATGTAGAAATCTGACAGCAAAACTAGCTGAGGGGACTTCAATACCACGACCAAAAACAGCTCAGACAGTTTAAGAAAGGAAACCATTGAGCAGAAGGGTGGGTGGTACACTAACAGAATCCCTAGTCTGTCCTGGCCACCCACCTTTCAGTACAATATTTATTTATTGGATGGCATTGTAATCACCTGATGGGACAGGTTCACACTTCTTGATTCAAAGATGTCACTAGAGGGAAAGCTGACCCCATAGGTATGGAGTGCTTAATCCTGGCTTCAGATGGTCTATGAGTTACTCTTGGACTGCACGGGACTTTCCCTTGGAGATGGTTCAGAAACCTTCAGCTGGTATGGAATGCAGCTGGATTTCTGAATGGAGTATCTAAGTGGGATTGACTCTCAAAGCATTGCACCAGTGGTCTGTGAACTACTGGGCCCCATTCAGGATATTGCGGTCTATGCTCAAAACTGCTAAATATGTAGCAGTCAAATATCTAACAGAACACTACTAACTCACCCCTGCTTTAAGAAGAGCCAACATTTCATAGATGAAAACTGGGACACATGTGGCCAAGTAATATCAGAGTTTGGTCAAAGCAACAAAAGTTATTAATGAGGAAGAAGAAACAAACTAGGAAAGGCTGCAACAGTTTGCTTTGGCCTGAGTCTACAGGAAAGGACAAGATTCTGCTCTTTCTTTCCCTTCTACAGAGCTGAGTGTAGATTACTTCTGTACTTTGAGCTCAGTTTGCAGTAATTGAAATAAGAGGGAAAATGGGAGGAGAAAAGAGAGCAAAACTGGGAGAGTTTTAAAAATAGGATGACAGAGGATTAATCAGGATTGTTCCTGCCAAATTGGGACAGTTTGTATTGAAGATCAGTATCCTCAGTCATGATCCACATTTCAGTTGGCTTAACTCATGGCATCGGGCCTTTCTGCACTACACTGTTATAGTGCTATTATTCCACTTTCAACATCCTATGGAATCCTGGGATTTGCAGTTTAGAGAAGGTCATTTAGAATTCTCAGCCAGAGAGTTCTTTGGCCTCAGTAAACTACAAACCCCAGAATTCCACAGGATGTTGAAAGTGGAATAATAGCACTATAACAGGGCAGTACAGAAAGGCCAATAGTGTCACAAGATAAGACCTTCACAGTGCTTCCCAAAACTGATGCATTTGAGAAACAAATAAAAAAAATGTGTTCAAACTGGTTTATGACTATAACCAGATCCTGGAGACCTAATTGTTGTGTGCTTGTGTTTCTTGTGCTATGTTTTTACTGTAATTTTATTATTCATGTTTTTAATTATGTATACATGATATATTTTTAATTCTGTCATTTCCCTCCCTTGGGAAGAAGGAGAGAATATTTTAAAAAAAGGAAGGGAATACATAAATGCATGAAGAAATGTGAAAATAAATAATAGAACAGAACTTTGCTTGCCTCCATTGTTTTCCCCAGAAGGCACCTGAATGTTTTGATTATTTCCAGAAAAATATTTGCATAATTTCTAATTCTGATATTTCCCCCCAAGGTAACACATCTGTGGCTTCTTTCGGTCCCAATATGATCTGGGTACAAGCTGAGAGAGTTTGCTTTTGGCACAGAGCAGCTCAAGCATTTTCCAACAAGCTTCTTAATCATCTCACTGCCTTAAGATGCCGACAGATTGCCAGAGCTTGGAAATGTCATTTGCACTATAGCTCCAAGCATGGCCATGCCATAGTCCAAAAAAAGTAATTCTCCACAGTTCTGCATATTGTAGCGAGGCCTCTCCCATGTCCTGTATCGGAACTTGTACTCCTTCTCCTTCTCCTCTTGAACACCCAACTTGAGAGAGAGAGTTGGTGAAACTAGCTCACCATTTTGTGGCTTATATTTAGTCCTTATAAAGATAACCCACAATCTGGAACTCCTTTCCCATGATCTGGAACTCCCAAAGAGACTAGACTGGCGCCCTCCTCACTTTCTTTCCACAAACAGGCAAAAAACTGTACATTCTCGCAGGCCTTTGAGAATTCATTCTTTCAACAGAAACAGGCCTTGTATAATGTGCTGGGCTTTTATTTGCTGTTGTCTTAAATTTGTATCAAAGTTGATGATGGTTTAATTGTTTTTCAACTTTTGTGTGCTGCTTATTTTTAATTATGTTAGTTTTAACCTTTTTAAGCTGCCTCAAATCCGAAACTGATAAAAAGGCGGGGTATAAATAAATATGACAACAACAGTTATGCTGTTTGGATTTATTTTCATCCCACTCTTTCCCCCAAATGTAAAAGGCAGCCAGCAAAGCAAACTCTTTTATTCTCACAAAGCTGCATATTAGGATAGGCCGTGAAATGGTGTCTGGTTTAGGATTATCCTTTGGGTGTTACAACTACAGTTTTACAACTACAGTTACAGGGACAGCGGAAATTCCTGACAGGTGGGGCTGGCAGTCAGGAAGTCGTTCTTTAAAATGATTGTCTTCTGCGTAGATACTACATAAAAGCATTGATTTCAGTTAACTTAGCCATGCATTTCTCAGGAAAATTAATGTGTTTTGCCCACATCCTCCACACTTAAGTTACTTTCTGGCCATTTCCACACTCACTGTTATAGTGCTATTATTCCACTTTCAACATCCTGTGGAATTATGGGGTTAGTAGTGTACTGATGCCAAAGAGCTTCTCTAAACTGCAAACCCTAGGATTCTCTAGGATGTTGAAAGCAGAATAATAGCACTATAACAGTGTAGTGCGGAAATGACCTACAATGCACTTTATGAAAATCTCTATTTTGTGTCTTTTTTTTATATGCATCCACTATCCTGAATCCATTTTAATCATATAATTACACATGCACACACACATGGATATGTGTGTGTGTGTGTGTGTGTGCGTGTATCCAAAACAGCCCAAATCTCAAATTTGGTTAGATTTATAAAACATCCACTCCTCTCATCACTCGCACACCCTGAAATATGGGATTTTCCCAAGATGTTCAGTCTGGAAGGAACAAGATTTCCAGCCTTTAAATAAGGGACATCTCTTATAATAAGGACCACTTCGAAACCCTAATTTACACCTGAGTGGAAATGTGAACCTAGGTCTCTGCAGTCCTAGTCCGAAATTCTAATAACAATAGGTCCCTTATAACCACAGTAGACACATTTTGGGACCTTCCCTGGATAAAGAAAAATGTGGATAGTACCAAATGCCCCCCTATGCCTTTCTCCACTGATGAAGGTGCCTCTCTCCATCCCAAGCTGAGAGAGGCACACAGTTCTCCTGCCATATGCCTCCCTCTCCTTCCTCGGCTGAGAGGAGTGTGAGGGGCCCCACTGTAGAGCACAAGGACCCTGGCAGGAATGGCAATGGTACTGGAATGGATTGGTGGTGACTGAAATCACGTATAACAGTCATGTTGGTATGGGGGACTTACCACACTACAACACAGTGGCTCTTTTTGTCATAAAAAAAAAGTGTCTTTTAAACACTGGGCTTTTCCGCACTTTGGAGGGGAAAGGGGCAGTCCGTTACTCACCAGACTGGCACGCTCCCCCCCGACGATCCACGCCGATCCGGAACAGCGCGTGCCCACGCTACACACTCTCCAGAGACAAAAATGGAGGCTTCCGGTTGGTGGAGGCTCTCCACCAACTGGAGAAGCTCACCAGCCGGAAACCCGCCCCCGGAAGATCTGCAGCCTCGCGCTGGTGCAAGCCTGCAGATCTACACTTAGCGCAGCGACAGACTGGGGCGCGCTGGGCTATTGAAAGTCCTCTTTAAATCGGTCTTTCAATAGCACGGCGAACCACCAGTTCTGGGCATTCCGGAGCAGGCTGAAGTCCGGACATACAGTAAGTAGTCCGGACCCAGTTCGCCCCCAAGTGCAAACATCCTCAGCGGAGGATGCACCGCCCCGTTTTAAAAATAAAATGCGGAAAAGGCCACTGACACCTAGGGCAAGGGTGGGAATCATGAAGTTTGAGGATCACATGCATCCCTTTGGGAGATCTGGTAAAGTCATTCTCCACCAGTCCCCCTCCCAATGCACCCCCCCAAAATTTCAGATCCCCAAACTATTTTTCCACCCCAAAAATCCCCCATATACCCTAAATAGGGGAAAAAACACAAAAAAAAAACCCTCAAAAGATGACCAGGGTCCTTTTATGCTACATAATTAGAATGCTATGATCAAACTTTGATCTTCCATGGCTACATCCTAAAGAATCCTGAGATCTGAAGCTTAGGCAGGGGGATTTTGAATTCTTAGGCAGAAAGTTCGAGTGACTCATCAAACTAAAAACTCTAGAATTGCCTAGGATAAAGCTGTGGCAGTTCAAGTGGAATCGTAGTCCTACAACTGTGTGGGGTGAAAGGGCTCTAGGAGTGAGGTGACACCATTTTAGGGTCTCGGAAATGCCTGCCACTATGGTTCTGTGTGGTCCACCAAAGCTCTGGGGGAGTCTGAAATGGTACAATGCAGTCCTCTAATCTCCAGATGTGCCCACTCTCTTACTAAATGCGTATAGCTAAGTACCAACCAAACATAACACCCAGATCATGCTGTCCAGTGGCCTTGGTCCTAAGATGGTTCATTCTTCTTTACCGTTCGTGAGTTCCTAGCATTCATGATTTGAAAAGCAGCAGCAAGCTGTCCTCTCCTTTTTATAAAACAGAAAATACTAAACGCCAATGCACAGCTGAGGAGAAGGTATAACATGCTGGAGCAGAGAGTGAACCTTATCTATGGCTAAAGTGCTGAAAAGGAATAGCTTGAATAACAAGGTTTCTGGAAGAGTTTGAAAGGTAAGGAGCCTCTCCTTATCCATGTCCTGTCAATAATATAATAAAACTAAAAAAGGGAAGAGCTATTGCCACCTGCTGGGAACATGAGAACACTTCATGCACACTGTGGATTAATTAATTCCCTCTAGCAGCAGACTCAAGTCATGGGTGATGACAGAAATGGCAGACAAAAACATCACATGAGAAATCAAAAGAATATGTCAATATGCCTGTGAAAGCCCAAGGATTGGTGCAAAAACATATTTTTTTAAAAAAAAATGTTCCTCATAAAATAGGGGTGTATCCACAGCAGTTTGATACCACTTTATCTGCCATGATTTTATCCTAAGTTTGAAATAAGCTGGAAATGATTTGAAGGCACACAACAGTAACATAGCAAACAACAAAAGCCTTTGTGAGCTAGACTTGTACGTAGATTCATATTTCCGTTCTACCACACAGCTCATTGTATGGCCTTAGATATTCGGCAGCCCTTCACATTTATGTGTTTGACTTTCACAGGTTTGATTATTTGCAAATTTCTTCAACCACTGTTCTCCCCACCTCAGGCACTTCTTTTCCAGGAGAACCTTCCCTCTCAGCAGCTCTGATCAGGCCATGCAGCCCCTTTAAAAAAAACCTACCTCCGCTCCTCTTCTTCCTCCACCAGTCGCTGCCTGGCCAGCTAAGGACGACTGGCAACCTGATTTCTCAGCACCACAAAACCATCTCCCAATGCCCCACATATGCCCAAGGAAGAGAAAGGTGAGAGAGAGGCGGCATGGGGCCACCATGCCAATCCACTCCCTTCCCTCTCTCCTTTCCCTGATCTGGTTTGGACCCTGGGTGCCCATTCTCCCCGACTCCATCCCTTGGCCCCCTTCTCACAGACACACACATTTTGATATTTGCGGTTTTTCCACTTTTAGGAGAGTTCCGAACCCCTAACCCCAGTGAATGTGGAAGGCCAAGTGTATTTCAACCTGTTTCCTCTCGGGACTGTTATAAGGTAAGGCAAAATGGAATTAACGCAATTTGCTACTGATCAGAGTGTGGGAAACAAGTTTCAGATCTTCAAAATGTTATGTCCAAACTGTTATTTATTCATTATTTATGTTTATTAAAATGTTTTTAGTGTCCTTCCCCATTCTAAGGAAAACCCTCCAAGGTGGCTTCATAATGTGAAATGAAAGTCACTGGTTGTAAGCAGAGCTCACAAGTAATTGTATTATGTGAGCAGCATGTGAATTTAACCATCATGGGTTTCAGCTGGAATGAATACTGCCTAAACAGAAAGTTTCATAAGGAAGAGTGACTAAAATAAATGGACCATAAGTGGTATCAATCATGTCATTAAGAAAAGCACTAAGCAAGCAACTTTAAGCTTCCTAAATTGCAGCATACTTAAAAATGACTGGGTATATATTCATTCGGCTTTTGCAAAGTCACATGCTCTTCTATAGCTTAACTCAAAAGAACTTTGCACTTTTCCCTCTTCTAACATTGTCACCCCACCTTCAAAATTTACATCACTTTCCTCTACCCTTTCCTTACACAATTGTCTTCTAATTCCTGCCTTCATAAGCAACGTCAGTTTCTTCGGTTGGTTATTTGGTTGGGTGAGACTTTTCCCAAGTCCTTCTGAAAGGCGGGTTCAGTTGTGTTCTGTCTGGGCAGGAAATACCTGGTTATCTTTACTAGGCAAATAGACAGACTCTGTGCCAAATGTTTTTGGGATGTTTTTTGGTTGTTCAGAAGTAATGTACCCCTCCAGACCTATTGTTCCCCCTTTCCTTCTCCCCCATTTATTTTAATAAAATTATGACATCCACGTCCCCTGTCTGTGCCCCAAAGCAAAGATTAAAGTTCTAACCACACAAAAACAACCATAAATAATGAAGCCATTGTTCGTATGGAGTTCCCACCAATCCTGTGGATTAAACAGTAGGCTCATGTAACAGGCCATTTTGTCTATTCCTGGCTGTACATTCTGCAATATCGTAATCATTAATTCATTTCTCTCTCCTGTTTCAACTGTATGATCTGATTGTCAGAAATGTGGATATGTATGTTTCTGCCACCATCTGTTCCTGGGCCTAATTCTTAATGTGGTAATAAACTGGTGTTTGGAATGTACCACTTTAGAATTCAGAAAAGGGTTCTGGGAACTTCTGATTCTTTTGCTATATTATAGTATTCCAGAACTATGTCCATAGCCTCTGTTTGCTTGTTTAAAAATACTTATGCCAAATTCTGAAGAAGTTGTCTTTTGGAGTACAGAACTCAGAATGCTCCAGCAAACATGACTAGGGGAGGGAGGTGGTTTAGAAGTTGTACAGTCAGCCCTTCAAATGTGTGGGTTTCACTTTCATGGATTTAATTATTTGTGAGCTTTTTCAACCCCTGCCCCCTCACCTTGAGTGTTTCTTTTCTTGGGGAACCTTCCCTTTTGGTGACTCCAATCAGGTTGTCAGCCCTTTAAAAACCTCTGTTCATCCTTTTCCTCCTCCAGCTGCTACCTGGCCAACTAAGGACAGCTCACAACCTAATTTTTCAGCATCACAAACCCTCTCCCATGCCCCCCTCCATACCCAAGGAAGGCAATGGGCAAGAAATAGGAGGTATAGGGCCACCATGCTAACCTATCCCTGCTCCTTTCCCTGACCTGCTTTGGACACCCCCCCCATGCATCAGTCCCCATTCCACCAACACACACACGCACGCACGCACACACATTTTGATATTTGAGGTTCTTCCACTTTTGCAGGGGTCCTGCTACCCTAACACTAGTGAATGCGGACTGCCAACTATAGTCCGAAAAAAAAATAATCCTTTTAAGCTCTGCTGCCATGTCAGACCACCTGGTTCAGTACTGACTACCAGTGGAAGCTGGTGCCTTCCATGCCAGTGAAATTATGGGTTTTAGTATGAGCTGAAAGGGAGCTATCCAAGGTACTGATTCCGGTCCCTAAAGTAAATTTGGAAACTTTAAAGCTCAGAATAAAATATGGTACAGATTCATTGCCACATTGACATGGAAGCTACTGGTCATAGCTCACTAGATTTTCCAAAAAAGTAAGCCTTTTCCCATCATATGCTCTGTGATCATTCCAACTGGCAACTCCTGGAAATCAACCTGAGGTCTACCATATGCAAAGAAGGTGCTCTCCAAGAGAGGAAACCAAGTCCTATGCGGAAAGACTGGGGGAGCTGGATATGTTTAGCCTAGAGAAGAGAATACTGGGCCAAACTAATGTATTTAAATTACAGGAAAGGAGATTCTAGTTAAACATGAGAAAGAACTTCTCAGCAGTAAGAGTTTGTTATCAGTGAAACAGCATCTCAGAAGGTGGTAGAGTCTTCTTCACTGAGACTTTTTAAACAGAGACTGGATGGTCACCTCTCATGAATGCCTTAGCTGTGGATTTCTGCACTGGCAAGGAGTTGGACTGTTAGGCTCTGGGGTACCCTTCAACTCTATGATTCTGTGGTTTCCCCAGAAAATAATGTCTTCTTTTTAACAAAAGCAGTAGCTTATTAATTATTTTAATGAAAAATATTGGGCCACCTACAGGGTGGGGAGTTTGGCCTTCCAGCTTAATTGACTTTGACATCCTCACTTTAGAAGAGGGGTGGAAATGGTGCAGCTGTCCAGATATTTCTTGGACTGCAACTCCCAGTTGTCCTAGCCAGCATACCTAATGGTAAAGAGTGCTTGGAAGTTGCAGTTCAGCAGTATCTGGAGACCCACCCTCCTACCTTAGAATAAACCATTTACCATTGGCATGAGTCATCCAAACATACACTATGTTGTAATAACATTTTCCCAAATGTCCAGAATAATACATAGGAAAATTAACCTGCCTAGCTTCAAAGGGAATAACTGGAGTTTTCAAACAAAGCTATAAAAGCATGCTTCCCACCTCCTAAAGAAAAGAATATGGCACTGCATTTCTTCCAATGCAGTTGTGGAGGGGGAAGGGAGGGAGAGAGGCTCTGTTGCTATCACATTTCATAGCCGTCACATCTGGCTTAAATATGCTCACCACCTTGTCAATTCGCCATAAACCACATGCATAGCCAGACGGCGTGAACAGTTCTGCTGGGCTGCACCAAGACTCTTCATGGTGAGTGGCTACATTACAGCTGTTGGTCAAGGGGCAGCAGAAAGCAAAGCCTGGAATATCTTCATTTGAAAGAAAGCTCTTCCCTGGAAGAAGACTTTGGGCTCCTCAAGATGGCCAACAGCACAAGTAAAGATGTCAGGTCCATCTGTTTCTTCATTGCATGACTTGTCACAGTTGTTCCCATTCTCTACACCCATTCATGCTGTGAATATACCAGGGTTCCATCCACCTTCTTTGTCCTGTTGGAAACATGATTAACTCTGGTATAGGTGTGGTTTCCTTGGTTCCTTGCCTTCCCCCATGAAACACATCAGCAAGAGTCATCAGACCACCCTGAAGTACAGAGGGAACCAAGATGATAGAAATAGATCTGGGAAATTAATTCTTGCCTGCCTCAGCAGCTCCTGGAACATGGGAAAAGTATACCACCTGACCTGGGTTTGAAAAATCATGGCTCATTCTGGAATCTTGTGGGAATGAACTGACACAGAAACTACATCATTTAAACAAAAAGTCTGAACTTGAACAATGTCTGCTGAATCCTAAGACCTTTCACCAGTCCGGATGAGCCCTTTAAGAATGTTTCTGCCTTAAAACAAGTGAAAAGCCACGGCCCAGTGCAGACACTAGAACTTAGATGCCACAGTATGCTGCTCATCTCTTTCTTTCGTCTTCTCTTGTACATTCCTAATTCTCTCCCTCACTTCCTAACTTGTAGTAATTCTTGTAGTTTTCCTCCAAGTAGGGATGGCCTTAGGCAAAAGACAAAACAATGGTCCATCCCCATTTCTCGTTTGCAAGCCAACTGGACTTGTAGTTCAGGACACTATTGTCCACAGTGCCTTCCATGTGAGGTCCAGTCGTGCCATATACAGATTGGTCCTTCAACAGACAGGAATGTTGTAAATCTGAGAAGGCACAGTTGTGGAAAGCTTTGACCCCCTCCCAAATCTCTCCCACCGGATACTTTTATCCAACTCTGAATAATGGTAAAAGTGGTCTTGCCTCCCAACCAAAATACCTACAGAGGTCTGTGTTTTGGATTAGAATTGCACTACTGGTTTGGAGACAAATTATAGGTCATTCCAACCAATTTAATGGTCCAGGTGGCTGGGAGATTCTGGAACTGTCATGCAAAAAAGTAGTATTTCCCAGCTCTGACTTCAAGCTTTTTTTTCCATTTACTCTGCTTGCCTCTTCTCTATCATGTGGAGTTCATGATAGCATATACCTTGTGTGCACTGGTAGAAGGGCAGTGATCACATGTAATCCATGTTCTTATATCCAACAGGGAGACACATCTCATTGGCCATTTCCACACTGCACTGTTATAGTGCTATTATTCCACTTTCAATATCCCAGGGAATCGTGGGGTTTGCAGTTTAGGGAGGGGCATTTAGAATTCTCAGCCAGAGAGCTCTTTGGCCTCAGTAAACTACAAACTCCAGAATTCCACAGGATGTTGAAACTGGAATAAATAACATTATAATAGGGCAGTGCAGAAATGACCATTGTCTCACTAGTAGGGGAAGTGGTAATACAAGTCTGAGACTTCTCTTTGGTGGCAACCTGACTTTGGAATGACCTAACCAAACAAGTACACCTGGCATCAGGTTTATTGACATTTCAATGTTAGGTTAAGACTCATCTGTTTACCTGGACATTTACAATTAGTTAACTGCCACTATAATGAATGTGACTCGATGTATTATTTGTTCTCCCAGCTGATTGCTTATGAGTTGTATTAGATACTTACTTAGTATATGCTGTTGCTATTATCTGCCCTGGAACTTCTATGAAAGATGGAATATAAATAGAACTATCAAAATCTACATACTCAAACAATGACATTCTCAAGAGCTTAGAATTTACTCTAATAAAAATGAACAGTCTGAGCAGAAGTTTCTTTTCTCCTGAATGGATTCAGTCCCAACATGCTGTCTTCTTAGAGCCAATAGACAAATAGATACAGCCCTTCATGTAAGCCTCTGTGAAGATTAATTGCATTAAAAGCACTGTGATCCAGTGCCCTTGTGTTCCTTCTTTGCTAAATAAAGAATGTACTTTTGGTTTCTGAACAGTAACAGAAAAAGAGGGGTAGTAACATATAAGCTTCAAACTCTCAAAACCAGTCTGTGTTTTTTTAAACACTCCTGGTTTCACTTCACATAATGAATAAATCCACCCATTGAATATAAACAAAAATAGATTTCTTCAGGAATGTTCATTAGAGAAGAATGGGATGGGAAGATGGAGCAATCACAAAAAGAAATATCATGAAAGTAGCGGTGAGTGAACCAGAAAAATGTCTCATGTTCAGAGTCCCAAAAAATTCAAATGTGGCTTTTCAGGACATGGTCCACAGACCAATCAAAACTTCATTTAAAATGATGTTAGTTCAGATCTGTTCCCGACAAGGGGTAAAATGTGTTTTACTACAAACACATGAGACAACATGACAAATAGAAGAAGGACTCTCAGCAAACAAGAAAGTTTTTAGGGGAATTTGCTGAGAAAACTTTGAAATACCAAACAAGTTATGAATCAAGCTGAGAAGAATAAGGAATAGTATCAAACCCTCTGACTGTCCTGATATGACAGGGACAGTCCTAAGCAATTCTCTGTTATCCCACTTTTTCAGCTGCTTTTAAAATGTCCCAGTTTCTCTTTCCTCTCACTTTCTCTCTTTGTCTTCAGTTTACTTCAGTTACTCCAAAATGAAATCAACAGTGAAAAAGTAGTTCATACTCAACTCTGTAGGAGGGACAGAAGTGGAAAGAGCAGAATTTTGCCCTCCCTGGTAGACCTAGACAAAAGCAAGCAGCTGTAGCCTCTCATAGCTTATCTTTTCTTTCTCGTTAATATTTTTTGTTTGTTTGCCATTTTGACCACAATCTGATGTTGCATGCCCATATGTGTCCAAGTTTTCATCTGTGAAATGGAGGATGAGAGCCTTTGAACTGACTTAAGAGTATAGGAAAAGCTTCTCTGGAGCAGGCTAAGGACTTATCTACTCCAACCAGTTGCCTATAAAAAGCACAGGAGTATCTGTGAAAGGTTGAAAGCCACGTACAGTTGACCCTCCGCATTCACTAGGACCCCTTTAAAAAATGGAAAGATCACAAATATCAAAATGTTTGCATGTGTTTGTGGGAAGTAGGGTGAAGCATGGTGGGGAGAACAGGAGCCCAGGGTCCAAACCAGGTCATGGAAAGAAGAGGAAAAGGAGATGGGTTGGGTTGGTCCTCTCTCACATCTATCTCCTTCCTTGGGTGCAGAGGAGGCATTGGGAGAGGGTTTGTGATGCTGAGAAAGCAGGCTGAGATCTGTCCTTGTCTTGCCAGGCAGCAGCTGGTGGAGGAGGAGAAGAGGCAGGTTTTTAAAGGGCTGTGCAGCCTGATAGGAGCTGCCAAAAAAGAAGTGCCTGGAGTATGGATGGGGGGCAGGGGTTGGAGAAATTTGCAAATAATCAAATCTGTGAAAGTGAAACTTGCAAATGTAGAGGGCTGACCGTACTATAGATTTTCCTGGGGACCAATTCCTCAACCTGTTGCCCTCCAGATGTGTGAGATCACACCTCCCATCTGAGGGGGACCAGGTTGGGGAAAACTGTTCTCTAAGTACCCCAGCTTTCTCTCTTTATATGCAGGCCTCAGAATGTGGTAGAAGAGTGAAATTGCACCATTTCAGTTTTAAATGCATTTCCACAATAAATAAAAACATCACAGCCCTTTCCTCAGAAGTACCAGTTTTATTTGGTTGTGCTTTACATTTATATTCCACTTTTCCCCCAATGAGTCCAAGATGGTCTATATAACTGTTCTCCTCCTCATTTTATCCTGACAACAATTCTGGGAGGATGTTGGTGTGAGAGAGTGCAAAACTTCCCCACAACCTTCCCAATTTGGCAGGGACAGTCCCAGTTAATCCTCTTCCATCCCACTTTTTCAACTGCTTATAAAACTTCCCAGTTTTTTTCTCTTCCTCCCACTTTATGTCTTTGTCTTCAACTTACTTCAAATGCTGTAAATTGAATTCAAAGTGCAAAAGTAGTTAGCACTCAATTAACTAAGCGGGGTGGGAGGTGGAGAAGAGAGGGTAGAATAGGGGAGAAGGAGAGGAGAGGATGCCCTTCCCAGAAGGCTCAGGCAAAAGCAAACTGTTTCTGTTCCTCTTAGCTTGTGTGTTATTCCTCTTAAAACATCTCCGATCTTGACCAGACTCTGATGTTGCTTGGCCACATATGTCCTGATTTTCATCTATGAGAGTGTGACTTGCTCAAGGCCAGACATTAATTGACATGGCTTAGAGATGACTAGATAAAGAGAAGAGATAAAGTCTCAAAAAGACGATTGTATTCTTCCAATGACCCCAATGCGTTTCGGCCTAGTAATATTTAATGTCCCTCGTTAGAAGAAGACAACTTTAAAATCACCTGCAGGGATTCCAAAAAAAAAGTGTTTTCTAAGCTTATGCCTGGCAGTTTGCTTTTGCTGGAGCCTAATCGGAAAGGCAAGATTCTGCCCCTTCTTTTTCTCTCCCTCAATGAGTTCATTGAGTGTAAAGTACTTTGCCCTTTGAACTCAGTTTGCAGTGGTGGAAGCAAGGCAAAGGACAAAGGAGGAAAGCTGGAGAGAGAAACCGGTATGTTTTAAAAGCAGTTGAAACAGTGGGCTAACAGAGAATTAGTTGGGACTATTCCTGCAAAATTGGCACAGTTGGAAAGTCTGCTACAAAGAGGAGCTAGTCCCTACCTGCATATGTGTTTACTTAGCACATGGAGGGGACTTTTAGCATGATTTGTCTCTACTCCATATATTTATTTTTGCTATCTCGCTAATGTTGCTGTACGCTGAAAAACTTAAAACTAAGTAAACATTTTTATATCTGTATTTATTTGACTCTCAAGAAATGGTCAAAATATCTCTCCTCAGCCTGAGTGTGGAATCCATGAACGTGTGAGTACACATATACATACGCATATGATATTTTATGATAGAGTTACATGCTTGATAGATGAAGGGAATGCTGTGGATGTAGCATATCTCGATTTCAGTAAGGCCTTCGACAAAGTTCCCCATGATATTCTTGCAATGAAGCTAGTAAAATGTGGGTTGGACAGGGCTACTGTTAGTTGGATTTGTAATTGGTTGACCGACCGAACCCAAAGGGTGATCACGAATGGCTGCTTTTCATCCTGGAGAGAAGTGACTAGTGGGGTGCCACAGGGCTCTGTCCTGGGCCCAGTGCTGTTCAACATTTTTATCAATGACTTGGATGAAGGAATAGAGGGCATGCTCATCAAATTTGCAGACGATACCAAATTGGGAGGGGTTGCTAATACGCCAGAGGACAGGATCAAAATTCAAAATGACCTGGATAGATTGGAGAGCTGGGCCAAGGCTAACAAAATGAAATTCAACAGAGAGAAGTGTAAGGTCCTACACTTAGGTAGTAAAAATGGAATACAGAAATATAGGATGGGGGACACGTGACTGGATAGCAGTACGTGTGAAAGGGATCAAGGAGTCTTCATAGATCACAAGCTGAACATGAGTCAGCAGTGTGATGCGGCAGCCAAGAAAGCCAATGCAATTCTTGGCTGCATCAATAGGAGTATCGTGTCTAGATTGAGAGAGGTACTGGTACCACTCTACTCTGCTTTGGTGAGACCCCATCTTGAATACTGTGCCCAGTTCTGGGCACCCCAATTCAAGAAGGATATTGACAAGCTGGAGCATGTCCAGAGGAGGGCGACCAAAATGGTGAGAGGCCTGGAAGCCAGGCCCTATAAGGACAGACTTAGAGAGCTGGGTATGTTTAGTCTGCAGAAGAGAAGGTTAAGAGGGAACATGATACCCATGTTTAAATATTTGAAGGGATGCCACGTAGAGGAAGGAGAGGGCTTATTTTCTGCTGCTCCAGAGACCAGGACAAGGAGCGATGGATTCAAGCTGCAGGAAAGGAGATTCCACCAGAACCTCAGGAAGAACTTCCTGACAGTCAGGGCTGTCCAACAGTGGAATCTGCTGCCTCGGAGTGTAGTGGAGTCTCCTTCCTTGGAGGTTTTTAAGCAGAGGCTGGATGGCCATCTGTCGGGATTGCTTTGAGGGTGTTCCTGCATGGCAGGGGGTTGGACTGGATGGCCTGTGTGGTCTCTTCCAACTCTACATTTCTATGATTCTATGATTCTATATGTGCTCTACAGGAGGAGATGCTCCTGGAAATATTCTTTGTACCCAATTGCCATTACAGCCTCCATCTCAACAGTTGCAATTTGCAGTGTGAGTAAATCACAATGGCCATTTCCGACACTATCCTGTTATAGTGCTATTATTCCACTTTCAACATCCTAAGGAATCCTGGGGTTTGCAGTTTAGGGAGGGGCCTTTGAGGAAAGAGCCAATATGTTAAGCACATTTCCATAAAACAACTTGTTAATTCTTTCCCAAAAAGAAAAAAAGACAGACTTGCTGTTGTTTTTGGCAGTCTTCAGAAGTTCTCTCTACATCCCCAGACACATTTTTTTGAAACTGAAGACAGCACTAATTGAGGTTTGTTCAAGCAAACAATTTGGCCTTCACTGAAAATATGGACATGGAAAAACTAGAAAGTTCTAAAAATGTGAACAATCCATAAAAATTATGAAGGTCCGTAACCCGAGCACTTGAATTCCCTTGACCAAAAACCTCCACAATGTTGCTAGGAATTTCCATCTTAATTGTTTTTAGATCTTGGTTCATTCCACATTAGGAATAATATCAATTCCCATATTTGCAGGAGGTAATGTCATAAATCTAACATATTTTCATGCCAAGATTTAGTCAGGATGACTAATAATTTACTAAAGTGGACAGGATGGGGATTATCTTCCTAAAGACAGAAAGAGAAAGAGGCGATCTGTCAACATGCAATGAAATTATTCTCAGAACTGAGAAAAGATTTCCATTTTTTCCCATCTTATTTTTGAAAGGAGGATACAAACCATGATCCCAATTTCTTGGATTAAATTTAGAAAGTTCACAAAACTAATAAAAGACAAATAAAACTAAAAGACAAAGAGCATAGCATCCATCCCTGCCAAAGATACCCTCAACATTATCACATTGAAATAAACAGGATCCAAATAAGGGCACTGTTGAGCACATCAGTCATTTCAATTTATTTCAATGTGCCTGGTATTTAAATTACCATATTTAAACACAGTGTTTTAAAACAATGTAAAATTATTAATAATCCTAACAGTGAAAAGTACAGCATACAGCCTCCATATAAAAGATCCTGCTAGTCACCAAATGTCTGTGCAAATAAAAAGATCTTCAGGAGGCAGCAGAATGAGAGCAGAGAGGGGGCCAGGCTAGTTTCCAACAGGAGGACATTCCACAGTCTGGGAGCAGACACCAAAAAGCCTCTGGCCTATGACCTGGATGGCCATCTCTTGGAAGTTCTTTAGTTGTGCATTCCTGAATGGCAGTTGTGTATCCCTGCATTGTAGAGGGTTGGACTAGATGGTCTTTGCAGATTGTTCCATCTCTGTGATTCTATGATTCTACAATTCTGTGATTCAGCTCTCTAAACAAACCTCAAAACACCTCATCTTATCTGCTGAAGCATAGCAGAATCAGACCTGGTTAGTAGTTGGGATGGGAAGCCACCAGAGATCTTCAGAAAGGACTAGGAAGGAATCATGCCTCAAACTTTGGAGAGAGAAGGCTATTTGGAAGACAGATTCCTCTGTTGCGGTGATACTGATCCAGGGGCTGTATTTTTTAACAACTTGACTACATTAAAAATATATTGCACACAGATAAATTTTATTTCAAAGTTAAAATCAGCATCATTTCTCACAGGGGTGGTTTAAACTACCACCCCCATTGATGCTTTCCTTGTTAATACTGCCCACTCATGTACTTAGGAAATTAGAAGGAAAGAGGGAAAATTCATAGGGGTATTCTCCTTTTTTCAAGCAAAGGGGCTAATTTATGAGAAAAATGGTTGAAGGTTGATTACACCCCCCCCCAACCCATATATGCACAATTGTCTTGATCTAGCTCAGGCCTCTGAATTTACCTGGAAACAAAGAGAGAAAGTGAGGCTCAGATACAGGACATGTAGTTGGGAAAATTATTATTTGGACTACAGTTCTCATAATCCCCCAGATGGCATGGTCAGTCATCCTAGCTAAGGAGTATGGGCATTGTAGTAAAAAGGAATTTTCCAAAGCCTTGTGTGTCATTTAACCCTTGAAGTGTAGGTTTTAAGTATCCCATGTGGGCTCCCACAAAAATTAAAACTTTTCTTCTTGTGGAAAAGGAGAGCACTGTATTCTAACTTGCTTTTTTCTACAATCATTATCTGTGGGCCATCCCTGATTATTGGCCTTGTCAGCTGGGGCCAGTGGAAAAGGGAATCTAACAACATATGGAAGTCCACAGTCCATGTACCATTGTTAGGTTAAATGTTCACAGTCCTTTTCCTTTCTATATCACTATATTCTTACACTGAATGAGGGTTGCCAGATCATAGGGCCAGGCCACTAGCCAAGGGGAATAAATCTCAGAGCAAGAGGACTGCCTTGAAAAGTGTGTGTATGCATATTTTCCTCATTTGTTGTGCATGTTTTATTTTCCCCTTGAATGGTATATTCAGAGCTATTATGGCTGATGCTTAGTGTATCATAATTCATAGCAAACACAACAGGGCTCTCCCAGCAAGACTAGGAAATAATCCTACCTGAAACTCTGCATGGTTGTTGCGAGCCAGGTAAACACCAGTAGTCTCACTCAAGGTAAGGCAGTTTCCTATGTCTCTAGTATAGGTGGTGGTGGTGGTGGTGGTGATTGTTATCCCACCTTCTTCCCAGTCAGGACCTATGTTAATTCTTTACTGAACTCAAATTTCTAAAAGATTTCCTCTTCTGAAGTGTACTAATGACTTTAAGACTTAAAAACTATTAAACATGTTTTTAAAAACCTTGCAAAGAATTTTTTGAAAATGTATATATATATTTTTAAAATTATTTTATTTGTATCCCGCCTCTCCATATGGATCGAGGTGGCAAACAACTTACAAATAGCATGTATTTCTATACACGCCCCCAACAAGCTGGGTACTCATTTTACCGACCTGTGAAAGGATGGAAGACTGAGTCAACCTTGGAGCCCGGCAGGATCGAACTCACAACCTTGCGGCTTGCAGTACTGGCATTTAACCACTGCGCCACCAGGGCTGTCCATTTTGCTGGGACAGTCCTGATTAATGCTCTGTTGGCCCACTTGTTCAGTCACTTTTAAAATGCTGCTATTTCTCTTTCCTTCTCCCACTTTTCTTCATCATCCTTGGATTACTTCAGTGGTTGCAAACTAAGCTCAAAGTGCTCAAAGTGTTCTTGATTAACTCACTGAGAAGAGGGGAGGATGGACAATATCTTGCCCTTTCCTGTAGAATCAGGCAAAAGCAAACTGCTATAGTCTCTCCTAGTTTGTGTGTTCTTCCTCATTAATAACTTTTGCCATCTTGACCACACTCTGGTGTTGCTTGGCCACATGTTTTCAGCTGTGAAATGTTGGACGATATGATAGCTTGGGAACGCTAGCATCGTAAATGACAGAGAACAGCTGGTTCAACCCACTGGTGGGAATAATTCCTCTGGGAATTGTAGGATAATGCATTTATTGTTGGCAAGGAGATGGACTGGATGGCCGTTTTGGTCTCTTCCACTTCTGTGATCTAAAAGGGCACACTGATTTGTGGAAGGCTGCATTAGGCCAAGATCATTGTTAGTGAGTTGCTCCACCCCATGTACATGTTCATGAACTGTAATACACCAGTAGGATGTCCCTGGTATATTTCCTTGCATTTCACATGCCATATCTTTTCTGGCTGAATGGAAATTTACAACAAGGCCAACTGTACAAACAGTGTGTTCAGTAAATACTATACAACCATAAATAGAAATCAGGAATGGAGCTCCAAAGGACCGATTAGGACATCCCTCCTATCAGTGTAAACCAACTGGCATCACTGAAAACAGTTTTTCCAAAAGAAATCAAATCAAAGCTGTCACTGTGTCCACAACTGTAATAAGAAAAATATATAAGCAACACTGATTAAGCAAAAATGCTGAAAAATAATTCTAGAAGCTGTTGAATTACTTTTTTTTATGAGGGGGGTTCTTTCTTAGTAACTTTCTTCACTGTGTCAAAAGAGGTGTATCTTTCTAGACTGGTACTGCCAATCAAGTATCAAAGTCCAGAGAAAAATCCATAGGCTCCTGCTGGCATTATACTGCTAAAGTTTAAGTAGCTAGCCCCAGCAGGGAACATTGGTTGGAACTTCTACATAAACTGTTGCACACTTCTTAAAATGTTTTAAAGAAGTAGGATATAAGTTTAAGAAAATTTTGTTGCTGTGTGTTTCCAAGTTATTTCCAATTTGTGGCAATCCTAAGGCAAACCTATCATGGGGTTTTCTTGCAAGATTTGTTCAGAAGGGATTTGCCTTTGCCTTCATCCAAGTCTTAGACAGTATGGCTTCTCCAAGGCCATAGTGAGTTTCCACAGTTGAGCAGGGATTTGAACACTGGTCTCCAAAGTCATAGTACAATGCTCAAACTACTGCATCATGCTGGCTCTCTATTTATGGAATGTATTCTCTTTATTTATGGAAAATACCATCACTAAAATGCATACCACTGCACCATGGATTCCCTGTTTTCTTTCTTCCACCCACTTCTGTGTCCATACCTGAACCACTACAATCTACTCTTTGTTTTCTGCGTCTGTGTCTTCAAGTCACCTGCTGACTTACAGCAATCCCATGAATTTCATAGTTTTCAAATGAGATAGAGAAAATCATGATGCTCTGCTTCCATCTACTGTCCACTTATATGTTTGTAATTCAGCAAAACCCTGGTGGCACTGAACAGGGCAGCCCTCAGAGCTGAAAACAGATTTCCTATTCTGACCTCTTTTCTTTTTAAAGAGAGGACACTAACCAAGTTTCTTGGAGTAAGTTTAGAAAGTTCATATGATAAATAAAAGACAAATAAAACAAAAAGACAAAGAGCATAGCTTTCATCCTCCCAAAGATGCTTTGAACATTATCCTATTGGAACAAACCGCATCCATACAGGGGCACTGTTGAACACATTGATAGTTCCATTCATTTCAATGCGCCCTACACAGGGAGACTTCCTGTGGATTCTTGCATTGAAGAAGATGGGCTGGAGACAACTAGACATGTTTGTCATAAAAACTGGTTTTACGTGGCTGATATTTATTAAAGAAATAGCAGGGGAGATGATGATTGTGGTATGGAGGAATAAGAGGCTTTAGTCCTTTGCCAGCTTTCAACAATGCGGCATAGGAACAGGGGAAGCAAACATCTTTGTCTCCTCTTCACGTTTAGGAATTGTGACTGCATGAATAAAGCTTTTATTAAGAAACTTGAAGGAATCAGTGTCCTAATCTGATAGAGGCTGAATGCAGCACAGCCGTGATTCAAATGAAAACTGGAGAGGACTCCTGTATCTTGAACTATTGTGTAGAAGAGGGAATTTTAGCACGTGTTGCTTGTTTCCTGTTTGTGTGACAAGCAAGACCTGTTGACATTGCCTGTTCTACTCAACATTAAAAGTACAGGAGCTGTCGCCAGTTTTCACTCTCACAACCCTAAGCTGATGGGGCCAGTAATGTGGCTGCTCTGATAGGCCCAAGGAAGAGGCCTGTTGAACTGCACCCTGGAAGGCTATATGTGGTCAGTTAAGTAACATAGCATAGGACCAGCATGACTTCTTCCTCTGGCCAGAGGAAAATAATCCAACCAGGAAGCGACGTGGAGCTTAACCAGGAGGAGGATGCATGGTTTATTTACCACTGAGGCATCAATACATAAATGAATATATACACTTAAAAAACAATAGTGGGTACTGCACAGTCACTCTCTCATTCTGTGTACAATCACCCAAACATTTAAATGATATGGAGGCTAAATGTTGAGGCATCCCATTCTTGGATCTATAAATGAAGGAGTCCAAGAAGCATTTTGTTTGTCAGTCTCTCTTGAGATCTAACTCCTCTGATTCTGAAAATCTTAAACCAGAGATGAGCAGCTATCACAGCTCCAAGAAAAAACTGAGATTTCCCCCTGGATCCGTTACCCCATGGCTAGGAAAAATCCCTGTGTCATCAGATTTCAGCAGCAAATGGCACCATCAAATTTGCGCAGGAAACCAGAAAAAAAGCAGCAAATGTTTGTTTTAAAGGAAGTGTTTGCTTGCTGCTAAAATTTGGTGGTGAAACTTGTCACTGAATTTCAACAGCATAATTTTGAGGAGCCTGGAAGCCATGAAGAACAGCCCTGGGAGACACATGGAGCCCAGATGTTGCCCAAATCTGGGTTAAACTTAAAAAAAAAAATCATGATGGCTTCATTGTATTCATATACTGTAAATGTCAGAAAGAATTTGTTACCAAAACATCAGTCAGGCTTCATGGCACATGGATTTAGCTTGAATGATTAATCTGACTGAATCACTACCATAACAGTGCAGCATTTAAAGCAGATGGAGCAAATGTACTGCTACATATTCTGCATTAAAAGACAAAAACTGTCAGTAGCCAGGAGGAGATGAAGGCAAGGAGAAGGGAACAGACAACGGTCCATCAGACTGGTCTGTTCTCTTTGTTTTAAATTCCACAGAAAAATAAATAGAAATTCTCACCATGTCTTTGTTTTTTTTAAAAAAAAGAAACAGGACAAACCATCCACAGAGGAAGGTAACTACACACTGTGGGAATTTTTGAGGTTGCAGCTATGGTAAATTGATTGAAAATCCATGCAGTCAAGTGCCATCATAGAAGAATGAACAAACATGAGCTATGTTTAAAGAAGAGAGAATCAATGCTAGGGAGATTTGGGTAAAAATAAGGGCTTTATTCAAAAACTGTATTGTCAACAATGCAATAAATTGATGGGTCTCACAAACAAATTAATACAATGCCAGAAGTCAGATACACAATAAACACCCTACTGTTTTCCAAAAAAGAGAACGAATACTGTGAAACAAATATTCCTGTGAGGGACGGGCATTTGTAAACCCAAAAATCTCCTGCTCTCACTTGAGGCCTACGTTAATCAGAAGATATTTTCTCTGCAAAAGCCATTCTTGACACGAATCTGTAGCACATCAATTCTTGCTCTTATAGAAAGAATGTGGGAAGTTTATACAACAGCGTTCTCTTCTTCTACATCAAATTTAACCAACTGATGTTCCATTCTTACTGGTATTGAGATCTGAACTCTAGTCTCCAAAGGTGAACAGCTAAAATCTAACTGCCATTACCTATCACTTACAGAGAACTTAAAATTAAGGAAGTTGGCAGAGTGCAATCATTAAGCCCTATCTTTCACCACATGTGGCAAAAGATAAGAGTGCAATATTTGTAAAGTAGCCTTTATTGCTTGATGACAGGTTTGGCTCTCCCTTGATCTTCCACCTTCTTGATGGCAGCTTGGATTGCTTCTTGGTCACCAAGAAACTGATGTTTGCCAAGTGGGTGTAGATTTTCGTCAAGCTCAAGGAGGACTGGGATGCCAGTGGGGAGAGTGACATTGACTATCTCCTCATCAGAAATGTCTATAAAGGAGGGAGAAAAAAAACATTTATACATTCATTCAGTTCTAGGTAGAATTCTGGGCTGCCATGGAACATCCATCTTCCCCAAACCTACACACCTGAAGAGTGTTACCAAGTGACCATTCATACTACAGAATTATAGTGCTACTATTCCATTTTAATTGGTGTGGTTCCATCCTGTAGAAACCTGGGGTTTGTAGTTTGGCAATGCACTAGAGGTCTCTGGCTGAGAATTCTAAATTTCCCTCTCTAAACTGCATATTCCAGGAGTCCATAGGAGACAATCATGACAGTTAAAGTAGAATCATATTGCTATAATTCTGTAGTGTGCATGGTGCCCCCAACTTCCAATATTTAGAAGAGAGGAATTTCTCACACTCCAGATTAAACCTGAAGAACTACTTCAGTCTCCTGTCAGAAAGAAAACCATAACATTTTATTTTCTTGATAACATCCTAGAACAATCAGCAGATACCATTTTCACAACTGTGGGACAGCCCAGTTCATAATGCTTCCTCTTCCCCATTTGCCCAGTGGAGGCCTATGGATGATACTGCCTCTCAGGATTCCATGTGTTATTTCTCTCCTTGGGATGATGTTCACTGTCATATGCTGGCAGGGATGGTAGTAGAAATTAAAGTCTCAAAAACAAATTAAGGCCTCCATGCTCAGAAGGGAAAAATATGTAAGTGCATTCAACATGAAGCATTGGTCATTCGTGATACACTTCTGTCTCTGCCATGCTGCACTAACGTATCATAACATACTACTTTAGAAATCAAATTCCCTATAAATGTAGGACTCAGAACTTGGGCGTACATGAGGATTTTGTTCACACTGTACTTAAGTAAACAAATTTACTGCGTATCTGTACCACAAAACAGCCAATGATTTCTGGAAGTATCATGAAATAAAGATTAAAACTATAAAATATAATAGACTTCTTCCCATGTACCCTTCCAGATGTATTAAACTACATCCCTCAACATCTCTAAACTACAAAGTCTAGGAATTGAGAGGCTATAGCCCAACATATCTGGAAGATACTACGCTGAGATACAGAAATTAACCAAAAAATAATGTAAAAGATAGGTACAAAATAAAAAGAAAGCAAAATCTACAGCAAAGAGCATCTACAAAGCCATTAACATATCTTTATAAAAGAAAGAGTAATCAGACATGGGACTCAAAGCAGCTTATAAAGGCTAAAAGCAAAACTAGTTAAAAAACTTAATAGAAAGTTAAAACACAATTAATCATCACATTAAAATAGTTTTAAAATTTTTAAAGTATAAAATCATTGAAAAACTTAATAAAGTTTTTAAAAAATACGAAACAAACACTACATAAAGGACTCTCTGACACCAGTATATATTTAACAAAACTGGGAATATAGATAGATCTTCACCCAGTTCCAAAAGGTGATGCTACAACAGGCAAGTCTCTCTGTGGAGGGCATTCTATTAACAAGATGCCACTAGTGAAAAGGCCTTCGTTTCTGTAGCTCAAGAAAGATCTTAAAAGACAATCTGAGGGCCTGAGGAGGAAGAGGTGGCGCTCTTTCAGTTCATCTAGGCCCCCAAACCATTTAGGGCTTTAGAGCTTACTGCTAGCAAATCAGATTGGGTCCCAAATGACCTAGACTCCAGCGACAAAACACTGCTGTAATATGGTTATATTGCCCAGTTGATTCACATCCTGCAGACTGGATCTGTGCTCAGACTAAAACATAACTACTCAGATTAACATGCAGTTCTGCAAATGTATCTGTCATGTGGCTAAATTACTTGCAATTTTTCTACAAGGCCCAAGGGATGCCTTTTAAAAGGAACTTTTTAAAAAAAAATCCAAGCTTGCTTGAAGCACTAGAAAGTATAGCACCTGCTGTGTGGGTGGAGAATACTTCTGAAAATGCTCCAGGAAGCAGCTGTAGCCTTTCTAAACAATTATATAAAAAAAGATGGCTGTCCTACATACTGATGGAGCCAGCAATCCTTTTTTTAATTTTTTTTTCCTGCACAATGACTGGGGAAGGCACAGCATGTAATGATGTACGGATGCTTCCTAGAGCAATTTTCAGTCTCATGGAGCACGCACCATGCTTTCTGGTTCTCCAAGCAGCTTAAACTTGTAAAATAAATAAAGAGCTACCACTGAACCACCTCATACTTTGTAGGTCTCAAAAATGATTAAATGTTGGTAAAATCATGTGGGTTTTTCCTTTTAAAAAATCCAGATGAAAGTGGCATGCAATGGACTTAAATGGTATGCACATCCAAAATGGAAACAGAACACATTAAATCCATCCTGCCCATCCGTGGTGAGGACAAAAACGAAATAAGCAGACCAAGCCAAACCATGCTATTTGGGGGTTCATGCTATATATAGTCTCAAGGTTCAGTTCCAAGATTTACACACTCACAGTGGTAGAGGTTCTAGCATATCATAAAAGGCTCTGTTCTGCCTTTGCATCACTATCTACCTATGTAACCTGAAGGGATGTTTTAAATATTGTTCTTAATTTGTGTTTTTACCTTCTTTTTATTCTGTATCCTTTTTTTATTTGTGCTGGTCTATGAGCGTAATAAAGATTCTATTCTATTCGCCTCTGAATTTGCCAGCAAGGGCTCTTCTGACTTTCCCTTCCTCTTTGTTAACGAAAGAGCCACACTGGGTTGGATCAATATCCTTTTTGTGACAGTGGCCAGCCCCTTCTAAGATGCTCACAAACAATGACTGAAAGCATAAGTCTCAACTTTTATCAAGCCACCACAAACACACACACACATCCTACTTCTCCATTGCACCTAGGTCCAGCAGCTGGTGAGACCACTTGGTCCATGTTCCAACTGCTGCTGTTGTGGTCTGTAATTGAGCATAGCAGCCAGGGACAGCTGCATCGTGCCTGAAAGTTGGTGAGAGGCCCCTCCTTCAAATTCCAACAGTCATTGCTGGGACTCAGAAGAAGAAGGGAGCAGCCTGGAATTGCTGGACCTGACTCCCACCCATCCACCTGCTTTTCATTGTGTCTTATGTCTCATTTAGATTGTAAGCCTGTGGGTAAAGAACTGTCAAAAGTAATTAACTGTAAGCTGCTTTGAGAATCTTTGTAGCTGAAGGGTGGGAGTATAAATAATTTTAATTAAATAAACTGTAGCATCTAAACAACCCCCCATAACTAATAGTCATTAGGACTGCCAGAAGAGGGTTTCTGTACCTGTAATGTTTGTGCAGAAGAAGGAATTTCAGCAGGTGTTCCTTGTCATGGAATCAGGTAATAAGCATCACTTGCTAAAATTCCCTCTTCTACTTAAGGCTATAGGAACCCTCTCCAGTTTTCACCCAGATGATCCTCACAGCCTTATACTCACAATAAACATGTCCAAGAATCTTTTAAAGTAATGAAGCCAGAAACTATCAACCCATCTTGTGGCCTTCAATTCCACAACTTCATAATGCTGTGCCTTTCTGTAGCCCTCTTCTGGTTTTCCAGTGCCAGGCAGTCGCCAGCCTGTATGATCTCCCTAGCCTTCCCATTTCCCTTGTCTCTTTCCACTCAAGCATTTGAGGATAAAAACCAATGAGTCAGTGTGACTATGAACAATGGGGCGACTGTACAAGCCAAAGCTCAGTGAGGAAGCGAGGCAGATTTTGCCAGAGGGGGGATCGGCTAGCTACGTCAGTTCTGCCACATCAACAGAAACTGCACACATCATCAAATGCAGCTGAAAATGACAGAATTTGTCCCAAATGTCTGCTACTTGTGACTAATAAGGGGGCAGAGAGGTGTGGTGGGGGCACAGAACAGCTGCAAAACATAAATCCACCCCAGCATTTAAAAACAATGGAAAAAAAGGACAAACTGCTGACAGCTGAACAAACAGTGAGCCTTCTCAAGAGATGTAAATGCATCTACTGCTTGATACATTAGGAAAGAAGGAGGGGATCCCATGGGCAATTCACAATCTGCAGTCCAAGGCTGCAATCCAAGACACACTGAAATCAAATAGACTTACATCCAAATAAATGTCTATCAGACTAGCCTATCTGGAGCAAGAAACAACAACCTCAACACCTACTAACCAATTCTTTCATGTGTGTGGGGAGGGAGTTCCCTTTGCCTGTCATGCTTAATAAGGCTACATACTCTATTGATGATGAAGTTGCTGTTGTGTATCTTCAAGTCATCTTCAACTTATGGAGACCCTATCATGGGGTTTTCTTGGCAAGCATTGTTCAGAGGGAGTTAACTATTGATTTCCTCCGAGGCTGAGAGAATGTGACTACTGCATGATCTTAACTCACACTAACAGATGTTGCAATGTACACCCTTACATAAAACCCTGTATCTGTTATAAGACTTCAAAGAGGCTTCTTTGACATATTTGGGGGGGGGGAATGCAGCAAGACTGTCACATTGCCAGTCCATATAATCCTTCTCTTGTGAAACTGTTGCTTGCAAATAACAACTAGCAGATGAAGGAATCAGTTCCAGTTTGCAAAAGCAACCATCCCTGTTACCACAAGGCAAATGTTACTCGTTACAGGCAGCCAGGCAGGAAGGAATAGCTTGGAAAAACAGTTTTAATGTAAAAAAATAAAATAAAATAGACATTTGTTAACCAGAGGGGATAGCATAATATGAAAAGGAAACCAGTAGGAATACTGGATAGCATGAACTGGCACTGGAGAACATGGGGAATTTTTGCTGACTCTGATCAGCCCCTACATTTAGCCCAGAGAATAAGAGTCATGCCCTTTAAACATACACCTCCTCACTTTTCTAAGAAAGCACTCCATTACATAGTATTAAATCAATGGAAGGCTCCCTCTTAGACTTTCTCTTGTTAGCAATCGTTTCAATTTGTTTACATTCATTTCAAGAAAAAAAAAGATAATTTGTAAACAGGAAAAAGAGTCCTTGGATGGATGACTTGAAACCCTTTTCTTGCTTGGTCTCATCTCTCCAAGTCTCCTGCAATTTCTACAAGTTGGCATCGTGCCACTGCATACTGCCTTAAGTCTCAACCAAGACCAGTGTCTCATTACTTCATATGCTTGTAACACAACCCAAGTGAACTTTCATTGCAGTGCTGCCTCCACATTTCTTTGAGTGTTGCAATCCCAGCAGCTTTCGCCAAGCCAAATGGAGCAAAAGCACTGGAGTCCACATTATTACTTAGATAACTCGGGAAATTGTCCATTGCCATACAATGTTAAAGCTACTTGAAGATATGAAGACTCACAAGTAAAAAGAGAAACTGAATAGGAGGGCTTTCTTGAATTTTTCAAGTGGGGAACTAGAAAAATTGAGATTCAGAGACACTGGGAAACACTCTACTGTGAAATATTTCTCGTTTGGAACAAGCAAAATGCTTTTCATGGCAAGGTTTTACTCTAAATATGTAATTTGAAGGTTTTCATATAAGCCAGTCTACAGCAATGGGAAATGAGAATTCCTGCATATAATGCACACTTGAATTATTTCAACATTATAAAATTTAACTTGATATTGACATATGCTACTTTGTCATTGTTGTTGCATGCCTTCAAGCTGTTTCCAACTTATGGAGACCGTATCATGGGGTTTCCTTGAGAAGATTTGTTCAGATGGGGATTGCTTTGACTTTCCTCTGAGGCTGAAACAGTGTGACTTGTCCAAGGTTACACAGTGGGTTTCTATGGCCAAGCAGGGATTTGAACTCTAGTCTCTTGACTCAATCCATGCTGGTTCTCTAGACCTCAATATTTTGACAGTATGAGAATGCTTGTCTAAATATATTTGCTGTTTTCTACAAAAGTTGTGGTTTGTATTTTCAGCTTTTTTAGCCTGCTTTTCAGTTAGCAAGGGAGAAAGGGCAAAGCCATATGGTCAAATCAAGTTAACACATGGATGAAAGTGTTCCAGGATATACCTTATGGTCTGTTGGCTGCCATGCAGCCTTTTTATGGTGTTCCAGATAAAACAACAGACCGCCTATTCCTCTGCATTTTGGGAAGGCAGCTCAGAGGAAATGAGACTACATTCTTGGAATAAAATCATCAGTTTTAAAGTGATTGGTCCTGAAATGCAACAGACAGCAATACCTTTGCTAGCAAGTTATCTGCAGAATAATCCAAATAACATTTGGTTGAAATTGCTGCCCATGCAGGTACAGGGCAAAATGGCCCATTTTCAACTCTAGGGATTTGAGTAAAGAAAAGAAGCACTTAATGCAAACTACTAAGAGTCACTCCATCACTAAATGGATCACCTTCATCCAGCTGGTAAGTCATGATTGCTGGTTAACACATTCTGCTAGATCTTTCCCTTCTATGCAACATAAGTCCAAAGAAAAGCTTGCCAGATTCCTTAATTTGCTGTTTCAGATCTCCTTTTTATGTGGCTAGCAAAGCCACCTGCTTTTCCTCCCTGGCACAAAGAATGCAACGGGATTACTGTGCCCTCTCTTTGAAGGGGTCTTGTTTCAAAAAGTTTCATAAGTGAATCAGAAAGGAGAGTTTATTTTAAAATGCTTTCCTTGGAAGTGGCTAATTAAAAACAACATCTATGCACATGCTAGGCAGGCTAATCTGGTAATCAAGTACCTAACATATTTCAAGGTCTTTGGGCTTAAAGTCAATAATACACTTGCCAGAGAGGCTCAGTGACAAAGCAATCCCTGTGAAAGTAGATTCCATTTCTGAAACAGAGAATATGGTAAAAATGTATAGCTCCAAGAACTGACAAACCAAGAACTGACAAACCTAACACCTAAAACCTAAGTTCTTCAAGGGGCACAAAAATACTTTATGGGTTACTTGAAGTACAGACGTACTTCAACTAACAAAGCCTTTGACACTGATACTACATTTTATAAAGGCTTTTTACACATGCCCAGCCTCGTTCCTCATCCTCTGTCTAGATGGACAGGTGGGTTTTTTTAGCAGTATCAGCCCTGGGAGGATGGTGAAGGACTGAAGAAACACAGACTTTTGGTGTTTGGTTGTCTGAAGTAAAAATGCAATAAATAAAGTTTGAGTTGGAATACAGGAGGATTCTGCTCTAGATAAGTCTAGCCTCGCCTACTATAGCCATGTGTTCCTGCCTACAAAAGGCAAGGTAAACAGCAGCTTCCCCCATAACCCCTTACCAGCAAAACAGAGAGAGAAGGGGACAGCAGATAAGCCAGCTTCACCAGCATGTTAAAAATGCAAAGTTCTGTAAATCTGTTCTGTAAAGCCAAAATGGAAATCATAAGAACAATGGAGCTTAATGAAAGAAAAAGTTGTCTTTAAATAAACTATGGAAAAAGCCTCCTGGTGATCTGTGGAATGTTCAAAATGTTTTTGTTTACTTATGTAAGGCTTATGGATAGATTGGAGAGCTGGGCCAAGGCTAACAAAATGAAATTCAACAGAGAGAAGTGTAAGGTCCTACACTTAGGTAGAAAAAATGGAATACAGAAATATAGGATGGGGGACACATGGCTGGATAGCAGTACGTGTGAAAGGGATCTAGGTGTCTTCATAGACCACAAGCTGAACATGAGTCAGAAGTGTGATGCGGCAGCCAAGAAAGCCAATGCAATTCTCAGCTGCATCAATAGGAGTATGGTGTCTAGATCGAGGGAGGTATTGGTACCACTCTACTCTGCTTTGGTTAGACCCCATCTTGAATACTGTGTCCAGTTCTGGGCACCCCAATTCAAGAAGGACATGGTCAAGCTGGAGCAAGTCCAGAGGAGGGCGACCAAAATGGTGAGAGGCCTGGAAGCCAGGCCCTATGAGGATAGACTTAGAGAGCTGGGTATGTTTAGTCTGCAGAAGAGAAGGTTTAGAGGGGACATGATACCCATGTTTAAATATTTGAAGGGATGCCACGTAGAGGAAGGAGAGGGCTTGTTTTCTGCTGCTCCAGAGACCAGGACAAGGAGCAATGGATTCAAGCTGCAGGAAAGGAGATTCCACGTGAACCTCAGGAAGAACTTCCTGACAGTCAGGGCTGTCCGGCAGTGGAATAGGCTGCCTTGGAGTGTAGTGGAGTCTCCTTCCTTGGAGGTTTTTAAGCAGAGGCTGGATGGCCATCTGTCGAGAGTGCTTTGAGGGTGTTCCTGCATGGCAGGGGGTTGGACTGGATGGCCTGTGTGGTCTCTTCCAACTCTACATTTCTATGATTCTATGATTATCAAACTTGGTTGTTCCATTTCATTTGTTCATATCATTAGTTTTGAATCAGAAGTCTGATGAATCATGTTAAGCTTTCCTTCTTGTAGTGGTAGGAACCTGTCTCTATTCTTTCCATGTTATTTTGTCTCTGATACCAAACTTCCTGTTAAAGGCATATCTGTACCTCTTAGGTCAGTGGTTCTCAACCTGGTGTCAATGAAGCCCTACTGCTGGACACCAACAGCAGCACCAATAGGAACGTGGCAGCGGCGGGGGGTCCACGTGCTGAAACTGCTCCCTCATTTTCAAACTGTGATGCTGGAGACTTGAGTTTGAATCCTCACTCATCCATGGAGACCCACTGGGTGACCTTAGGTAAGTCACATTCTCTCATTGTCAAGGAAACGCAAAGACAACAAATCTTGCCAAGAAAGCTACTGTGATAGGTTCACCTTAGGACTGCCATAAGTCCATTTTTAAACAGGAGAGATATGATGGCTAGAAGGAACCTCCCCCTGATCGCAAACTCTTCAGTCTTCATCTGACTATGGCCATTTCCGCACAAGACTATTATAGCGCTTTGATTCCACTTTCAACATCTTATGGAATCCTGGGGTTTGCAGTTTCGGGAGGGGCCAGCCAGCCCCTCCCTAAACTGCAAATCCCAGAATTCCATAGGATGTTGAAAGTGGAATCAAAGCGCTATAATAGTCTCGTGCGGAAATGGCCTATGACAGCCAGCTGAAAAGTTCAGATCCATTAACTATATAATCCTGAAGGCTGAGAATAGGAAAACAGTATCATTCTAAACCAGTAAATTCCTTTGACTAGAACAGAACAGTATCCATATTTCCTGCATCTGAACAACCCAAAATTCCAGGAATTACCTTATGTCACCTTGTTTGATTTCCTCACTAGGATCATAGGAAACTGCCTTATACTGAGTCAAAGCATGAGCAGCCCACATACTGTTGACTCTGACAGTGGACCTCCAAGGTTTCAGACAGGATATTTTTTTCTAGTCCTATCTAGAGTCATCAGGGACCAAACCTAGGACCTTGTACATGCAAAACCTGTGCTCTGCCATTGAGCTAAATCATACCTCTGTTACCTCTCCCCAAATGTCAGTAACACAGACTTCAAGACAAGACAAGACCTGGCACTCAGCAAGCCACTCAAGCAAACTGCGTTACTTTTAAACAGCCCTATGCTCTTTCACTCTTACGGCTTGGCTCTGGGATTAACACAGTAAATGAAGACATATCATTTTGATTTATGAAGGCACTCAAGTCAGAGTCACCTCTTTATGAAAGGCCTGGCCAAATTTGGCCTCAGCCTAGGAATTATTATTAACCTACTCCTCTCTCAGCCTTTTAAGGAAGTGGCCCGGCCTAAGCGGCATTGAACCCTGCCAATTTAATTGACAATTGATAGGTAAGTAGGTTTGATATTGGGAAATGCTGAAACTACATATGCAGCTCAGATTGAAGAAGCAGTTCTAATATTTCTGGATGGCAGTTGTTTAATTACTCAAGGGAAGAACACACACCCAAAATTAAAGACTGCATCAGCTCTAGGTATACAAAAGTTGAGCAACATTTCTTGCAAAGATACAAGTCAACGTGGCCAACTGGGGAATGTACTGAAACCTGTAGCTTTTTAGTTTTTTTAAACTCTTCCCGAGGTCTGGTCAAAGACTATAGTTTGTTGTTTTTACTTGCTATCAAGTCAATTTTATGATGACCTTATGAATGAGACCTCCAAGAGCCCTGGTGATCAACCACTCTGCTAAAGTCTTGCATGTTCAGGGTCAGGGGCTTCCTTCATTAAGTCAATCCACCTATAGTATGGGCTTTCTCTTCTCCTACTCCCTTCCACTTTACGAAGTATTATTGTATTTTCCAATGAGTTAAGTCATCTCGTGCCACACCAGAGTATGAAAACCTCAGCTTAACCATCTTTGCTTCTAGTGAAAGTCCTAAGTACTTATAGAGAAACAGTATTCCCCCCTTGACCAACAATGCCTTTGAGTTGCTTGCCTCCATTTCCCAAGCTGGAGAGGAGCAAACACAGTGTTTATGAAGCAAGTGTAACTGGAGCATGGCAGCTCTTTAATTACTTTAATTACTTTCCATGAGCCTTTCTACCCCTCTCTGGACAGGTCAAAACCATGTGTTCCCTATACTACTTTCCATGAGCCCTTCTATCCTTCTCTGGACAGGTCAAAACCATGTGTTATGCTACTCGTGATATATACAGTCTATCACAATAAGCAACTTTGCACAGGATAATTTTATTTATTCATTCACTTCTTATCCCACTTTTCCTCCATGGAGCTCAAGGCAGTGTATGGCGTCCTCTTCCTTTCCTATTTTTATTCTCACAACAACTCCATGAAGTACGTCAGGTGGAGACATGAGGGCCAGAATTCTTTCACGGACATCTGCAAGCGTAAGCTATGTTTTATCTGGGACCAAAACGAAGGTAGAATCAGCACCAGCTGAGCCTCCAACAGGAGGGCATTACACAACAAAGGGGCCACAGCTCAAACGGCCTTTTCCAATGTCCTCATGCAGTTTACCACTTCCAATAGTGAGGGCAAAGGAAGGCTCCTTTAGTAATAAGGGTTACGTTACAGTTACAAAGCCTAAAACCAACAGTGATAACTTACTTTCCAAATGTTTTAGCAGAGCCCTCGTGCTGTTCCCATGAGCAGAAATGAGAATGGTCTTGCCCTTCTTCACCTCCGGTGCTATCCTCTCATTCCAATAAGGAAGGAGTCTATCAAGCACTTCTTTTAAGCTTTCAGCTTTGGGAAGTTTTTCCAAGGGCACATCACAGTGCTTATATCTGCGATCATTATAGATTTCATGATAGTAAGGATGGGATTCAGTGATGGGAGGCGGGGTAACATCGTAGCTCCTTCGCCACCTTTTCACCTGTTCTTCACCATGGTTCAGAGCCATTTCGGCCCGGTTGAGGCCTATCAGGGCACCATAATGCCGTTCGTTCAGCCGCCACGAAGCCTCAGTAGGAACCCATTCCTGTCCCATCTGCTCCAGGACATGCCAGGCAGTCTGAATGGAACGGCTGAGGATGGATGTAAAGACAAGGTCAAACTCGAAACCGAGCACTTTGAGATGCCTGCCACAGTTCTGAGCTTCTTTCACCCCATCACTGCTCAGCTTCTGATCTACCCAGCTACAGAAGCGATTCTCTTTGTTCCAGGCCCCTTCACCGTGCCTCAGCAGGATGAGTCTGTACTTTGCCATTTTGACTGAAGGGGTGTCTTCTTTAGGTTTGCAACAGGAGTGGCGTTTAACGAGATACCATCTATATAGAAATAAAAAACAACTGGTCAGACAATTTGGTCCACTGGGTCATGGCAAACATATGGTCAAAAGCTTGTACAGATCAAGAGTAGTAAACAAGCTTTCCTGAAAGGTGGCTGCAATGCAAGAGAGCACTGGGAACATTCTAGATCAGTCTCAGATTATCTGACGTGAGGAACCAGCAATTTATTTTCCTGATCTACCAAAAATCAGTCCTATATTTCTTCACATGGGCTACAAGTGTTTCTTTGCTTCCTAGAAACTTTCCCTGGACTAGGAACCAATCACTCACAGACCAGCACCAGTCCAAGGATCACCACTCTGAGCAGCACTGTTCCAGATTTTTTTGATTACATTCTTACTACAACAATGGGCAATCTCAATATATTTAGCCAGTACTACCAATAAATAAATGAAATAAATACTGTATTTGCTGGCGTATTAGATGCATTGGCATATAAGATGCACCCCACTTTTCAAGCAGTATTTTTCAGGGGGAAAATTTTTAGTTCCCTGGTGAGGCAAAGTGCACAGGAAAGGAAGGGAATAAAAGGAGTGCTGCACCAGGCCTGTCTTGCTTCAGCAAGAACTCCCAGCAGAGTCAAAATGCACAGGAGGGGGATGAAAAGAGTGCTGCACCAGGCTTCCTCCACCCCCTCTCTTCCTGTTTTGCCTGGGCAGGGAGAACTCCTTTTGCTCCCCCTCTCTTCCCTATGCATGTAGCATTACTGTATTTGCTGGTGTATAAGATGCACTGGCATATAAGACGCATCTCATTTTCAGAGGGTATTTTTTAGGGAATAAAGTACATCTTATATGCCAGCAAATATAGCAACCTTGAAAGTAAGCACCAGCACCCTCCACTGAATTCTCTACCACATACCAGAATTCCATGATAAATGTGCATGGAGAACCTCCTCTGTACAAACCTTAATATGGAAAAGGTTCCTTGGAAATAGATATTTTGAAAAGCCTTGCTTCGAAAAAGTCACTAGGTACAATGCATCTGAATGACCATTTTTTGCATCAGGAAAGCACAATAAAGTAATCATTTGGTTCAATGTACATTTATTTGCTGGATTACAGAAGTTTTCCAGTCAATGTTGATTACATTCACATACAGTGAAATACAAGGATTATGGTGAAACCTGGCTTACTGCGAATGAGCCATGTACCACTACAAACAATCTGGTTTTTTTCCTGCTTGGGTCATCCTATCAACAAGAGCTGCTAAAGCACACAAAAGCTTAGTAGAGCGGTTTTTAACCTGGGGTCCACAGAGCCCTCACAAGAGGATCTGCGAAGCCCTGCTGCCAGATACCAACAACAGGGGCAGCAACAGGAATGCAGCAGTGGGAGTGGAAGCTGAAAATACTCCCTTGTTTGCCTTCATGTCACTTCTGACTTATGGCACCCATAAGGCAAACCTATCACAGGGTTTTCTTGGCAAGATTTGTTCAAAGGGGGTTTACCTTTGCCTTCCTCTGAGAATGAGAGAATGTGACTTGCTCAAGGTCACCCAATGTCTAAGTGAGGATTTGAATCTTAGCTCCAGAAGTCTTTAACAAATAAGTAAGTACTTCAATATTTAAATAAATATTTGAATATTTAAAATTAAATGTAAATACTTCAATCTTGGGTTAAGTTGTGGGGGCCCCCAACAACAAATTATATTTACAGGGGGTCCCCAGTAAAGAAAAGGTCAAGAACCACTGGCTTAGTATGTTCCTCAAACTGGAGTGCCTTGCTCCTTGCTGCTCCCAAAAAGGTCAGAATTTGTAAACAAAAGGCAAACATTGGCTTGTAATCCTGGCTTCTTAGAAGAACAGCAAGCCAGGAGTTCTAGGTTGGATAATTAATCAGCTTCTTGTTAGTTTAGACACTCACACTGACAGGAGGAACCAAGCAAATAGGCTGCATCAATACACAACTTACTTATGATAAGCCAAGCTTTTTGGAATTTTGGCTTGCAGTTGTGACCGAACAAGGACAATTCCTGCACTACACACCCAATGAAACTCACGCCTCAAGCAGTCATGTGCAAGGATGAATATACTGATACTGATGTATTGCATCTTGTGCACTCTCTTTTAAATACCTTCCCACCTGCTGATGAAAATCAGATTGCTTTACCTCCTAAATCAATCTGCCCTTTTCCCACACCCTGTAATTGCTCTTCAGATTTTATCTTGGGAACCCCAAAATGAATTAAAACACATCAGACCTGCAGTCCAGTCGCCTATCCATAAAAGACATATTTAATCTCTTTCCCCTTTCCTCAACAACTGAGAAAGAAACAGTCAGCCAGACACACCTGTCTCCCTACTCAGTGCAGGCAAAGTGTGCTCCCTCCACCTAGTGCTGGACTGCAACCCCCAGCATTTCTTACCATGGCCTAAGGCTTACAGGAGCAGCAGTTCAGCATTATCAGGAAAGCAACAATTTTGCCACTCCTGGATTATAACATTAAAACAGATATACTTGAAAGTTAAGCTTAGATGTAGATGGGGCAGCTGCAACCGAACCTTATATAGCAAAACCCAACTTTGTCATTCAAGGGGTGAAACAGCACAGCAAAAACCCTGCAGCTGTCTGGCAACAGACTTGAAACAGCCAAGGTAATTATGACATGGCTCCAGAACCAAAAAGCAAAACAAAAAATGGCTCTAACAGCAAGGATTCCAACTCATGACATATGGAGGTTGTATCATATTATAATCCTATTATGTTTCATAGCATCTAAACTACAGTCTGTCTAACTAGGGTTTAGAATATGAAAGCTCCTTCCAATATGACTAGTTGATTGCTATCACTAGAGGAAAGTCTAGGGCAGCCCTTCCAACCTTGATCTTTCCATCTGTCTTTGGCCAGCTACTCCCATCAGCCCCCATCTGCATGGCCAATGCTTAGGGATGATAAGAACAATAAACCCCCATATCTTGAGAGAAGCTAAAAAAATGAGATGGCTCTCCAGCTCATATGGGTGTTTCCCAAATTATTGCCATTTATAATATTAGTCCTAATGTTTTCTTAAAGTTGTTTCAGGTTATGAAAAAATATTCTTTATAATATTAAAAAAATGTTTATGCATATCACATAAAATTGGAACTCACTTTATCTGTTACAAATGTGTTCATCCCACACAGTCCCCAGGGAAAACACTTAATATTGCAGCCTACCTATATGAAGAGAAAAAAGAAAAAACATGAGACTTACTGCATTTACAATTTCAACTAGGAAAGAAAATATGGTAAAATACAGACTCTTAAGACCTGCTTCCTACTAAGATAGTAAAATGTGTCTGGACTATACAACTTCAGATTGTATACCTGGTTCTGCAGGCTTTTAGATGCACTCATCCCAGCAGCAATGGTGTAAACTATCTGCACTGCAACTTTCACTGGATAATGGGGGGGGGGTGACACCTGTAGCCTGTGGCCCTCCAGATGATGTGAATCCAACCTGCATCAACTCCAGCCAACATCTGAAGGGCTACAGTCTTCCCTACTCAATTTAACTGTTTGAGTGCAATCAAAGAAGTAAAAACAAAGCAGTAACATATGATCAAGTGCCCACTGAAGTCAAGGAGGAGAACTTTGTGGCCCTCCAGATGTTTAACTGCAACTCCTGGCATTCTTCACCACTGACTGTACTGGCCGGGGCTGATGGGAATTCCAGTTCAACATCTGAAAGGCCATACAATCTCAACCCTGATTGTGTTAAATATTCTGCTTCCAAATGTGTTTGACCAGATACCACTACAATCTTGAGCCCTGGAATTTGCTCCACACATCCAGAGGTGTGCAGATATACTATCTCCAAACTTGTTGGCTTCATTTAACCTGGAGTTATGACTAATAGCCACTGTACAACTCTTCCTATATTCTCCTTTGTGAAGACAGATGAATCAGTGGCATCACTAATTTTGTGGTAGTAAATTATTTTACCCTTCCCTTTCCCACAGAAACCAGAGTGATGACCCAGCAATGGACTCATCAGGCCCAGCTCTTTTTGAAATCTCAAAGACGTGTCTTTTGGACATCAAAATATCTTCCCAGTAATTCCACATGGACATGAACTCTCTGGTAAGTCTTCACAACAATCTGACTTAGTTATTTGTCTGGATACAAGTTATGCACAAGTCTCTCTATTCCACCACCTTCACAGGAGCATTTGGTGGGAACACGGGAGAGGGCTTTCTCAGTGATTGCTCCCAGGCTCTGGAACTCCCTGCCCACCTTCAGGAGACAGCTAAAGACATTCCTATTCCGGAAGGCATTTAATATTTAATATGTAATTTATATATAGAATGGTGCTGTTTTTTAATTGCTATTTGTATGCTGTTTTAATGTGTATTTTAACATTGTTTTAATCATTATTGTTTTTTAATGTGTGTTTTAACGTTTGTATACCACAGTTTTAACTATGCTTCTTTTAAGTTTTTAAGTCACTTTGAGTCCCCTCAGGGAGAAAAGCAGGGTAGAAATAAAGATAGTAGTAGTAATAATAATAATATGACAGGCTCATATTTAATGACATCCAGAAATAAAGTCTCTCCTTTGCCTTGCCCCAAAAGAGTTCAGTGTCTCTGCTGCACATTCAAAACTGATGGTTTGCCCTCTCCTTTTGGGCTGCCTTCTTGCATTTCTCATGTAGTTTAAAGATAGCTGAATGTCAGCTCTCACTTGCATTACCCTCCTTAATGATGGGCATCTTAGAAAAATATAACTCTCTAGTGTGGTAGGCACTTAAGCTTCTGCACACTCCTCCATGAAGAAGGCAAATCCAGGGTGTTTCCTGGACCCCTTTTACACTATCCAGTTATAGCACTATGATTCCACTTCATGGTTCTATCCCATGGAAACCAGGAATCTGCAGTTTAAGAAGGAGTGTTCAGAAATCTCAGTCAGACTGCTCACCAAATCGCTAATGCAGCTGAAATGGAATCATAGTACTATAACTGTGTGGTACGGTAAGGCCCCTGGAAGCCTGCAGAAGTTGTAGATCGTAGGTATCAAAAACAGCCATTTTTCAAAACCAGGGGCTGCATCCAATATGTTTCCCTTTTGGCATTTCTATCAGTCTCTGTGACCCCCAGATAGTTAACAAGTACAGAAAACTGGCTGTTGCGCCTCATCCAGTTGCCCACACAGACTAACATCAATTCACATGCAGCTGCAAGTTCACTCCTCACAACTAGCAGGGTAGCATATAACTATGATCTGGCAGCCTAAAAAACAAAACAAAACAAAATTGCTACAGAAATCACAATATACTTTATTAAGAGCCAAGGAAATAAAAAATATATGCTCAATACAAATCAGATAGATACCTATCACTGCAGGAGACATGAGTGAGGAGGAGATTTTATCTAATCAAATGATTATGTAAGCTGAGTGCAACTTTGCAACATACACGCAATCTATCTCCTCTGGACAGCAATCCCTTGATGCACGGCTACAGTTAAGTCAATGAGCCCCATTAATTGTTGCTCTGATCTCTGACAGAGCAGCAGAGGGAGATATCTGGGACAACGTGTCCTAGTTATCAATGTATCAGTAGTAAGAGCTTATTTCAATTTGCAATTTTGAAACGGTTGTTGTGTGCCTTCACATCATTTCTGATTTATGGTAATTCTAGGTGGACCTAGCATGGTGCTTTCTTGGCAAGATTTGTTCAGAGGGAGGTTTGCCTCTGCCTTCATCTGACGTTGAGAGAGTGTGACTTGCCCAAGATCACCCAATGGGTTTCCACGGCCAAGTGGGAATCTGAACCCTAGTCTCTAGTCATAATCCAACACTCAAACCACTACACTGTGCTGGCTCTTTTGACAAGGACTGATAGTAGTGATTATGGTAGCTTCCACCCACCCCTACCCTCCCAGCTCTGAGCCCCAGGTTTCATGTGCTGTCTGATTTCCAGGGGTGCATCCAGATGACACTATTCTTGTGCCACCATCCCCCCTTGTTCACAGAATTTTACAAGAGGTCCAGACAAAAATGCCTGCCATTTGAAATTTCCCCATGTTTTCCCCTGCTTCTGCCCCTTTTTCTTTTGTCAAGAACATCCACTAAGGGAAAGACAGAATGGCTCCAGAGTGCCTTTTCATCAATAGTGCTGCCCTTCTGGAAGTATCCCAACCACTATATATTGCAAACAGAACAAGAAAGGGAGAAAAGGCCTGTTACACAATCAGCTCTTTCTGCCTGCTGTAGGTTCAGTTGTCTGCAAAAATCATTGCATTTTCTGTAACATGCACTTCCACATGAATCAACTTGCAGCACTTTCTACAACTACCCTGGATGTTTAAGCAGAATCTTTCCACTGTGAAAGAGGCATCCTATTTGGGATGCATTAAAATGAGATCCCACTGATTCTTTTGTAATAATTTCACTCCAGCCCTTTCTGATTTTTACAGCACACTACTGGGGAATCTTAAGACTACTGGAGAACAAGCAGTTTAACATTTTCTGTAACTGAGGACACAAATTTTTCCTAATTTGGACCACAAACTCTGAAGTCTGCCAATCTTTGCCACTGATGGGAGAGAATTGTCCAATGCTTTCAGCTGACCAAAGCAACATACAAATAATGCCTCACAATGAAATACATGTCATTGAGAGCCAATGGAGTGGTTTGAATGTTGGACTAGGACCCTGGGAAACCAGGAGTCAAATCCCTGCTTGGCTATGGAAACTCACACTCTCAGCCTCAGAGGGGGCAAGGGCAAACCTCCGCAAAATAAACCTTGCCAAGAAAACCCTGTGAAAGCTCCACTAACCTGTAAAAGGTTCCCTTTAGGTTCACCTCACCATGTCAGAAACAACCTGAAAACATAGAGCAACAAATGGCTGACATTTTCTTCTGCAAGGTTAACCTTTAACATGACAGGAAAAATGGAAATAGCATTAGAATCCTATCAGGTACCAATAGAAGCCAGCACCTTGAAGGTACTCAGGCTGAGGTTTTGATACTTTTTCAGATTACTAATGATGCAAGTCTTCTTGGAAACTATCCCTGCTTATATGCCTTTATGGAGAATTCATACAGACAAAGCTTCTTCCCATCACTTTGATCTTTATGCACAAAAGATTTGCTTGCTTAAGCATCTGAATGCTGAGTGCAACATAAAGACCAGAGATATGTAACCACCCACAGTTGTCCAATTTTCAGCAAATACTAACAGAAGGGTTGTCATAATTTTTCTGACAGGGCTCTTGTGCCTTTCATAGTGCCATGAAAAGAAATTCAGCAAGTGAAGTTTCCCATATCAATGCACTGACCACATCTGTGGAGCTATTCTTATACCGAATTTCTGTTTGTCATACAACTGTTCAAAGGAAAGGAGGCAGCAGCATTAGCTGCAAGCTTTCTAAGACCTGCCGAATCATCCAGCATAGTTGTCCCATAGTTCAGACTACTTTAGAATTGGGAAGCCAGACAAGAACAGTTGGCTCCGTCAAATGGGGCACAGGGACTGGCAATGAGAGTATCCCTTTTGTTTCTGTCACTTGATCTGTTCAGAAGCTAAACACTCCCCAGTGTTCCCATCTGACTCCTGGAGAACACACAGGGGCAAGCCAGGATAAACCACTTCAGCAAAGAACATCAGTGCACAAACAGTAAAGGATTCAGTGCTAATAAGACACCAGAGAAAGGGTTGGGACAACACATCCATATAGGTACATGCAGTCCACCTCCATCAGCAATTTGAGTAAATAATGTCTTCTTTCCTGTCCAATCTATACAACAGAATATGCCCTATCAACAACAGAAATGAAAAAGACATACACTTTACAAGCCTTTTTCTCTGCAGGACTGCAGAGACTGCTTCTTGCCTTTACTCTTAGTAATACAACTGGATGCAAAGAAGGCCAAGCTTCCTTGTACTTTTAATATTTTAATTAGTGTATTGGTTACCTGTAAATCTCTCTTTTCTTTATGGAGTTCATCGCTACAGCTACATGCATGATACCCACTTTATCCTCACAACCCCACAGTGACATCAGAAAAAAACAGTGTGCTTCCTTCTGGGTTCCAATGTGTTCCACTCTATTTCAGCCAATATGAGAAATCTCCGGACAAAGTAATAATACGTACATGGCAGCTGATGCTAACAAACCGGTACCACTGTGCAAAAGCCAATAGAAATTTTGCCTAAATATGGTGGTCTTGACCAATGGTAACTAAGTTCATAGAATCACAGAGCTGGAAGAGACCACAAGAGACATTGGTTCCAACCCCCTGCCGTGCAGCAACACGTTACTGAAGCATTCCCAACAGATGGCCATCCAGCCTCTGTTTAAAAACCTTCAAAGAAAGGAGGAGACTCCACCACACTCTGAGGCAGAAAGGCAGAACATTCCACTGCCAAATGCTCTTATCAGGATGTTCTTCCTAACGTTTGGATGGAATCTCTTTTCATGAAGTTTGAAGCCACTGTTCCATGTCCTAGTCTCTGCAACAGCAGAAAACAGGCTTGCTCCATCCTCCATATGACATCTCTTCAAATATTTAAACATAGCTATTAATATTCTGGGAGGCACTTTAGTGTGAAACATCTAAAGTTGCCACACAGGACATTTAGCACAGCTTTACTACTGGTTTTCAACGACAATAATAAGAATTTCTTGTTGGTATAGTGTAGTAGTTTGAGCACTGGGCTACAACTATGGACTACAGCCATGGAAATCCACTGGGTGATCTTGGGCAAATCACACTCTCTCAGCCACACAGGAAGGCAAAGATAAAACCCCGTCTGAATAAATCTTGCCAAGAAACCCCCATGATAAGGTCTCCTTAGATCCATGATAAGTTTTGACTTGCAAACGGACAACAACAACAACAAGGACTTCCACTCATGAAGTAAGCACTTGACTACTTTGCTGGTGGTGACTGTATTCATGAAACAGCCATGAATAGCTCTGAAGACCAACCTTTTTGAAAAGCTGACACAGAACCTTCTAAACTCAGTGACACTTATACTACATGACAGCCATTCATCTCTCGTGTCAATAAATATCTTGTCATTCCAAGGTTGCCACAATCTCAGTTACAGCTCTGGAAAGAAACTCTGCGCTGAGAGTTCTCCCTTTGAGAATTAACTTACTGACTTTGCTTTGATCAACTCTTTTTTGACGCTTCTCTTAATATTAGGTTTATTATGTGGATATTGACAACTGCCTTTTTTCCTTCTTGGGAAAAGTTCTGCTGAAACTCACAGGAAAATATTTAAAACAATGAAACCACCCTGAGAGATAGGCTTGGTTAAGAGAAAGAGATTAATTGAACTGTTTCCCCTGACATTCGAACCACTCCATCAGTTGGTTCTCGTTTTTCTTGTGTAAAAAAAAGATAACTTCTGCTATACACATACTGAGGAGAAAACCTGCGTTTGCTGAAATCTCTGAGGGAAGGAACATAAATTTGTCCTTCTGAGCATGTGCCACCAAAGTGCATGACTAGAGGGACATCTGACCTGGATGTGGCTTGCAGAAGAACTACAATACCAGAGCATCTAAAAGACTTCTCTGCCAAATATGTATCTAAGCATACATTTATATAGGGAAGATATCCCCATCTTTTTTTAAAAAAATGTTTTACTGTTCTGATTTATATATTCTGCTTCCTACTATACCCTGGAAGCAACTCAGACACAGAAAAATAATACAAAATATGCTAGTATAGAAGACAGAGTTTTAGTATTTCTGTTCATGTGCCACAGTAGGATTGGACAGGTAGATGCTATTTTGCTACTCCTTTTCCAGTTTTTTAGATTTACGCTAATGCACCATATGCCCACAGCCAAGGCTCCTACTAAAAAATAAATCCTACTTCCAATGCTAAACATGTTTACTGATCAATAATTCTCAGTAAACCGAATGGAACTCAGTTCTCAATACAGGTTTCCTCCACTTATCTGACAGATTGAGGACCAAAGCACTGTCAAAAAATGGAACTAGTTGAAAGATGGAACCCATGCACTTTACTGTAGGGAGCATGAAGGATTTACAGCTCACTTAGGACTACTTGCAAGCACACTACTGGCAAAGTCTCTCAGTTGGCTCAGTGCCTTTTCTCCCACTTTCAGCTCACTTTGGAAGCAGTGTGTGCTTGTGAGAAGTCCCAAGAGAGATTCCAAAAGCAAGAAGAACTGACGAAAGAACAGAACCCTCCCATTGAATTAATGGAGCTTGTTCTTAATTTGGAAGCATCAAAAGATTGTGTCATCAGATAATCGGACATCAAAAAGTGGGGGCTTCCTGAAAACAAGTTTATCTTTCCATTCATTAACAAAAAAAAGATTCTCTTGGTACACTGTTGGAAGGACAACGCTCCACTCTAGGATATGAAAAGAAAAGGTTAAAAACCATTATTTTAGGGTATTTACTATTGGAAATGCTGTGCATAATTTAGAAACAAAGCATCCTTCTTATTCATAAATACTGTTCCCAACTTCCAAAGTTGGTTGTTCAATCAACTAAAATAACTAATTAAAGCACAAGTTATCAGTAGTATCTTTAATCAGGTGTAAGTTCTATTGATAACACCTATTTTGTAAGTTAACTTGTCATGGTCATATTAACAAAGGAAACAGTACATAAATGATTCCCTGCCTGCATCCCCCAACCCAGTCCAAGCAAAAATAATACTGGCCTACACTACAGGTAAAGGGCCAGTTATGTTGCAGTAGTTTGAGAGCGGTACTATGAGTCTGGAGACCAAGGTTCAAATCCCCATTCAGCATGGAAACCCGTTGGATTACCTTGGGCAAATCACACTCTCTCAGCCTCAGAGGAAGGCGACAACAGGCCCAACAGCACTGAGAAAATCTTGTAAAGAAAACCCCAGGACAGGTTCACCTTAGGGGTCATCATAAATCAGAAATAACTTGAAAGCACACAGCAACAAACACTACAGGTAGGACTAACAACTAATGGATTAGGGTGGGGGGAAAGGTAGTCCTATTCTTGAGCTACTAAACAGAACATTTCATTTGCAGAAATCTGCAAAAGTATACCAATTATATGTCCACTAACTGACTGCCAATCAAGCTACGGTACTTCAAGCACCTGATAAAAAGGTGACAATACAGACTTGGAAAGATGTCCTATAGGAAGTATTCCTAATAAATCAGATATAAAAAAAGATCACCACTATAATTTGTATTGTAACATTACCTCTGAGATCCTTGCTGTTTCTGGCAGAATGTAAATACAGTTCTTCAAACAAATAAGTTTTCCATAATCTTCAAAATCTATATTTGTTTGTTTTAATGTCTCCACCAAAAATAGCATGACTCATGCATTTAATCCACCTTGGAGACCGAGCTCCAATCCTAACCCAGATCAGAAGGGAAAATAACCCACACATCAATACCCTTATACGGTTGCAACTCCCCACTAACACTGTACGGTATCTATTTCAGCACAGCAAGGCCATTTCTGCACTAGCCTGTTATGGCGCTATTATTCCACTTTCAACATCCTGTAGAATCCTGGGGTTTGGGCCCCTCCCTAAACTGCAAAGGCCTGCACCCCCTAAACCAGTCCAAGGCCCCTCCCTGAACTGCAAACCCCAGGGCCATTTCCGCACTAGCCTGTTATAGCGCTATTATTCCACTTTCAACATCCTGTAGAATCCTGGGGTTTGGGCCCCTCCCTAAACTGCAAAGGTCTGCACCCCCTAAACCAGTCCAATGCCCCTCCCTGAATTGCAAACCCCAGGGCCATTTCCGCACTAGCCTGTTATAGCGCGATGATGCCACTTTCAACATTCTCTGGAATCCCGGGGTTTGCAGTTTCGGGAGGGGCCGGCCCAAACCCCGGGATTCCAGAGGATGTTGAAAGCGAAATCATCGCGCTATAACAGGCTAGTGCGGACATGGCCCAGGAATCCATAGGATGTTGAAAGCGGAATCATCGCGCTAAAACAGGCTAGTGCGGAAACGGCCTAAGAAAAAGCGAACCGACTAAAGGTGAACCGGGCAAACACACCGGGCAGGATCTGGACAGGAGTTAATTCAGAGAAAATTCAACTGTCCAATGGATCCCTCCATCTACAGGAAACATTTCCTTCTATTTTAATTTCCCTCCATTGCATTGCTCTGGTTTAATTAAAATCGGCATGCAATTGAATAAACAAACACGCCCATTATTTACCTTCCAAGGCCAGAACGCGCTCGCCAACGCAAAGGCACCGCAGCCACCAATTTTGCAGGAGATGCAGCTGAACAGCAGGTAACAGCTACAGAGGCGCTAGTAAAGAAGAGGCGAGAGGCAGTGACGCCTCCCACATTCTCCCTCTGATTGGACCATTGGGACGTCACTTATTAACAGGAGGGAGCTAGGCTTCCTATAAGGAAAAACTTAGCCGTGACTACAGAGGCGGGGTTTGGTGACCCACTAGGTTTAGCCCCGCTCTCTCGCCCACTGACGCGACAAGAAGAAGATGTGGTTCCATTGGGTGGGGAGGAGATTGACGTAACGTCGAGCCAATTAAAAGGTTGTTTACTAGTGGTTGTAGAACTTTGTGTGTGCTGGCTCTCACGTTTCCCTTGGTAACGCCAGTTTATGCGCGTTTGCCTGGGAATTAGGCCGTGGCTGCTCTACACTTGTATAGTGCGATTATTCCACATCCTATGGAATCCTGGGGTTTTAAGTTTAGAGAGGGGCCGGCCCAAGTCTTGCTGAACGCAATGCGAGGCACCCCTTAGTAAATGATTTTTAGTTTTGGTTCTCCCAGCAAAGGAGACATTGAGAGTCTGAGCACAATCCTCGATTTATGTATATTTTAATGCTCTGGTCTATGCAATTTTACTAAGCAATTTTAATTACTGTGCAATTTTACTAGGGTAGTAACCGCATCTTGCCTCCAGATATACATACTGTATCTCCCACAGATTCCAGTAGAGTCCCAAAGTTGAGTTCATAGCACTTAATTTTTAAAAAAAATTACTGGATCGGGACTTCTGTCACTTATGCCATTTTAAATGCCATCCCGTATGCCATTCCATATTTTAAAATGCATGTCTGAGGCCATTTCTGCACTAGCCTGTTATAGCGCGATGATTCCACTTTCCAGGTGGCCCCTCCCGAAACTGCAAACCCCAGGATTCCAGAGGAGGTTGAAAGTGGAATCATCGCGCTATAACAGGCTAGTGCGGAAATGGCCTGAGTGCCTCTGATTGTGAGCTTTCAAGTCACTTCCTATTTACGGCAAATCTATCAGGAATTTTCCTGGCAAAATTTGTTTGGAGCGGCTTTGCCACCACCTTCTTATGAGGTTGAGAGACTGTGACCTGCCCAAGGTCACCCTTTGGGTTTCCATGACTAAGCAGGGATCTGAACCCTGGTCTCCTAGTATCCTAGTCCAACACTCCAACCCCTATAGTAGGACCTTCCAGCATTTCACACATGAAAACAGAGACTTGGGCCATTTCTGCACTAGCCTGTTATAGCGCTTTGATTCCACTTGCAACATCCTATGGAATCCTGGGGTTTGCAGTTTCGGGAGGGGCCGCCCGGCCCCTCCCAAAACTGCAAACCCCAGGATTCCATAGGATGTTGCAAGTGGAATCAAAGCGCTATAACAGGTTAGTGCAGAAATGGCCTTGCATGGCCAAACAATATCACAGTGTGGTCAAGGCGGTACATGAAGAAGAGCAGACAAGGTAGAAGCCGCTGCAGTCTTTACTTTTGTCTGAGCCTACTGAGACAGGCAAGATTCTGTCCTCTCCTCCCTGCTGAGTTGAGTGCAAATTACTTTTGCATTTTGAACTTAGCTTGCAGCAATTGAAGTCAGATGAGGACAAAAGGGGAAAGTGGGTGGAAAAGGGAAAAACAGAGACATCTTTAAAATAACTGAAAAAGTCAGGCCACAGAGAATTAATCACAATTGTCCCTGTCAAAGCAAAACAGTCAAGGGTGTTTTGATGTATGATTTCTCTCTCTAAAGGAGGAAAATGAAAATAACGGGGGCTTCCTTATGTACAGTAATTTAAAAGTCATCCCATTCAAGCATGTTTTCTCATAGAGATCCTCTGTGACTTCCATCACTTTTGGTCAATTCTCCCCTCCTCACCAATGTCTTCCTGTCATTTGTTCAGCCTGCCAGTGCCAAGTGCACTGAAATTTATGCAGAATTCTTATTTCCCTAGAATTCTTCTACCCCCCACCCTTGCTTTCCCTTTGTTTTCCATTAGTTACAGCACGATCCGAGATCAGAATGAATCCACAACACATTTTACTTTCAGACAAGTACACATAACATGATAGCCTTCTTTTACTTTGACTTGGGGAAAAGAATTATCCACTGTGTAATCCGCTTTATCTGCTTTAAATATAGGAAGACAGATAACGCTTTCTTGACATTCAGCTTAAAGCACAGTTTGCAACTGAAGCTAGAATGGAATCCCATTCCTGAAGAACTGCGATGAAGAGTAGTAATTGGTGCACAGAGGTGCATAGATTATTGTAATTAATTCTGTGTGGGAATGATATTGATAATTATCTGAACATTGTAGATTGTGCAATGTACAGGCACACAGGTATTGACTATTTTGGTAGTGCAAGACCATGTGACACTATTACTTAAAGAAGAGGGAGGAAGGGGAGAAAAAAGTAAATGTGGCAGAACCTTTACGACTAATTTGTTTTTATTTTTGCATGAGCTTTCGTGGATATAAATCCACTTCTTCAGATGCAGTACTGAGTGGTATTAGGGCTTCAGGTATAAAGCATATTTATACAGCTGAGAGAGTGGGACAGAATGTACAATAATATGATTCAAAAAGATGTAGATCGTAATTTCTTTGTAAACTGTTAAAGAGTTGCAATGAATTCCTGCTTGTCACTAAGACCAATGCAAGGTGCTGGCTTTGATACTAAAATACTAAGCATCTTAGGAACATTTAAGTCTAAAGGAGTACCTCTCCCTGAGTGATCCATACCATGAATTTAAATCTGGCAGAAAGGCTTGCTTGTTATACAATCACCTAACAAAGCCTGGACTCCTGGACCTCATAATAGGGCTTTTGCAGGATAGAATAGTCTCTGCCTGGAGGATAGTATCTACCAACATTTTTACCTGCTTTCAGCACCAGCTGAAACCAATCCCAGGAGAGCTTAATCCAGCATCTATTTGCTGTCTGATTGTTCCTGATTCCTCTGGTATTTACCACCTCCAAAGTTCAAAGAGGCTGCTACTTTCTATCAGTCTGATCCTGATTCTGACACTGTACATCTGGGGAGATGACTTTACACCAATTTGACAACTTCCTGGTCTTGCTTTGGGGCAGTGCATCACCTGCAAAAGGATGAATCTGGCAATCTTCAACTGTCATTACACCAGTCTTTTCGCTACCACAGCTGGATCCAGGTCTGCAGCTTCTCCTTGTAAAAGGAACAGGATCAAAGATACAGGAATGGCACTTCAAGAGTATCAGGGTCAACACCAATTTGTTAATAAAGCTATACTATTATGGACATTCAGTTGTGATTCTTTGCCTCAGTGTATACTTGGACTTAAGAGATGCTTTGCTCCATAGAGGAGGTGGGATGACATTCATGGTGAATACAATACAAACAAGCCAAACAATACAAACAAGGTGAATACAAGCCTATATGTGCCATTGTCTTTTTCCACTGAGCAAAAATAAGAAATGCTGCAACAGGTGCCTGCCTCGCAATTGCAAGTAATGGAGGAATTATGGGCAAATAACCTGGAGGTGTTCATCAGTACATCTGAGCACACTGCAAGAGCAGTGAGATAAACCAAAGAAGAATAGGCCTTAATCCTGGTCCTTTGTTTGAGGACCTCTCCGGGGAATTGACCATCAAGGTGTCAACAAAGAGGGCCACCAGTATGATAGTGAGAAAGATTCTGTCCTGAATGCTTTGAATTTGTCTGAGTAAATGTACTGACAGAGGTTACAGAACACATATTTTGCATCTACATGAAGATGCCAGAAACTATATCCTACTAGTTTCTGGTGGATAAAACCTGTAATTCAAACAGTGCTGAGCAAGCCACCAAACTGATTTTGCCTGAACAATTTCTTCTCATATTACTTCTGGGACCCTGGAAATGGATACAGTGTCATTAGCCAGGATAACTGGAGAAGGCAATAGTGTTAATGGAGGTATTCAATAACCTCATCCTTAGAGCGACAGAAACAATTGAAGCAAAAGGCACATTGTAGTTACCTCTAAGACAAAGGCCATTTCCGCACTACACTCTTATAGCGCTATTATTCCACTTTCAACATCCTATAGAATCCTGGGGTTTGCAGTTTCGGGAGGGGCCGGCTCTGCAAACCCCAGGATTCCATAGGATATTGAAAGTGGAATAATTGCGCTGTAAGAGTGTAGTGCGGAAATGGCCAAAGACACATGAAGGCAGCCTGCTGGAGAGTCCACCCAGCCAGATTTGTTACTCATAGGAGGGAATAGCTTGTTTCACATATGGACAGAATAAAAAAGGATTGCCCAAGGACAGAGTGCACCGCAGCAGAGGTTTGGACAGGAAGGCAGAAACATCCAATTGAAGTGAGTCATCCTAGCTGTGGAGCACAGAGAATGGGTAGAGTGCCTAGTTGATACAGGATCCAAATATTATTTGGCAATGTGTGTACAGGTGAGCATATAGGTATAATGATCAATTGTAAATCCCACTTGGTTCTACAGCCTAACAGTGTTGATACTGCTAAAGATCCCAGTTGGTATAAATTAGTAACACATGCAGGGTTGCCAACTGTGATGTCGACTGCTGCACTAGATTTTTTGAATGATCAGAGAGGAAGGTCTCATAAGAGGGTATGTCAAGTAATGTAGCCTGTTGGTATCAAGTACCAAATAATGCACTTGCTTTGCCTTTTCAGCCACTAGAGGTCAGATCTTGACTAGCTTGAAATGAGGAAAGATAAAATATTTTCAATCAAATCATCTGTGGTTAATCTGACATTCGGATTGGTGGTATATTTAATTTCTTTTCTCTATTCAATCCTGTGATGTCTTTTAAGGGATATTTTTGGGGTGGTCATTTAATTTTCTTGTTATTGCAACCCCTTCGGCTTGCCTTTCAAGTTTCTTGAAGATATTGATGAGGGACATCTTAACTACATCTTTTTACAACAAATAAATAAATATGCATATTGCATATAATGCATACAAATGCAAAGGCATAAATGCATAGGTATAAACATTCATGTAAGCCACTGTGAAGACCTGTCATAGCAATATATTGATTTTCACATGTAGAATTATGATACCCACAATTTTTTTTGTTTGAGTTTTTTGGGCAATATTATTCTTCTGTTGTGTTTTTTACTGTCATGCCACATCAAATTTTTTTTAATGGAAAAATAGAGCACAAATGTAATCAATAAATGTGATATGTTAAAATTAACAAAATAAAGCTAGATATTTTACATTTAAAGCCAGCTGAAATAAATATGTATTTCATTCTTGTCAAAATGTAACAGCAAGCGCTTATCGATTTCTTTTGGAATAGCTTTCCAGAGTCATAACTCCACCACAAAGGGGAAACTATCTCTTGTGCTCACTCACTGTAACACTAATTTTAATTCCCAAATTGGCCTGCCCTAAAACAAAAGCTTCCTTCCATTCCCTCTAACTGTCCTAATTTGGCAGGGACAGTCATAATTAATCTTCTTTTGTCCCATTTCTTCAGGTGCTTTTAAAATGTCCCAGTTCCTCTCTTCTTCACCCACTTTCCCCCTTTGGCCTCAGCTTACTTTGGTTGCTACAAACTGAGTCCAAAATGCAAAAGTAGTTTATACTCAGCTGATTCACCTGGGAGAAGAAGAGAGGAAGGGGCAGAGTCTTGTCCTTCCCAGAAAGCTAAGGCAAAAACAAACTGCTGCAGACTCTCCTAGCTTGTGTGTTCTTCCTCATTGGTAACTGTTGTCTTCCTGACCACATTCTGATAATACTCAACCATGTCTGTATCCTAATTTTGATCTGTTTCATCCTGGACTACTGAGAAGAGGGTGGTGGTATTCACTAAGGAGTTCTGGGAGAATGTTTGGGTTCCAAGGAAAGTGATACCTGTATCCCTTTATTCCTCTCTCAGAATTGTTCTTAATTTCTGGGTACCAAGCCTTGGACCATTTGGGGAGCTGCACACAGTCCCCAGAATCTACAATTCCCCCTGTGCTGAGGGAAAATGACATTTTCCACAGCACTCAAGAAACCACTGCTATTCTAAAAACAAGAGGGGAGGGGAGGATATTACTGTATTGGGGAAAAAACTTCCATCTTGTATAGGCAACCTATTAGAGGGATGCAGCTGAACATGCTTGCAAAAAGTTCTTTTGTTCATTCAGCAGGCACAGTTCCAGCTATAGATGCTCATTAGTGCAACACAGTGGAGCTTTGTGTTTCTGGCCTTTCTGGTTGTAGTTAACATTTTGAAAATGGGACTGCAGTGTTAGAAAGTATTTCTTATTACCAGTCAATAAACAAAATAGGCGGGATACAAATAAATAAATAAAAATAAAAATAAAAAAAAATGCTGGTAAGACAGCATGGTGTAGTGGTTTGAGCATTGCACAACAAGGTTTGAATTCCTGCTCAGCCATGGAAACTGACTGGGTGTCACATGCTCTCAGCCTCAGGGGAAGGCAAAGGCAAATCCCCTTAGAGCAAATCTTGCAAAAATAAATGGTTTGATAAGTTTGCCTTAGGGTTGCCATGAGTCAAAAATGACTTGAAGGCACAAGAAAGAGCAACCCAGTGCTGGGTGATCTTCTCTTGTTGTTGTATCCCTTCAAATCCTTTGCAATTTATAATGATCCTATGACAAACCTATCACAGGGTTTTCTAGGCCTGAGAATGTGTGACATGCCCAAAAGTAACCCAGTGGGTTTCAAAGGCCCAGCAGGAATCAAACCCTGGTCTCTAGGCTCAAAGCATGCCGCCATGCTGGCTCTCTCTACTTATGATTTTAGCTTTAAAATTCTGAGGCACAAACATACACCATAATTTCCCATGACACCATTTGGCTGCATGGAATTTTCCTTTGTGGTATAATCAATTATGGTTAGCAGCTCAGAGAGAGCACTGTTCTTTTACTGCCTCAGCTAAATGATAGAAGAACCTTGGAATTATTTATGGATAAATGGGGAATCATAAAATATATTTCATAGCTAAAAGAAGAGTGGGGAAATCATAGGATCATAGAAATCTAGAGTTGGAAGAGACCACACAGTCCATCCAGTCCAACCCCCTGCCATGCAGGAACACCCTCAAAGCAATCCCGACAGATGGCCATCCAGCCTCTGCTTAAAAACCTCCAAGGAAGGAGCCTCCACTACACTCCGAGGCAGCATATTCCACTGCCAGACAGCCCTGACTGTCAGGAAGTTCTTCCTGAGGTTCATGTGGAATCTCCTTTCCTGCAGCTTGAATCCATTGCTCCTTGTCCTGGTCTCTGGAGCAGCAGAAAACAAGCCCTCTCCTTCCTCTACGTGGCATCCCTTCAAATATTTAAACATAGCTATCATGTCCCCTCTTAAACTTCTCTTCTGCAGACTAAACATACCCAGCTCTCTAAGTCTATCCTCATAGGGCATGGCTTCCAGGCCTCTCACCATTTTGATCGCCCTCCTCTGGACTTGCTCCAGCTTGTCAATATCCTTCTTGAATTGGAGTGCCCAGAACTGCACACAGTATTCAAGATGGGGTCTAGCCAAAGCAGAGTAGAGTGGTACCAGTACCTCCTTCGATCTAGACACCATACTCCTATTGATGCAGCCGAGAATTGCATTGACTTTCTTGGCTGCCGCATCACACTGCTGACTCATGTTCAGCTTGTGGTCTATGAAGACTCCTAGATCCCTTTCACACGTACTGCTATCCAGCTACGTGTCCCCCATCCTGTATTTCTGTATTCCATTCTTTCTATGTAAGCGTAGGACCTTACACTTCTCTCTGTTGAATTTCATTTTGTTAGCCTTGGCCCAGCTCTCCAATCTATCCAGGTCATTTTGAATTTTGATCCTGTCCTCAGGCGTATTAGCAACCCCTCCCAATTTGGTATCGTCTGCAAATTTGATGAGCATGCCCTCTATTCCTTCATCCAAGTCATTGATAAAAATGTTGAACAGCACTGGGCCCAGGACAGAGCCCTGTGGCACCCCGCTAGTCACTTCTCTCCAGGATGAAAAGCAGCCATTCGTGATCACCCTTTGGGTTCGGTTGGTCAACCAATTACAAATCCAACTAACAGTAGCCCTGTCCAGCCCACATTTTACTAGCTTCTTTGCAAGAATGTCATGGGGAACTTTGTCAAAGGCCTTACTGAAATCAAGATATGCTACATCCACAGCATTCCCTTCATCTATCAAGCTAGTAACTCTATCATAAAAAGAGATAAGATTAGTCTGGCATGACTTATTTTTGAGAAATCTATGTTGACTTCTCGTGATTACCACGTTGCTTTCTAAGTGATTAGAAACTGACTGCTTAATGATCTGCTCCAGGATCTTTCCGGGTACTCATGTCAGGCTGACTGAGCGATAATTATTTGGGTCCTCTTTTTTCCCTTCTTGAAGATGGGGATAACATTTGCTCTCTTCCAGTCTGCTGGAACTTCTCCTGTCCTCCAAGATTTCTGAAAGATTATAGCAAGCGGTTCCGAAATGACCTCTGCCAGCTCTTTTAATATCCTAGGATGCAATTCATCTGGCCCTGGAGACTTGAATTCATCCAGTGTGGCCAGGTATTCCTGTACCACCTCTCTACCTATTATGTGCCTCATTTCCTCTGCTTCCTTCCTTGCTCCCCAACCGCCAGGTTGAGTGCTTGTATCTTTCTGGGAAAAAACTGAGGCAAAGAAGGTGTTAAGTAGTTCTGCCTTTTCTCTTCCTCATGTGAGTAATTCGCCATCTTCTCTGCGCAGCGACCCTACTGTCTCCTTCTTTTTCCTTTTGCTGCGGACATATTTAAAAAAACCCTTTTTATTGTTTTTAATGTCTCTGGCCAACCTAAGTTCATTCTGTGCTTTAGCCTTTCTGACTTCCTCCCTACCTCTCCTAGCTATTTGCTTAAATTCTTCTTTGGTGGTTTCCCCCTTCTTCCATTTCCTATACATGTTTCTCTTAACCCTTAGCTCAGCTGAGAATTCTTTAGTCAACCATTCTGGTTTCTTCAGATGCCTTCCATTTTTCCTCCTTATTGGCACAGTTTTAGACTGTGCCTTCAGTGTCTCCTTTTTAAGGAACTCCCATGCCTCCTGAACTCCTTTCCCTTTCACTATTCCTGGCCACGGAATTCCAGCCAGCGGCTCCCTAAGTTTACAGAAGTCCGCTTTTTTAAAATCTAAGATGAGTGTCTGGCTACACTTATCTTCTCCTTCCCATCGAATGCCAAATTCCAACAGGGCATGGTCACTCCCCCCTAAAGATTCAACCACTTCTACCTCATTAACAAGGTCATCCCTGTTGGTCAGGATCAGATCTAGAATATTTGATCCCCTTGTGGCCTCTTCCACCTTCTGGACCATGAAGTTGTCTGCAAGACAAGCAAGAAACTTGCTGGACCTTGCTGTCTTGGCAGAGTTTGACTGCCAGCATATATTTGGGTAATTGAAATCTCCTATAATTACTGCATCTCTCCTCTTTGAATGTGCAGTCATTTGGTTGAGGAAGGCATCATCCAAGTCCTCAGCCTGGGTTGGAGGTCTGTAGTAAACCCCCACCAGAATATCCCTATTGTTTCTTGCTGCCTTAATTCTTACCCAAATGCTCTCGACCTGGCTTTCTGGATTTAAGTCCTGGATCTCTTCACAGGTGAAAACATCCTGGACATACAAGGCTACTCCTCCTCCTTTCTTGTTTGGCCTATTTTTACAGAATAAGCTATACCCCTCTATTCCTATATTCCAATCATGAGACTCATTCCACCAGGTCTCAGTGATGCCTATCAAATCGTAATTATTTTGTTGTACTAGGAGTACAAGTTCATCCTGCTTGTTTCCCATACTCCTTGCATTAGTGTAGAGACACTTAAGTCCCTGGGCCCTTCCTGCAAGTCCTGTACTATTGTTTCTACTCCTCCCGCCATTGGCCGCTTGTACTACTTGTCCAGTATCATTTGGGCCTTTTCCCCCTGTGCTCTCCGAGTCCTTGCTCTGAATAATATTGTCTCCCTCCCCAGCGAAACTTAGTTTAAAGACCTCTTAATCCTCCTTGTGAGACCGTTTGCAAAAACATTCCTGCCCAGTTTTGTGAGGTGCAGCCCATCCCTCGCCAGAAGCCCATGTTCATGGAAATTCAGGTCATGTTCCAAAAACCCAAACCGTTGCCGGCGGCACCACGTGCGGAGCCAGTTGTTGACCTCTGCTATTGCCCGTTCCCTACATATAATCCCTATCCTTGAACAGGGAGGAGAGATGAAATGACCACCTGCACACCAAGGTCCTTAAGCTTGGTCCCCATATGCTCGTAGTCCTTTGCAATGTGGTAAAAGCTGCTCCTCGCAGTGTCATTGGTTCCGACATGAACCAAAATGAGGGGCTTATGGTCAGTGGGTTTGACCAGCCTGGTTAGCCTCTCTGTTATGTGGTGGATCCTGGCCCCAGGAAGACAGCAGACCTCTCGATTGAGCTTGTCCAGTTTGCAAATTGCCGTTTCGGTTCCTCTGAGCAAAGAGTCCCCAACAACCAGAACTTGCCTCTTCTGAGGCTTGTCCTGGGCTCCTCGACGAGCATGTTCTACTAGGACTGCCTGAGCATTCTGTTGAGGCTGGGAGTGTTGATCTAGTTCCTGTTGCCGAAGTTGGATTCCTTCTTGTTGACATTCTGTTCCCTCCACGTAGTGCTCCTCATTGTTTGTAAGACCAAGTACATCGAAGCGATTGTGTAGGTTAAGAGTCTCTGTTACCTTCCTGGTCCTTCTACTCCTCTGCCCAAGCCTCCGTTTCCTGGCACAGTGTACTGACTTCCTGATCTGGCAGCTCCTCCGTGCATTTGGATTTCCGGTAGGTCTTCTCAGCCCTATAGAAAAACTCCTCCCCTTCCCTAATAAGATGGAGATCAGAAATTTGTGCCTCCAGCTGGCGAACCTTCTCCTCCAAGAAGGTGACCAGCTTGCACTTGGTGCAGGTGTACCCGAGAACATCTTGTGGCAAGAAAAGGAACATGCCACAAGTGTTACAGGTGACTGCAGCAACTCCCTCACCTTCCATTCTTGAAACCACAGAAACTACAGGACGAAGCTCGAGAAAGAATAATTGGGTGTTCTTTCTGAAATTCAGCTGTTTAAGCTACGTTAGCTCTATTGATTGTCAAATGGGCCTCCAAGGATGACCTGTCTTCCAAGGCCAGTTCCAGTTTAAGTCCTTCAAAGGGCACAGGGTCCTCCAGCCATGCATTTGCTAAGGGAAGGCATTTTTTAAAGTAATACCTATGCATCCAAAGGAACACCCAGTTCTGCATTTTGCAACTGAGTGGAGACAGATACTGTTAAATCAATGAACTGCATGACTGCTGCAACTCATTTAATGCCTTTGTCAAGCTACTTAAAAACGAAAAATAAAAAGAATGCCAAAATACGTATCCTTTGCAGTCCCAGATCAGTTGTGTTTTTAGCCAGTTTTTCCTAAGCTTTCATTTGAATTTTAGGGATTTTTCTTCTTTTTAATTCAGGTACTTTCTGATGATAGGCAGGATAATACAAATTGGTAGGACATTCTGTATGTAAATTTATTTGTATCTCTGTATCAACTTTTTCACTTAAAAAAAACCTCAACACAATCTAAATGTAGGGATTATATGTATATTAGATAGATTATATGTATATTAGATGAACCTTTTGAGTGGGAGAATGGAGACCCAGTAACAATTGATTCAAAAATGCCATGTGCTAAGGCCAATTTTTCCTTCCATGATGACCCTTTCAAGTTCAGTTCCCCTCACAATTCAAAATGATCTTTGGAAAGGGTCAAACTGGGTTTGGGATGGAAATGAAGGGAAAGATAATTTGTTTGCTGTGACAGACTTTGGTTAGATGGGCTGGGATGATGGTACTTATAGTACAACCCATGTGGAAGTACAGTGTGCCCAACACACACACACACACACACACACACGTATGTATATATGGAGGTTCCGTTCCCGGAACCCCTGTGCAAAACAAAAAAATGTGTGTTGCATCCCACTGTAGTCAATTTCATCTATGAATATTGGAGGGTTTGGCATACCCACAATTTAAAAAAAATTAATAATTTTGGCCCCCAATAACCCCGAAAAGACATGATGGTAAGTCCATCATATATTGGCCCATTTTTCCAACAGGAGGTGACACATCAGTTGATTTCTGGGTCACGTTCTGTGGGAATAATGACTTCCTTCTGCCTAAAATATCCAGGGGGTGTTACCCTATTTACTGGCGGTCCCGGGAGGGACACCTAAATGCACTCACAATTAACTAAGTTTGGGGAAATTAGCTAGAGCACAAGCTAGCAATGCGAAAGGCAGGGCAACGCAGCGGAATCTTTTACCCAATGTCTACGGGGTCAGGCCAAGCCAAGGAGCACACCAAGTTTAAGAATAATTGAGATATTTATTAAACACAGACACACAGTGTATGCAACACACTCACACAAGTAACCATAGAAAATAAAGGTTGGAGTGGTATAGAGGGATTTTTGAGAGGGATTGTTGAATTGGGTGATACGACACCTGTCCTGAAGCCTGGAAGAATAGAGAGCAATGCTGTGGTTCGATGTGGCTCAGCACGTGAAGCTGAGGGGAAGCTCGCCGAACAAAGTGGGAGCAAGGGTGGATGGAAGTCCGTAGCGATCTGAGGATGGTCTCGGAATCAGGGGTTTTTATAGAGAGGAATATAACTGCAGGCTATTCTGTACTTGGGGAAAACAATGAGTTTCGGGCATGAGACAAAGCTTTGGAAAGGTCAAAATTTAACATGATTGAGTTAGGTCCAAATTGACAAAGAGGTAGACTGTATGCAAATGCTCAGTGCTTGGCAGTTGAGTATCCAGCTTGCCAAGTTGCCTGCTCGGGGCAGGGAGTCCTTTGTAAACAGTGTGCATACATAATTAGAGTGTTTGCAAAGAGCTCTCCTAAAGCAGTGATCTGGCTATTTCTGGCCTGCCTGGGTGGAGAATGGAATGTCCAGCGATTAGTGGCCGAGCCTAATTCTGTGCTTGTCCAGGGGCCTCACAAATATGTGGAGAGGGGTGGTGGAAGAGAGCCAAATTATTGATATCAAAATGATATCTTTATGCTATCTCCAAGGAGGCCTAACCTACAGTAACAGGGGGCAGGTGTTAAAAATTCTAAAATTACCTTCATGTTATTGGACGGAAACTGAAATGTAAGTTTTATCATAACCTTTAGCAGGCACATGGCTGCAGATAAGTCCTAAATCAGTCAGAAAGTAATGTACTGCACAAACACACAAAATCAATCAGAAAGGAATCCAACACAAACTTTGATCAAAGGGACCACCTTTCCAGCCCTTGTTCATAGCAAGATGGGAAGGGGAACAAACTTTATTGGTTGCTTGCAGACTTCGTAGCTTCAAAACAAAGCAGGCATTCTTTAAGCATGGATGTACTAAACCTAAACTAGATCTCAGAGAAGAAAGTTTCCCAAAGGAAAATTCTCAGAGATCAGCAATCTCATACTGTATAAATCTTATCAGCGAAAGTACAATGCCATGATGTTCTCAGCAACCTTGACTCTTCATGCTTCCTTCTCATGTCTTATTATTTGCTTAGCACATTCCAAAGGTAAAGGAGAGGACTAACAGAGCTCTCTCTTGAGCTTAGACTAAGGGCATTTCCACCCTACACTGTTATAATGCTATTATTCCACTTTCAACATACTGTGGAATTCTGGGGCTTGTAGTTTAGAGAGGCCAAAGAGCTCTCTAGCTGAGAATCCTAAAGGCCCCTCCCCGAACTGCAAATCCCAGGATTCCATAGGATGTTGAAAGTGGAATAATAGCGCTATAACAGTCTAGTGCAAAAAGGCCCTAAGGCTTTTCTAAGGCCTACCCTACAATTACCTTACAATGCCAACAGGGGGCATTTGGAAACAAAAGAAATTGGGGTGCTTGGGACGCATTCACCCTTTGGACCCTAGGTCCATCACCCTGCACTAAAAGGAGACCCAATCTGTGAGAGCAACCATGGCACTAAGAAGGCCTATTTACCCAGCAAGCATATCTGAAGGTCATCCTCCAGTGATCTCAGCCAGTCTAACCTAAGGAAATACAGTCCTTCAAATAGTGTGGACTCAAGCCATGTGAGGCCTTAGAAGTCAAAACCAGCCCTTTCAACTGTTTCTGCAGACAGACCATTAGCCAGTGAAACTGTTGTGGCTGTTCTCCACTATTCTTTCTCCATCTTATTTTTTTTATTTATTTATTTGTATCCCGCCTCTCCATATGGATCAAGGCAGCGAACAACTTACAAATAGCATGTATTTCGAAACATTTCTATACATGCCCCCAACAAGCTGGGTACTCATTTTACCGACCTGCGAAAGGATGGAAGGCTGAGTCAACCTTGGAGCCCAGCAGGATCGAACTTACAACCTTGTGGCTTGCAGTACTGGCATTTAACCACTGCGCCACCAGGGCTCCAGTGCAAACAGTGTCTCTTCCACAAAGGCCCAGTTGTGAGAAATAGCTGAAAAGACTCATAAAACAATTTAGCACAGGATCGGCTGAAGCACTAATGTTTATTTAAAAGTACGTTTCTGCAGAAGCAGGTGCTCCCCAGAGAGAAGGACACACCCTAGTATTGAATACCTCATATTTTATCCCCTGCCCCCATCGCAGGTTTTCCCTCTCCCGGGATCCCATTGGATAGGACCCCAAAGGTTACAGCCTATCAGGATCAGGACCCTCCCCACTATTTACAGTTTCCTTAAAAGGAATGATCACGAGCTTCCCATGTCTTCCCCTCGTGTATCTTTGTTTCTCATGTTACATTCAAGATGTCTTATCAGCAGGTGTCTTATCAAAGTGTCTTATCAGCGTGTTCTGGTATGTCCCTATGAATCAGTTTACTCCTTACAGACATGTCACTCAAGACTATCTTATAAGTCTGATTCTACATCTGGAGATTCAACGCCAAGATAGACGGTCTTGTCCTGTTGTTATCTGAAACACACCTGCCACCCTACAGATCCAAGGTCTTAGAGGCCCTCTTTTGGTCAGCTGCCAATTTTAGAAAGCTGTCTTCTTAGACTTAGTGTACTACAGAACCTAAAAAATAAAATATACTGAAATATATGCGTAAATATATCTAAAATATGTGTTATACATATAAGCTAATATATATGCTTCTAATAGATGTTATTAATACTGTATACCCAGTGCAGAAGCTAAAATAGATTTCATTTCTCTCACAGTTGCTTATGCAATGAATGCAATTCGTTAACCTTGGAAGGAAATGGACAATGCAGTGGAGGAATGAGAGGCATTTTCAAAAAGCTATTATCAGTATGTTTCATCAGTTTGTGGTTAGAAAATCATCTCTAAACAACAGTATAAATTAGGAAAGTTGCCACTGAAAATTGGAAATAAAACCTGGTTTCTATAGCCTACATGTAGAATTTTGCATTTGTCTTTGCTGAATTTCATTCTATTAGTCTCAGCCCAATTTTTTTAGTTTATCAAAGTACTTTTGAATTCTGTTCTTATCTTCTAATATGTTAGCTACTCCTCCCAGTTTTGTGTCTTCTTAAAACTTGATGAAGATTCCCGCTAATTCATCATTGGTAAAGAAAGAGTGCTCCTTTCTACAACACGCTGTATAGTCAACATTAATAATAACACATGGTGACAGGACAGACTGGGGAGAAGCATTTTGTTGGTACAAACCCTTTGGCTTCTTGGGAAAAAAGATTACAATAAAGCCTACCCCATTAACATAGTCAGAGTCTTCTCTTCTCTTTCACTCTTCAGCATTTAAAATAGCAGGAGATTCAATCATGATAGGAAAGACGCATAGGCCAGCATGTGCTATTTCATGTTGTAGGGAATGGCCAACATCAGTGGTTAGCATCATATGGCACCTGATGAGGCCCATACTCCCATGTGTATGTCTGGTTGAGGGCTCTCCTGTCCTTTTTTCTTGCTGCTGGTACCTATCTGCGGCCCTTTTCGCATTGAAGCTTCTCGCGCGAGGGGGGAGGGCAGTTCGCGCGAGAAGCCTCCTCCGGGAGGCTGCTGCTTCCCCCCTCGTTCCTTCCGCAGGCACTTCCTGCTGGTGCATCCGTCATGCTGGCGCATCCGTCGTGCTGGCACACCGTCCCTTCCTTCCGCAGGGGCCTGTGGGAGCTGTAGGCACCGCGGAGGGAAGGAAGCGTGACCCGGCCACCTCCCTGACGCTCCGCACAGCAGGTAAGCGTGCGTGGGCGCCGGGAGCATTGCGCAAGCGCAGGTGATTTTCGCTTCAAAGCGAAAATAAAAAAAAACGCAATCGCGCCGCTGCAGTCCCGTGAGCGCGGCGGAAGTGGGAGTGTGTTGTACAGAGTGACGCTCCCACTCCCGCGAGGCTCACAGGGCTATTTCACAAGAGAAAGTCCGTGCCAAAAGGGTCTGCCTCTCCTCTCCATACATATTAGGCATGATAAGATGCAGCTGCATCTTCCACTTACTTGCCTTCCCTTGTACTTTTAGGCAAGTGAATGGGCTAAGATGTGGAAAACTGGATCCTTCTCCGTATCGTGGTAGGGGTATTAATGGTATCTTTCCCAAGAGCCCTCCAGGAAAATTAGATGCACGTGTCTAGTTTCCTCCTTTGAAATCAACAGAGTGCCTACATTTGACTGAACTGTGTACCGAATGCCTTGGTTATGAGAGTCCCAAAGAGTTCAATATGTAGTGACATAAACTGATAAATTGTATTGAGACCATGTATTAAACTGTTCTTTCATTCGAAAGGGCACTTGTGTGAGCAGATGAAAATGATGTTGTTGTGTGCCTTCAAGTTGTTTCTGACTTCTGGTGACTCTAAGGCAATTCTATAATCACAAAATTTCTTGGCAAGATCTGGTCAGTGGGGGTTTGCCTTTGCCCTTCTCTGAGGCTGAGAGAGTATGACTTCCATAAGGTGAGTTTCCCTGTCCAAGAGGGAATTCAAACCCTGGTCTCCAGAGCCATATTCCAATGCTGAAATCACTACTACATTAGCTCTCTATAATTACATACAACAACACATTCAGAGGTCAAGAGAACATAATAAAGCAATAGGAAAGAATATTATAGCTTAAAGTTTTCATAACCTTAACATGTTTATGTGGAAACACAAGTCCATGCTCACAACCACATGGGACATAAGAGTGACAAGAATTATGCTGGAGAAGAATAGATAGGATGGCTTGCTCCTACATAGGAACTATCACTCTTTGGGTCAATAGAGAAGAACAAGTTTCAGGCACCATTTTATGAACATTTTTTCTCCTAAGGAAAGGCTTAACTTAAAAAATACAATAGAGATAAAGGGGAATATTCTTCTCGGTTTGTTGTGTGTGGGGGGGTTTAGTTCTTCTGGTTGCTTTGGTTGAGCTGTATGCCCAGTGATTGCTTCATGTCAAAAATGGGCTTCAACCCAGTAATCTCCAGTTTACACAGATGGACCACTGGTAACAGCATCACTGATAACAGCCACCTATTTGTAGAAAGACAAGATTCCATATTTAACATGCATTAACTGTGTAATTTTAGATCATTTTTTAAAAACCAAAAAAGTGATCAAAGAGCAGGAGAAAATTTAACAGACATATAAATAAAGTGTGGCTAGCACAAAGCAATGAATGTTTCGGCAATTTTCCTGCTGCCTTATATATCTCTGCCTCAGCAATTTAATTACATTTTGTCAAGCTGTATTTGTTACACCCCATGTTGATAATAGCCAGAGGATATTAACACAGTCAATTATCAGATTATGTGGAAGATTAGGAAAGGTTCTGAGAGTGCTTGTAAGTAGAAAAGTTTTGGTGGCGTCTCATGTTTCAACATGCTCAAATACATGGGTTTCATTGGCTGGACTGTGTGCTATCCAAAGTGGTGGTTGATGGACTTGTGCCAGTCCACAAGCCATGGATTGCCAGTCTGCAGAAAGCTTCCAGGAAACAAAGAAGTAGTTGTAGCCAATGGGCAAAAATATGTTTACTGGTCTCTGGCATATTGGGGGGGGGGAACTGCCAGTCTGAGCAGCCCATTTGTAGGCTTCATTCAGGGAAAGCAACAACAAACCTATTCTGAATAAATCTTGCCAAGAAAACCCTATGATGGGGTCATCATAAATGGAAATCTACTAGAAGGCACATAAAAACAACCACAAAGTCAGATTGGAAAGGATTTTGTCTGAAACCCTGGATGCCCACTCAAGTCAAGACAAATAACTGAACTAGAGGGTAAGTGCTTTCACTCAGCATAATACAGTGTCTGATTCCTTCCATGGTGTGGTTTTGCCACCTTCTATAAATCAACAGCATGCCCTCCAACATTTCACAAATGAAAACAGAGACACCTGTGTCCAAGCACCCTCGAAGTGTGGATAAGGTGGCAAAGGTTAGCAATGAGGAAGAACACACCAGCTTGGAGAAACTGCAGCAGTTTGGTTTTGCCTGAGGCTACAGGGAATGGCAAGATTCCATCCTCTTCTCTCTCCCCAGTAAGTTGACTTTGAACTTAGTTTGGAGCAAAAGCAGGAAATGGAAGGAAGAGATGGAAACATTCTTTAAAAAGTTGAAAGTGTGAGATGACAGAAGATTAATTGGAAATCTTCCAGCCAAATCAGAACAATTGAAGGGTCTGAAACAGACTTTCTGTAACAGAATGGAGCAAATAAACCCATTCTCTGGGCACCTTCAAAGAATTGCTGTATTTCTATTAGCCAAAATCCAACATCCTCCTCTTGTGTACCACCAGGCTTCATACTGTACCTGAAAGGGAAAGAGGTCATTGCCCTACCCCGAAATTTTCTTTCAATCTCAACATTTAGAGAGCAAGACAATGATAAACATTCATCCCTGAAACTGATACATTTGCTCTGTTCACATTCCCTCTGTACCTTGCCTGCCCTAAACTGTATTTCTAACTGGTCAACTTAAGCTTTAAGTTACTGCAACACTAGGAAATTAGGAGCAGAGGGAAGAACTTGTGTGTGTGTGTGTGTGTGCGCGCGCACGCGCGCGCACGTTCCTCCAAGTAATTTCTGACTTATGGCAACCCAACAGCAAACATAGGGTGAGGTTTTTGGGCGAGATCTTGGGCGAGGTTTTTTTAGTGTTTTCTTTTCAGTGCCAATGTCTCCCTCTGAGGTTGAGAGAGCGTGACTTGTCCAAGGTCATCGAGTGGGTGTCCATGGCCAAGAGGGGATACAAACTGTGTTCTCCAGAGTTGTAGTCCAACTTTCCAACCCCTACCATGCTAGCTCTCCGGTCATTTCTGCACTACACTGTTATACTGCTATTATTCCACTTTCAACATCCTGTGGAATCCTTGGGTTTGCAATTTAGGGAGGTGCAAACTCCAAAACTCCACAGGATGTTGAAAGTGAAATAATAGCATTATAACTGGTGTTGTGCCGAAATGGCCTCAGAAATTACAGAGGTAACATTTAGAGGTCAAGGGAATACAAAGTAGCAGGAAAGACTATTATAGCTTAAGGTTTCCACGACCCTAAACAAGTTTATGCCGAGACACAAGTTCATTCTCACAATTATTAGGTAGAGAAGAGAGCCTTTTCACGCTTGAAAAGAATAAATAGGGCAGCTTGCTTCTACGTAGGAACTATCACCCTCTTTAGTTCAATAAAGAACTAATTTATCTTTTTCTCCAAGGGAAAAGCTTAACTCTCCAAAAAACACATCAAAGATAAAGGGGAACATTCTTGTTTTTTTGTGGGTAGATTTTGTCCTGCAGGTTGCTTTGGTTGTGCTGTACTGTACTGTAATTGCTGTGTGTTTTAAGGAGTTAGTTTAGGTGGGTTGGTGGGTGGGGAGGATTGGGTGTGTTTTTAATGTCTTTTAATGTATTTTAACGTATAATTTATTTCATGTTGTTCGCCACCTCGATCCATGTGCAGAGGCGGGATAGAAATAAATTTTATTTTTATTACCAGACCAGGGCATTCAAACTCCAGTCTCCAGAGACCTGGGTCATTTTTCCACTAGACTGTTACAGTGCCACTTTTATTCCACTTTTAACATCCTAGACTGTTACAGTGCCAGTGGCCTAAGCCTTGTTGAGTTCAGAGGGTCTGCTGTAATTATGGCCATTTCCGCACTAGACTGTTATAGCACTATTATTCCACTTGCAACATCCTATGGAATCCTGGGGTTTGCGGTTTCGGGAGGGGCCGGCCGGCCCCTCCCGAAACCGCAAACCCCAGGATTCCATAGGATGTTGCAAGTAGAATAATAGCGCTATAACAGTCTAGTGCGGAAATGGCCTATGATTAAACCTGGAAACTTAGTCAGTCCTGGAGTTTGCAGTTTGGGGAGGGGCCTGAAGCCCTAAACTGCAAACCCCAGGATTCCATAGGATGTTGAAAATGGAATAACAGCACTGTAACAACAGTCTAGGGCGAAAATGGCCCTAGTCCAACAGAATTGCTAGGTGGGGAGGCAGGATCCTCGCTTTGCCCCCTCCCATAGCTACTCTCCTTTCTACCGCCCTTTGAAAACCTCTAAGGCTGCCATCGCCGCACGCTCTTGGGAAGACTGGGACCATTTCCGCACCACACTCTTATAGCGCGATGATTCCCCTTTCAACCTCCTATGGAATCCTGGGGTTTGCAGTTCCGGGAGGGGAACTGCAAACCCCAGGATTCCATAGGAGGTTGAAAGGGGAATCATCGCGCTATAAGAGCGTCGTGCGGAAAAGCGGTGAGCGGCCCGAGCCAAACCGCATCAGGTTAAAACAACCCAGCTCCTGCCCAACTCCCTCTTTGCAAGGACGCTCTAGCTTTGCGGCCCGGGGGATAACACACGAACTGGGCTGAGCTCCTTGCAGCCCCAAAAAGCAATGCAGCCCCTCCCTTGCTTGCCGGGGCGGGGCCAGGGCTTATTTAACGGGCTTGCGTTGGAGGAGGAGGAGGCGGCTCAGCCTGCGTGCGCGCTTCGTGGTCCTTCGGCCTAGCGTGGCTTTTCCTGCCGGGGGATCGGGGGAGGCGGGCGCCATGGCCAAGTACGTGGAGCTGTACACCAAAGCCAAGATGCCCATTTTGGGTCTGGGCACCTGGAAGGTAAGCATCGGCAGAGGGGGGCGGTGGGCCTGCGTGCCTCCGTGGCATCCTCCATCTCTGCCCGCCCGCCACCTCCTCCTTCCAGCAGGGCCATTTCCGCACGAGCCTGTTATAGCGCGATGATTGCACTTTCAACCTCCTCTGGAATCCTGGGGTTTGCAGTTTCGGGAGGGGCCGGCCGGCCCCTCCCGAAACTGCAAACCCCAGGATTCCAGAGGAGGTTGAAAGTGCAATCATCGCGCTATAACAGGCTCGCGCGGAAATGGCCCCAGCTTTTGCGCGCATAACTCTGGCCATTTCCGCACGAGATTGTTACAGTGCTATTATTCCACTTTCAACATCCTATGGCATTCTGGCTCCTCCGTAAAGCCCAGCGGCCCCTCCCTAAACTGCAGACCCCAAGATTCCATAGGATGTTGAAAGTGGAATCATCGCGCTATAACAGTCCAGTGCGGAAATGGCCTCTCCCTCTCTTTTCTCCGACAAGACCAGTCTCTTTTTCCTCCTTTTGTGGGTTAGGCTTTCCGTCTCCTAAAAGGAAGCGCGCAGTGCTCTGTCGATCCGTGCTAGCTGCTTGCTTTTTTTTTAATTTCAAAGCTGCTTTCGGTGCTCTTTTGTTCTTTCCCCATCAGGCGTTCGTAGATGGCCATATTTTCATATTTTGTAGATCTTGCTTGCAAAAATTCCTCAGTCTCTGAAATATGAGCGCTTGTTATGTAACACCCTCTTGGCATTTTTTTTTTTTTTACTGCTTCGTTTTTATATATACACCCAAGGCTAGATTAGGCAGTTGCAGAATTAGACTTTCACAGGTCTTTTTGTTGCCATTGGGAGAGACCAGGAGAGAGATGGGTTAGGAACACCAATGTATTGTGGGGTTCAGTGGAAATCCTTTCTGGAACTTGTTAGGGGTATTTATAGAGTTGCTTTCCTCTTTAAATAATCCACATTTCGTGGAACCAATATCCCTGCCCTTTCTCTAAAACGAGGAGGAGGAAAGTGCATCTCTTTAGCTGTTGTTGGACTAAAACTCCCATCATCCTTCGCCTTTGCCTTAGGTGGCTGAGGCTGACAGCTGTTGCAGTCCAAGCAACATTGAGGAGGATGCAGCATTCCAAACCTGAGCCAAAACATCACTAAAAATATCCTTAAGGTCCAGCATCTTGCTCTGCCTTTGGGGGGTAGCAGGTCTTTTTTGGAGTTTAAGATCTAGACCAGTGGTTCTCAACCTGGGGGTCGGGACCCCTTTGGGGGTCGCACGGCCCTTTCACAGGGGTCGCCTAAGACCTCGCTTCAAGCCCTTCTCAGGTTGAGCTTCTGACATTATGATAATGGTTGGGGGTCACCACAACACGAGAAACTGTATTAAAGGGTCACGGCATTAGGAAGGTTGAGAACCACTGATCTAGACAGTCTTTAGTAATGAATCTCCTTTGAACTCTGCCAGATCCAAGCTGCAAGTTTCCTGTTTCAGTTTTTTAAAAATGGGATAGTCTTTACATGCATAGTGGTGCGGCAAGCAGAAATTCTGCTGGGGAAACTTTCACTGTGTTTATATACTGGAGAGGAAGGTTTGCCCCCAGAATTTCTACTGATGCCACAGCTGGATTAAAGTTAAAGGAATCTTGCTAGGAAAAAAAAAAAGTTGGCAGTCACACAGCCCAATTCTTTGCATGTTTGACTGAGAGTTGGGCTTGCTAAACTGAATGGATCCCTTTCAGGACAAAACCACTCTTGTTTCTGTTTTACTTTTTTTTACTTTTTATTATATGCATACTAATAATAAAATTCGTTTTAGAAAATTGTACATTTCCGATTCAGTTATTCATATATACATTACTATATTACGATATAAATATACATCTTATCTTAAGAGTATAAAAACATAACAACTACTGTATTTACATTTCCATGACTTCCAATCAACTACCTAGAGTCGCTAATCGTGTTAAGTATAAAGAAACTCCCCAATACAAAAATTTTATGTATTATTTGTAATAATGTCTGCTACAATATCACAAAAAAGCCAACAACATTGCATGACTTTACTGTTTCCTCGTTGTTTCTCCGTTCTCCCAACCAAGTTATGTTATTAGTTATACCCACACGTTTATTTACCCTTCCATCTGTTTTGCATGTGTTTTTTCCCCCTTCTAGAGCCAGTACCCATATTTCTTCATAAACTTTGTCACTGGGTTGCAATCATTTTCTACCTGATCTGTTTGTTTCCCTTTTAACCTCATGGAGAACACATCACATTGTTTGTAATCAGCTATTTTCTGAACCCATTGCTCTATATCCGGAATTGCTGTTGTCCTCCATAATCTTGCAAACACCATTCTTGCAGCTGTTACCAAATACAATAAAATTCTCTTGTTCTTCAACTGAAAAGTTTTATCAAACATAAATATCATGTTTAGTGAAAGCAGTTCAGGCATCAAGGGAAATGTAACATTGAATATTTCTTTCATAGCATCATATATTTTCTGCCAGAACTTCCTTGTATGTGGGCATGTCCACCAAATGTGGTAAAATGTACCAAGGTTATCTTTACCTTTCCAACACTTATTTTCACCAGTATGGTACATCTTAACGATTTTTTCTGGGGTTAAATAAATTCTATGCATCATTTTAATATAGTTTTCTTTTAAGTCTTGTGAGCTCGTAAACTCTGCAGTATTTTTCCATGATGCTTCCCAGTTTTCTAATAATATATCGTGTTGTACGTTTCTTGCCCATTTAATCATGACGTTTTTTATGAGTTCATCCTCTAATTTACGCGCATTAAGATATTTATAAAAAAAGTGAAATTTTTTGCTTAGATTTCAGAAATATTACTGTTTCCAGTTCATTATATGACTTTTGCGTTGATATTCCTTCTAATTTAGTATCCATAGTATATCTCTCTTTGAGCTGTAGATAGGGAAACCAATTTAATTTTATATCATCTCTTGCTAATTCCTCACGCGTCTTTATACTATTCTTCTCGGGGTTAATTTGTTTTATCAAATCTTTATATCTGAGCCAGTCATGAGTCTTGTCGGTCCATTGTCCATAGAATGCTTCCTGGGGCGAGATCCAAAGCGGTATTTTACTATATGTATTCTTTTTTATCTTTCTCCAAATTTTAATCAGTGATCTTCTTACATAATGACATCCTCTTACATAATGACTCGTAAAATTTCTGTCGATCTTATCCTTTTCATACCACTGATAGGTGTGGAACCCAAATCTCATGTTAGCTCCTTCTATAGTAAGCGTTATTGTGTCTTTTAAAGTTATCCAGTCCTGGATCCAAGTCATCATATTTGTATAATAATATAATTTGAGATCGGGTTTCTGTTTTACTTTTTTACTTTTTTGAGGTTTTGTTTAAAAAAAACGCAAGAAGTGTAATATTAAAAACAAGCAAACTTGCTCTTGTTTGTGGGCCTTGCTAATGCCATTTTTAAGGTTTGGGCTGTGTAAGAAAACATTTATTTTAAAAAACAGATCTCCCTGTTCCTTAAAAAAGGGAAACAGTTTTCCCACTGAAAAGAGTGGAAAAATTTTGTTTACCATCACTTGTCATTTCCAATGTTCCAAGGGGAATCTGGCTGCTTATGTAGCCAGAATGGTTTAAAAAAAAGTTTGCAAAAATGCAGAAGAACCTCCCAAATAGCTCAGTTAGACATATTCAAAGAAGGTTGGCTGGCTGATGGGGTGGAGAGACATAAATGTAATGGAATAATTGCAGAGGAAGCATGGCTGACTGACTAAAATAGTGAACAAAACCTCTCCACAGAAGAAGGTTTCAGTGCAGGTCCTACTTGTAAATAAGTCTGAAAGAATGTGATCATGTTAAAGTGTGGGCTCAAAAAGCCAGAGGCAAAACAGCTGGCAGTGTTTCCAGAAAGTGCAGTGAAGGAAGTTTGTAATGTGTACCTTATATTCTTTGAGCCTTTTAAATCTTATTTCTGATCAAGCCTACACTGCTGTTTTCTAGATTTCGATATACAGGATGGTCTCATGCCTCGTCAAATGGTATGAACAGCTGAAAGGAAACAGGAAGAAACAAACTCTGTGTTTTATTTTGTTTAATGAGGAGAAGTAGCAGCTTGTTTCGTACAAGTGGGCTTTTTACTTTAGTGAGGGAGGATTCAAGGGAATCATATGGCCTTGTCTTAACATGGTGAACATCTCGTATGGTTTAAATTCCTGACATGAATGTCTAGATTTCAACCTGATGACTTGTAGGATGGCAAGCTTCAGGTTTATTGCAATGTAGTGGCTATGGGTGCTTCCAGAGGGACTGATCCTAGTGTGAGCATATCAGTCTTTGCCTGCATCATCTGGGTGTCTGCATGCATGCCTTCACTCCACTTGTCAATTTATGGCAACCTCATAAGGTTTTCTTAGGCAAGGAAATCACACATGTGAATGAAATGAGATTCAGAGAAACTTTGCATATGTTAATAAAAACATTCTGAACCTTCCAGAGATCACTTCAATGCTTCTTTCAAAATGCATCCAGGGATGATTTTTGCTTTCATCACCTTCTTTCACCACATTTCTTTACAATTTCCATTTTGCTGACCAAACTTACAGATGCATGCTTAACACATTGGGGTTGGGGATAGCTGGTGCAGCAGACTTATCTACTTTCCTCTTTCTCTCTGTTTTGCTCTTCATGCATGTCCAGTAAGGGATGCTGGAGCATATGCAGATGGTCTTTTAATGATGACACAAAATCTGTCGGTTTCATTTTTCTCTTTGCTGCAGAAAGGAATAAAGAGTTTTGTACAATATTCTCCTGTTTGTATCTTGAAAAGTGCCTGAGGAATTCTGTACAGAAGTACAATTTAGGGGTTTTTTTCCTTTAGCAAAGGCATGCTTTTTGCAAAGAAAATACACTTTCTGAGTAGATGGGGGGTTTTTATGCAAAAAAATGCTGCTGCACCAATGATTTTGCATAGAGCAACTGTGAATAGATCCAGTCCCCTGACAACAGTTAGCTTGCCAAGCATCAGTATCAGATCATAGTATAGTATCAGATCATAGTAATTCCTGGTTATGATTTCCTTTTTGCAGTAATTTTTATGTAAACAAGTGCTTTGGGTGACACTGTGAAGCACTAGAAGAGGCAAAATAATTTTGTTTGATTCATGTTGATTTTTTTCCCCTGTACTTAATTTTTTTGGCTTGAGTCTCATAAACTGCAAAGCCAAAGAGGTTCTTTACAGCTCAGATATTCAAGATATTGTAGCTCCATTTGTAAGAAAAAATACAATTTTAAAAAAGGAAATAAATGTTGTAATTATTTTGTCAATAAACTGTACTTTTAACATACTAAAATGTTAACTTTATTCCAAATCAGGTTATGCATAACAAATTTTATGTTGTTAAAGTAACAAAGTGACTTTTAATCTAATACTGGATTTTTTTTAATTTTTTTTTAAAAAAATGGTTTTTTCCCCCCAGAAAAAAGATGTGGGAATTTTTTTTTCTGTCCAAAATGGCGGCTTCCAGCTGGCAGAGGCTCTCCACCAACCAGAGAAGCTCGCCAGCTGGAAGCCCACCCCTGGCAGATCTGCAGGCATGCACTAGTGTGCGCCTGCAAATCTGCACCGGAGCGTGGCGACGGAACTGCATGGGGCTGCACGCTCCGTGCTTTTTAAAAACCTCTGAAAAGAGGTTTTTTAAAAACATGCCACGCCACCAGTTCCAGTCGCTTCGGAGCGGATTGGGGTGCAGAACTACGAAAAGTAGTCCGCCCCAACCCACTCCACGGTGCAAATGACCTCCATCGGAGGTCGCTCTGCACCGTTTTAATACCCCGGTGCGGAAAGGGCCATGGTTTCATGCTGTGGAATCCTGGGGTTTGTAGTTTGGTGAGATTCTGGAGGTCTCTGGCTGAGAATTGGAAGTGCCCCTCCGCAAGCTGCCAATCCCAGGATTTCATAGGATGGAAGCATGACAGTTAAGGTGGAATAGTAGTCCTATAATTGTGTAGTGTGAACGGACCTCAGGAAGTACGTGCTCAATGTAAAAAGTCTCAGAGAGGAGGAGTGGAAATAAATGAACTGTGGATGACCAAGGCCCTTTTCGCATTAAGGCTTCTCGCGCGAGCGGGGGAGGGCGGCTCGCGCAAGAAGCCTTCTCCGGGAGGCTGCCGCTTCCCCCTCCTTCCTTCCGCAGGCGAAGGAACGAGCGGGGAAGCGGCACCGGAGGAGGCTTCTCGCACGAGCCGCCCTCCCCCCCGGGCGAAGCAGGAGGCTCGCTCGTCCGCCCCCCCCACGCGCACCAAGCAGGAGGCTCGCGCATCCGTCCCCCCCGCGCACGCGCCAAGCAGGAGGCTGTTGCGTCCGTCGCGCTAGCGCCCCGCACCTTCCTTCCGCAGGGGCGGAGGGAAGGAAGCGCGACCCGGCCACCTCCCCGACGCTCCGCACAGGAGGTAAGTGCACGCGGGCGCTAGGAGCGTTGTGCGAGCGCGGGTGATTTTCGCTTTGAGGCGAAAATCAAAAAACCCGCGATCGCGCCGCTTCAGCCCTGTGAGCCTGGCGAAAGTGGGAGTGCGTCGTGCAGAACGACGCTCCCACTCCCGCGAGGCTCACGGGGCTGTCGCGCGACAGAAAGCCCGTGCAAAAAGGGCCCAAGGGATGGATGGATGGATGGATGGATGGATGGATAGATAGATGTAGAAAAACGCTGAAGGAATGAGCTAGACAGTGAGATTGGGCAAGTGAAGTAGAAGGCTATAAGGCCCTTCTAGAAGAATTCAAAATAAGAATGAACAAGTAGGTGTGGAGTCCATATATACTGTGTTGTAATCAGTCAGCTGTGCCATCCTCCACAATACTGTTTTTGAAGCACAAAGAGCTCTTGTCCTCAGGAAGGCCAAATTAAATTTCAGTGGTTTTTTTTGGGGGGGGGAGGGAACACATTCCAGTGGTGCATATAATCAAAGGCAAATAGGTGGGGCAAAAATATCAGCATATTTTTTAATTTCAAGTTCTTATTGCTCGTAACTGAATACCATTCCATTTAGTTTTCCTTCCACTCATACACCAGCCTATCCACAGCAAGGGCCTTTCCATACTACCCTATTATGGTGCTATGATTCCACTTTTAACATCCCATGGAATCGTGGGGTTTGCAGTTTAGGGAGGGGCCTTTAGAATTCTCAGCCAGAGAGTTCTTTGGCCTCAGTAAACTACAAACCCCAGAATTCCATAGGATGTTGAAAGGGGAGTAGTGTAGTGCGGAAAGGCTCAAGCAGTCACCATTATCTGGACATTAAACTTGCTCATTCCTCACTAATCTGGTTTAAGCATTCACCTCCCAATAGGTTTTTTTCCCCTATCGCTTTTCCCCTGGAAACTCCTCCGTTCCCTAAGCGCTTTCATAAGAACTGTTAGTCAGAGAACTGGATTTACTGTTAGTATATTTAATCATTTTATTCCTTGTAGGGTGGCACAAAGAATAGTGGATGTAAGGGGAAAGATTACTGTCATGAGAGAGCTTCTAGGGCAGTATTATAACCTCATAAGGCACCTCCCGTTCAGCCACAGGGAAAGGTCAGTATTGGTGAAGAAGAAGTCTTCGAGGGAAACCTATTAGCACCAATCTTTTAAGAAATTCCTCATAGTTCCCTAGGAGCTTGGGAAAACTGTTGCAAAAAACAATGATGTAAAGCATCCCCTGCCTTTACTACTTCCTTCATGCTAGCTACTGACATTGGATTTGTTTGTTTTTTCCCAAATCACTTTCCAAGAGAGGCACATGGCAGAAATTATATTCATCTTTTTACCTGAGAAATTTATGCCTTGTTTTTTTTTTCCTTCCCTGCTCATAGTTCTTAATCAGATAGTGTCACAGTGCAGACCAAGGAAGTGTGGTCATTTCCACACTACACTCTTATAGCGTGATGATTCCACTTTCAACATCCTCTGGAATGGCCCCTCCCGAAACTGCAAACCCCAGGATTCCAGAGGATGTTGAAAGTGGAATCATCACGCTATAAGAGTGTAGTGCAGAAATGGCCTGTGTTGTGTAAATCACTGGCAGTGACAGGCAGTGGGTGCAGACCTACTATTAGACAGAGTGAGGTAGCTTCAGTGAGCAGCAGATTTTAGGTGTCACAGAAGCTCAGTTATCTGATTTATTGTTACTATATCTTTACTGGCAGGAATGGGGAGGAACAGTTGTATGATTTTCTGCTTCCTGTACCAAAATAATTTGCTTGACTTTGAGTATTATGCACCTTGACTTCAGTGAATGTAATATGGCATTTTCTGTTCCAACTCAGGTGGCAAAATATTTTCAGCACACCCTGAGTAAATAATAATCCAATAAGCAGACTCTCTTGCTGTAGGGCTCACCTGTCCCTTGGAAGATTTTCTTCTAATTCTTTCATCTAATAAAGGTTGCAGCCTTTAGCATTGGAGATTGACAGTGTCTAGACATCTTTGATCAAATTGACTTGTAAATTATTTGCCAGTTCCTGTTTTACTGTTCAGCCACATGTCCTGAAGGCTTGAAAGACTGTTCTGGACTTGTAGTTTCTGCAAGGTCATGACATCTCAGATTTCCTCTTTATTTTACTCTGCATATTCTTCTTGTATCAACCTTGGACCCAAACAGAAAAGGAGGGAAGATATTAGTATACAAAATTGCTGTTGTGTATAAGTAGCTAAACAGACCAGCCAGGATCTGTAAACAATGAACAAACCTTGAATTATAATCCTGATTTGTAAAAGGTATAGCTTATCAGGTTCCAAAACTCAGACAAAATGCTAAATCAAATATTTTTGATGTGTAGAGCTGTTTACATTAGGAGAAGCTGAAAAGCAGTAAATACACTGCCTGTACCAGCATGAAACTCATTCAAAGTTAAGTCAGGATTCCCCAGAGCCCTGTGCAATTGTTCTAAAGGAACATATCCACTAATAATGCAAGAATGTATAGGGATGCTGTATTGCAAAGTATTTGCTTATGGAATATTGGTTTTTCTTAGTGAAGGCAACTGACCATGTCAGACTCAATTTCCTGTAATTTCATTCCTGCAGATGAATTTTCATCTAGAACCTTGAAGAAAAATATTGTAGTATATCCTTACTTACCAAAAAGGTGCTGTTCCAATTTTCTGCCAGCCATGCCCTCATCTAGGCAGTATAAGCTGCAAAGAATTGCAACAGGGCACTCTATATCACCCTCCTCTCCCATATTACTTCTCTGACTTGCACTGTACACTCCTTATCCACATTGTGGGTAAATGTGAATTACATACTTAACATGCATTTGATGCAAAAGAGTTAACTGTACTTAGTTTCTCCTGATCATTTCACTTACTTAAGAAGCCTGTGCAGTTGCTCTTTGCAAGCATACTGCTCAAGTGCCACCTGTATTTTTTTAATCCATGATTATGTATTATGCACTCAAAAATCATGATTAGCTGGCTGATTAGCTGTAAACCAACATGTCAAACCATGGTTTGAAGAGAGTTTGTGTGCTATGCGTTTTGTTAGTGTTTACACTGGGAATGGTTACTGGAGTTCCTTTACTCCAGCATCTTCTTGATTTTCAAAGTGAAAAGCAAGTCTCATTGATGCTTCCCTGTGCACAGTCTCTGGGAGCAGAATGTCATTTGGCATACTAAGCTGCATAGTTTATCTCCATTTAAAATCTGATCCAGGGCTAACACAGCAAACTGTGAGGGCTGCTGACCCTGAATGAGTGTTATTAGTGTTAGTTCAGTGTGCTGACTGTTGCCATATATGAGATGATATAAAAAGGACTGTGGAGGAAAGGTGAGGGTTGGGTAGAACAAGTTAACAAAGCATGTTACTTGAATAGGATGTTCTTCAGTCTCCACCAGGACAAGTAGCAGAGGCTGTGAAAAAGGCCATTGATGCGGGATATCGCCATTTCGACTGTGCCTACGTGTACCAAAATGAAGAAGAAGTTGGCAATGGAATCCAAGCGAAAATCAAGGCAGGGGTTGTAAAACGTGAGGATCTTTTTGTTGTCAGCAAGGTATTTATATTTACATTTATGCTTGCCCTTCCTATCATTGTTGATTGTAAAGGTCTTAAAAGTGACTAATAACAATGCTTGTGTAATTCTAAAAGCTCTTTGCATGGTGCTTCCTTCTGATTATATCCAAAGATGCAGTCATAGGTTGTATAATATTGGAACTGGACATCAAGAGGGACAAAGAATTGAGTAAAACTGTAATAGAACTGCACTAAACAAACAGTGGGTGAGTAGGAATTGTAGTGGTACTTGAAAGAGACCCACTGCCATCTGTGCGACTCAAGTTCTGTTCGTTTCAATGGGTCTGTTCTTAATCTGGAGAAATAGAAATATCATTTTAAAAGAATAAGTATCAACAAAACTTGTAAGCACAGGATGCTTGGCAGAAATGAAAACCTTTAGTGTGAGTAGCTGAAATTCTGGGAAGAGTTGACTTGGTGGATTAGCTTGGAGAAAGCAGTCTGCTTTCGACAACAGCGGAATCACTGCTGAAAATGTTCTGCAGGCAATAGTGAATGTAAAGGAGCTCATTCTCTTCTCTTAAGAAAGCGTGGCTTGAGACATTTCCTTATGCGTTGCTCTAGAGGCAGGTAGGCAGTTGAATCTAGCTTGGGACGTGATCAACTTTCCTCTCTTTTTAGCAGATAAAATTAGATATGCAGTTTCCTTCATGTGTCTTTTGCTGTCAAACGGGATGTATATTTTAGGCTCCTTTACAAGGACCTTCTCCAATCCGATTTTTGGACAGTTCTCATCCTGATTTTTAGCTGTAGTGAGAGTTGTAGTCCAAAACATCTAGAGGATAACATGTTGGAAACAACATTTTACAGTGCAAGGGGGGGGAAAACAGTTTTATTTGGCTTTTAAACGCCCCTATAATTCAGCTATTCAGATCAGGCAAATAGCAGCTCCATCTTATTGAGATTCTTCAGTTTAATGGTCTCATCTAGTAAAGCATTCAGTGTAGGCACGTGGTAGCTTCCCTATAATTGGCTACACTATATACTTTTTTTAAAATATAGGTTGATAATGGGATGAGTACTCTAACAGAATTTGGTGTCCAGATTTTTCAATAGTTTTCTATCTTATACAGATCAACTTTTCTTGGAAGTTCATTGCAAAAGGTGGCTGAGCTATGAAAATCTCGGTGTAGTTATTGAATCCTTTCCGTTTCCAAAGACTGTCTCTTTACATGAGAACCTTATGAAGTTCTGCCAAAACTTCCTCTGTAGTCTTAAAATAGTTGGCCTCTCTCTCTTTTTCCTTGCAGCTTTGGTGCACATTCCATGAGAAACCACTGGTGAAGGGTGCATGTAAGGCAACTCTTTCAGCCCTGAAATTGGATTACCTGGACCTCTATCTAGTTCACTGGCCTATGGGATTCAAGGTATTCTTATTTTCCTTCCCTTTCTGAGTGAAACTTACATAGGCCCATTTTGGGAGGGCACTTGGCATGGTTACCTAGAATAGGGGTGGAGGCTCTTTGGACTTCTAGGTTAGGGGTAGGAATCTTACAGGACTCCAGATGTGGGTCTGAACTCTCAGCATACATTTTCATTGGCCATGCTGGTTAGAGCCTCAGGGAGTTCCAGTCCTACAACATCTGGAGGATCGCATGATGATGACGATGACGATGATGTTATTTTCATTTATATCCCATCTTTCTCTCAATATAATTGGACTCAAGGTTTGGCTGTAGACGTTTCAATCTACAACTCTCATCTCTTCCTATCAGCATGACCAGGGAATTGCAATCAAAAACATCTGGAAAGCCAAAGACTCCCCACCTATGATACAGAACAAAACTGTGTTTTTTGTGTGTGTGTGTGTGTGTTTTTATTATTTATTTGTATCCCGCCTCTCCATATGGATCGAGGCGGTGAACAACTTATAAATAGCATGTATTTCGAAACATTTCTATACATGCCCCCAACAAGCTGGGTACTCATTTTACCGACCTGCGAAAGGATGGAAGGCTGAGTCAACCTTGGAGCTGGGCAGGATCGAACTCACAACCTTGTGGCTTGCAGTACTGGCATTTAACCACTGCGCCACCAGGGTGTTGATATTCTATTGGTTGTAGGCCATGGACTTATCATAAAAAGTCTACATAAAAAAATCCCTGTGTCTAAAGAGCCAGTGTTTATATAATGCAGTTGCTCAGGCTTCCAGATGAGTGTTTAAAGTCTGCTTATCTGGGTGACCACTGCTTGGTCCTCCAGATGTTGGACTTCAATGTCCATCAGCCCCAACTAGTTCAGGCAGTGATGAGTAATGCTGAGAGTTGCAGTCCGGTAACATGGAGGCTCACACATTGCCTTTCCTGGCTATCTTTAAGGACTTGTTAGATCACAAAGGAAGATCCATAATTATAAAGAATAGCTAGATTGTGGTTTGCTCCATCAGGGCATTTCTTTGTTCTTATTTAAGTCTTATGTTACAGCTTTTCAGGAAATATTAAAATGGAATGGAGGCAGTCCCATGATAAAAGTCAGTTCTTCATAGGATACAGGAGGTCGATTCTACTTTTTTTATGGAGAGCTCATAGCTCACTGGTAGAGCACATGCTGTGTTTGCAAAAGACCCCAGGTTCAATCCCTGATGTCTCCAGATAGGGCAGGGAATATTCCTTTCAGAGGTTCTGGATTCTTTCTGTCAGTCAGTGATGATATCATGTTAAGTGGCCCAGGGGTCTGACTTTTTGGTAAGGCACCTCTGTGTTCGTGCAGACCCAGCTTCAATTCCAAGTCCATGCCATTAAAAGTATATTGAATAGCAAAGCTGGGACAATTGTCTGGCTTCTTATAAACCGACTTCATGCATTCTTGCTTTGTATTGTCAGGCTGGAGATGAACTCTTTCCTTATGATGAAAAAGGCATGATGATACCCGGTAACACAAACCTTTTGGATACCTGGGAGGTATGTCTTGGAGTTAAAGGTTTCTCTTTGTTCTGAATGCAGTTCCATGAATGTTTTGTATACCTTGCAAATATTGCAGGTTTGTGTTTGCTGAAGTTATGCTTTGCATGTTGCCCTTTCAGTTTTCCTCTTCTGTTTTTTTCCCATTAAGTTAAATTTAAGATTCATCCTGAAAATGGCTTCAACCTCTTAATTTCTAAGTACTATGGAAAGATTCTGCTTGACCTTTTTAGGATACCTTCATATATGAAGGTATCCTAAAAAGGTCAAGCAGAATCTTTCTTTGATACTTAGAAATTAAGAGGGTGAAGTCATTTCAAATGTATATGGAGTGCCAGGAAGCAGGCACCTGGTACCTTCCAGATGTTTCTGAGTATACTTCCCACCCTCCACAAGTATGAGGTATTATAATCAAAAACATCTGGAGTGTGCCAGGTGTCTCCTCTGGAGCAGGGGCTGCTCAGATGACAGGCAAGTCACCACTGTAATCTAGTGGAGATATGACACGGTCAGCTCAGCTTACTGTGTGTTCATGCTTATTCTGCTTAACCTGTTCAGCAGCCCAGTTGACATCTTAATGCTGTGACTTCAGTGTCAGGAATTCAGGTGCTTACAACTTTTTCATGCTCCCTTCAAAGTGTTAGCATAATTTTGCATTTTCCCTGGTGCTCTCCCAGTCATTCACACATGCACTAGTGCAGTGCATCCCAGGCTCGGGACCAGCAATTTTTGTCCAGTGTGACAGAGATTGGTATCATGCTTAAACCCAATGGCTACAATTGTTCCTTTCCGCCCAGGGACTGGCAGCTGATGGCTCATGGACCAGCATGTGTACCTTCACTTTGAGAGGAACCTCAGTACCTCACATTGTAATCTATTCAGTACTCAGAAAGAACCATACTTACTCTGAATAATCATGCAGCACAATAGTCCCTCTTGGACTATTGCTGCAGAATATAAATGAAGGAACTAAATAAGAGAATACTTACCTTAGTTTTAAGACTAAACCCAAATGCTAGGCCATTATGCAAGTTCTTCCAGTAATTTATTTTAAAATGTTGGGTGAGTTGGGAGGTGAAAAGTTGTGTTCCATGTAGCTGTGTCTTTAAATGGGTCTCCCACCATCTTTCTTCAGGAAGAAACATATAATGTCATAGAGAAGGACAATGTTAATATAACTTCCTCTTTGTGTGCTTCTTCTCTGCCCCCATCTTCCAGAGTAATACCATCCCAGGAGGGGCTCTGCCATATGGTAATATTTGGCCTTTTGTGTTCCATTAGGCAATGGAGGAACTGGTGGATGCTGGATTAGTGAAAGCCATTGGGGTTTCCAATTTCAACCATGAACAGATTGAGAGAATCTTGAATAAGCCTGGGTTGAAGCACAAGCCTGCAAATAACCAGGTAAGGTGCCTGTTAACATGAACTGGAGGCATTTGGGTGATCGTGAAGAGAAAATAACTTTATAATAGAAGGCAATGGGGGCTAAAGCTGTTGTTAATCAAAAAGATGACTGTGCCCGTTAGAATACATCTGATGGCTCCTTTTGACCATTGGAACTGTATCATTTCCAGTTCCTTAGAATTCTTTCTTGTTCTATTGTTTTTAAACAAATAAGTTTAGAATAACTGCCCCTTGTCGATACTAAAGTAGCATATAAACTTTGTCCACTGATTGGTTTGGTGGTGGTGTTTGGTTTGGTTTTTTGAGCCACAAATGGTATAGGAGATGACCAATTAGTATTACTTGTCCACAGTCTGGTTTGTTTCTTTCATGTCCCTTTTGTCATCTCCTGTTAACAGTTGGTGGACAGCTAAAGAAAAAAGGCAGTATAAGCCACGATTGTGGGTTGAGATATTATGATGAGCCATGGTTTAAAGAAGCTGGGGCTCACAAATTGACGTACCATGGCTTCAGACTATGGTTTACGACTGTTAACTAGGGTTCATGTGTTACAAGCCAGAGTACAGTAACCCACACCATAGCTTGTTGTGACATACAAACAAAATTATTATGTCTTGACTTTGTGTTTTAGTGCCTTATAGTTTAAGTCTCCCAGTTCAGACACTGAATTTGACAAGTTACCATTGTTTTTATAGTTTCTTTCTGGAGGGGAACTCAGGAACTTATATACACCTGGCCCTCCACTTTCATGAGGCTTAGAGGTGCAGCTCCCTCTTGTTCCCTATAGGAAGAAGGCAAGAGGGGAGAACTGATGAAAGAGTGGCTTCTGGTTTTCAACCAGTTCCATTTTCTGACAGTGCTCTTGTCCCTAACCCATAAGATTAGTGGGGGATGTCTATAATTCACTAAGAGGGTTCCACAGCATCTCAGCTACATAGCTTAGTATGGGTAAAGTTATGTAGTGTAGGACACAATGTAGAATCGTGGCCTATATTTACATAAGACAACACAGAAAACAATATTATTTGATGGTGTTATATGATTGTATTACATTGACCATCTCATAAATTTCCCACCATTAAATAATCATAAAAATAATAACTGGTCAAATACAGCATCTAAAGACTGCTTTTTCTTCATTTTAAAGCTGTGGAAAAAAGGTGGTTGAAATGTGTGAGCTGGCAGATCTGCAGTTAGTGAACCTAAGAGTAAACCCCAAAGAGCCATGCCTTCACAAAATGAAATATCGTGTGACAGAGATGCATGGGGTAATATTACTTTCTAAAAATAGCTTGTCTGTTTAACTAGAATTGTATCTGTGTACAGTTGCCTTGCCTGTCTGTCTGGCATATTCTGTAAAACAAATACTTTAATTTCTAGTTGCAGCTTAAATAAGTTATCCTGCTGAGCTCATTTGGTCAGGTTTATCTGTGAACTTGGTGAGATTGCTATTTAAACTTCATACCTGGAATGTATGGGAAGTTACCATGAAGTTTCCTAGAAATAAGCTTCCAGCAACTGTGTAACTTTACCCAGTACAGTTCAGCATCCTTGTTAGCTTGCCAGCAAAATAGGTTGCCAGCATAGTGCCTAGAGCTAGTCAGTTCATTTTGGCACTTGAGACAGAAAATCCTCCAAGCACGTCTCTTGTCCCTAGAATAAGATTGCAATAATTTTATGCTGCCTTTCAGCTGTGTCCGAAATCTGTTGTTTAAGGTAGCTGCTTCATTCTGCCTAATGGCAGAGCTGGCCCTGCCTATTGGGGAGGGGTCAAAAAGGAAACATGATGAAGTTTTAGAGTGGTGTTGGGGACGGGGAAGACCACTAGTTCAGTTTTCTCTTAACCATCTTTTCAGCATTCCCTTTGCTGTCTTGGGATGCAATTAGTCAAGGAGTAAGCAGTGAAAATGTGATATGGACAGTGGCCAGAGAGGCTAGGCTGCTACAGTGAGTAAAAACCAGCCAGCTGCTGACAGTATTGCATCTGACCAGCACAGCCCCCTGTAATTACAGTTACCTCTAAAATTCATACAACTTACACTGAGTACGGAGTAGATTGCACTTATATCAAAAACCCAAAGTGAAAACTAAGATGAGTAAGATTTCAGCTATAGTGCATACACTTTAACTATACCAAGAGTATCTAAAATCCTAAATTATATATGCTCCTGTAATATTTCTCTGTGGGTAGTAATGACAGAGGCACAAACCCTAGCTACCTTCTCTGTAATTTGTATATCCAAATCCGCAAGCAGGAGAAAGAGCTAAAATCTTTCATATCTCTCTGGAAATTTTTGTAAAATTGGAGTTATTAATATGGAATGGATATCTTGCTAAAATGGATAAAACAATAAAACATGGTCAAGAGATTCTGTTGCTACATTTAAATATGGGCAGGTGCAATTCTCATAAGGGTTTGTTTTTTTTACATATTTGTCTTTGTTTGCTTGTTTGTTTTTAAATCATGGTGAACTCAATTTTTTTCAAAAGTTATCATCAGAGGTCTCAGAATGGTGATTTGCATCCCTTTCTGCAATGTCCCATTTCGCACTTAACGCCTAGTGAAAAAATACCACATTTGACAAAATACAAAATGTTTTTATTTATTTTTTTTATTCACTTTTCTCTTCATAAAATGCAAGCATTCAACAAAAGAAGTATGGAAAGCAGGGGATGGAGAGGTGTCTGTCTATCCTGCCTCTTGGGCATAATTGTCAAAAGCCTAAACAGTGTCCTCTTTCCTTCTATAAACTTAAATGTCTGAGCCTGGACAGTGTGGAGACATATACTGTACTTTTGTTTCTCTGTAATAGAAATAGCTGTTAAAGATCTGCCCCCAGCAAAAATAATCAAAGCACTCAGACTTTGATGATGAGGGGGCATAGCAGCACAAAACATGTATCATGCTGTCACTGTCTGTATTGAGCCTGGTTGCTTCTATTTATTCACACTGGAAGACAGCTTTGCTTTCATTTCCCATGTTGGACAAAAATTCTGTTCATTGAGCCATTTCCCTTTCCAGTGTAGCAACTTAGACCACAAGCAGTTATAGCTGGTTTAATTCACCAGGACCAAGTTAGTTTTATAGAGACAAGACAAGAATGCAGATCATGTTCCTTTATTAACAGCTATCATTAACAGCACCAGGGTGTTGGGGTGATTTAGTAGTAACCCTAGCACTTGTTGAACAGCATGGTGCACAAGTTCCATTAGCCATTTTTGGTGCTGCTGTTAGGTATTTTGGCCTGGGTTTCTCCTAAGATGATAAAAACTTTCTGTATTTCTCCAAAACCCTAGCCATTACGCATGTCTTTGGCCCATTCTGCTATACACATAATGATGTTCTGCTAACCTTGTCCAAGAGTTCACATTGAAATTATTGCAGTGTTAGTAACTGGAACAAATTGGAATTGCTTGGTTTAAGAATCTGTACAGTATTAATATATCATGATCCCTCCATTGGGTCAAAGAGAAAAACAATTACTGAGAGACAGAGATTCCGTAGTAAAATTAATAAGATTGTTGTCTGAATACGGATATGGTATTACATAGAGGGACCATGCATGGGGATTGTTGGCAGTGGCTAGGCTTTCTCTTTATGGGGGAAATTCAGTATACTCAAATGCAATGGTCTAATATTTTTAATCTTTATCCTTTGAGACTTGTAGTTGTTTTGTGCTTTCAAATCATTTCCAACTTACAGTAACCCTAAATCAAATCTATCATGGGATTTTCTGGGTGAGAGATGAGTGATGTAACCAAGACCATCCATTGGGTTTCCATAGCTGAGTGAGGCATTGAACCCTCGTTTCCAAGATATAGTCCAGTGCTCAAACTGTTACATCAAACTGGCTCACCTTTGAGGCTTACATGTTATTATTCCAGTCAGTTCCTTCTGCAGAATAATTTTAGTCCTTCGCGCCTTTTTATAAGGAAACACAAAGACCACAAATTTCACTCCTCAATCTATTCAACATGGAAATTGAAGTTTTCGCTTCCTCATCCTGGCTGTGTAACTTTGTGCTTGCTTACTTTCCCAAGCATTTGGTTAACAGTCCAGCAAACTAGGTGTGAGATCCAGATCAGATCAACGTGCTGTATTTTTAATAAGTTTTAAGCAACAAAACATGGTTCAGTCATGGGCATTTTCTGGGTCACCTTGCATAGTACAGCATATGTCTCTGGGAGGGTTGAATGCACTTTATTTGTCCAGTGAAAAGCAGTAAAAAGGTTTGGTATTGACAACAAGGGAGAATTATTGGAGTAGTGTGTGGTCTTTATTAAAAAGCAAAATTTGAAAATCCTGTTAACAATAAAATAGGGATTACATGCTAACAGATCTGTTTGGCAATGACAGTGAACCCTAGGGGGGCTAATAATGATGTATTAAAAGGGGAAAAAAACTACATGGATTTTAGAAGAGACGAGCCATGACTGAAAAACATGGTTTGCCTCTTTGACTGTGAGTTGTTGTTGTGGAAACTTGCGATGAACATTCCTCAAGCAAATATAGTTGATCTCTGCCTGAATATAAATCCTGTTTGGTTGGGGTTTCTTTTAAATGCCATTATGAATTCTATTGGTTTGATTTCAAACTGCCTTGAGTGTTTGTAAGAAACACAGTTGACTCTTCACATTCACTAGGGTTAGTGTTAGGACCCTTACAAAAGTGAAAAAGTCGCAAATATCAAAATGTGCCTGTGGGAGGGGGGCCAAGGCATGGTGGGGAGAACGGGCACCCAGGTCCAAACTAGGTCAGGGAGAGGAGAGAGAAAGGGGGTGGGTTGGCATGGTTGCCCCATACTTCTTCTCTTTACCCTTCTTCCTTGGGTGTGGAGAAGACATTGGGAAAGAGTTTGTGGTGGTGAGAAATTGGGTTGCAAGCCAGCTGGCCAGACAGCAGCAGGTAGAGGAGGAAGAGGACAAGAGGCAGGTTTTTAAAGGACTGTGTGGCCTGATTGGAACCACTGACAGGGAAAGTTCCCTTGGAAAGAAATGCTTGAGGTGGAGGGCAGGAGTTGAAGAAACTTGCAAATAGTCAAATCTGTGAAAGTCAGACCTGTAAATGTGGAGGGCTGACAATAAATGCTAGAAATAAAGACGTGTGAAATAAAACTGTGGTTGCTTATCTATTTCAGATTGAATGCCACCCTTACCTTACTCAGGAAAAGTTAATAAATTACTGTCAATCCAAAGGAATCTCTGTCACAGCCTACAGCCCCCTTGGCTCTCCCGACAGACCATGGTGAGAAATATTGGTTGTCTTCCTCTCTTTCGTGCTTGGTGAAATGTGCGCTATGTTCAGAGCTCTTCCGAGCTGTCCTCTTAATTTAAGACACTAGAGTGGGAAAATGGATAATAAAAGGAGATTAAGGGATAACTAACACATGGGTAGCAACTATATAAAGTCTGAGTACAAGGTGATGACTGTGTGCAGTGAGTGTCGAATCTCTCTGTAAACGATTTGTAACAGGACTGTATGAAGCACAGAAGAGGAATTCTGTGTTTAATAATAGGATTTCCCAACTGTTCAAGCTTTCATTGCTACTGTCCTGTGAAGCAGATGTTGATAACACATGTGTCAGATGCACCCCACCTTTTATGTGTGAATACACACCAACTGTGGCAGCAACAAAAGCTGCATTTTGGCTTTAAAACAAAGGTCATGGGAAGCAAGTGCCTTGCTTTTAAGTCAAATGCAAACTCTCAGAAGGAGGATTTGCCTAAAAAAACAAGGTGTGTGCTCCTTGCAATCTTTTTTTTAAATGAGAAAGTGGTTTTTTTTTTTTTTTTTACTGCAGCTGCCCCACCAAATTTAAGTAACCTGGGTACAGCCCCTGGCAGGGTGAGGGAAGGAATGTACCCTTTCAGCCAACCCACTGTAAGGCAAGTTATTAGTAATATTTTTCCCAATGCAGAGAAGGGCACTGAGATTGAAAGAGAGAGTTGCTAGCTTATAGCCACCATCTGAGTTCCTGGCACAGATGAAATGTAAACAGTGGACCTCTTTTTCATAGCTCAGTCATCTAAGAATTATGTATGCTAATCACCCACGTTTCCAGTGATAGTGGGTATGTGGCTCATATTGCCACTGCAGGATGAGTTTCTTCTCTTTGTGGCTTTGGACCATAGTGATACCAGGGGATAGTGGGTTAAAATCCTGTAAGGAGGTTTCCCATTTTGTCCCAAAGTACGTTTAGCCATCACAGATGCAGTTTGGCAGCTCTTTTCTTCCCAGTAAATGCGTTTTTCTCTTTGTACCACTACTATGATGTTGTTGCCCTTATTCCCTAGGGCCAAGCCAGACGATCCATCTCTTCTGGATGATCCTAAGATCAAAGAGATTGCTGCTAAGCACAATAAAACTGCAGCACAGGTGAGCGTGAGTGAACCTAACTCAACTGAGGCCTTTTCCACACTACACTCTTATAGTGCAATGATTCCACTTTCAACATCCTATGGAATCAGCCGGCCCCTCCCGAAACTGCAAACCCCAGGATTCCATAGGATGTTGAAAGTGGAATCATCGCACTATAAGAGTGTAGTGCAGAAAAGGCTTGAGAGAAAATTGAATAGGCTTTTACAGGGGAACAGATGGCAAGCTTAAGTGGGGGGAGGGGAGAGACTCTTTGTTAAAACTGAAATAAAACACAGTGTACAATCTTCCTTTCTGAAGAACAAAAGACTATTTGTACAGTCAGAAGAGGAACCAGAGTATAAAATTATGTACAGATATATTTCTTATAAAAACTAACCAGAGCACAGTAGCCCTCTATGTATGCAAGGAATATGTTCCAAGAAATCTCACTAATACCAGAAATCACAAATGATCACATCCCATTATACCCAATGGCAGTGATGTGTACACAGACACTTCAGTGCATCTACCTTCACATCAGCACCTTTTTTAGGTATAGGATGTGACACTTTGCATGAACTGCAGTTCACAGATGGAGAGGTCATGGATAAGGAGGGCCCAGTGTATATAACAATAAAATCTCTTACCGGCTGAGATTCCCAAATCTAATTTACATAGAGAGTCCAAATTTTATGTGTTTTAAAATCCAAATGGTTGAAAAAACCTAGCTGAATAAAAGGATTCTGTGGATTTACAAGAGAATAGTAAACAAGGGTTCACCTCAAAATGTTAATGGGTATACTTTGAGAAGAGAGTTTCAAATGGAGTGGCCAAAATTCAGAGAAGGACTACCATTCACCCTGGACAACCTGCTTTGAATTCAGAAGGTTCCAGTTTCAGGCCATGGAATGTTCAGTTAAAAGGAGTAGGGCCCTTTCACACTGCACAATTACAGCACTATGATTCCACTTCTAACTGCCATCACTGCATACTATGGAATCTCATGGTTTGTAGTTCAAGGAGCCACTAGAGCTTAGAATTTGAATAGGATGGAACTTTGGCAGTTAAAGTGGAATCATAATAGTATAACTATGTAGCACTGTTTAATTAGAGATCTTTCTCTACCTGAGGCTTTCGGCAGTCAGAATAATAACAATACTGTTCCAAGCAGAAGATAATGATCTGAAATACAGCAGTTCCCTATGTTTAGCAATGTCCAGATCCCACCTTTGAGAGAGAAGGTGTGTGTTTTGGAATCGTACATTGTGTTGTTATTGATTCTTTAGGTCAGCAGTTCTAACCTGGGGTCCACAGACCCCCAGTAGATCACAATGTCCTCACGGGGGCCTGTGAAGGCTTAAATAAATGTTATGAGCTTTTACAGATAAGATAGCAAAAAAAATGAGACAAAAAGACAGACGGACAGGCAGACAGAGTCATACATTGATCTCAAGAAGCAGGAGTCTTTTGCTTGTGGCAGACATCATTTGTATAAAGTTTGTATAAAGTTTCGTTACAGTATCCCAATCCCAATACAGTATCCCAAAAAAATTTATGAATTTTTTAATAGCAAAAAATGTATCCAGCACTTGCAACTTCTGCATGCAGTGAGAACATGCAAGCGAATGAGGCTGAGTGGCTGAGAGAAAGCACATGACATTTCTTGCTACCGCACATACAATCAGAAGCCACCTTAAGTCTTGGTGGTACATGGCAACAAAAGATATTTAAAAGGAGTCCATAGTAAAGAAAAGGTTAAGAAATACTGGTTTGAGTAAAGACATCACAATGCCTCCTGTGAACAATTGAAAGCTGGCTTAATAAAGCAGGATATATGCAAGTTTCTGAAGCTTTTAAAACTGTGTATGTAGGCATAGATCGTGAGTGGGGAAGCTGGCTTTTTTAAAACATGTGAAATGCCTATAAAGCTTTGTTTCTGGAAGTAACAGGGTTTAGCTAAAATATTAACAGTATTTCGGTGGAATGGAATTCTTCCCTTGGACTGGAAAAACTTCAAAACCCTCAATAGAGATAGTTTGTGGAGAGGAGTTTTGCCTTGATATCTTGTGTCATCCTGGCTCTTAGGTCCTGCTCCGATTTCATATCCAAAGAAATGTGATTGTGATTCCCAAATCTGTCACCCCTGCACGAATTGAGGAAAATTTCAAGGTAAGATGAAAAACAACATCCATTTCTACGAGAAACAGCTGAGTACTGTAAGGACTTCTCATTCTATAAATGGGCCTCCCCAAATTTGTCCCCTCAAAATATGCCAGATTAGAAGTCCAGTAGTCCTTGCTCATGTTGGCTGGGGACGATGGCGGTTATGTCTAACACAACTCAACTTGGAAGCGAAGGAACTTCCCTTCCCTTCCTCCCCACCCCTCCCCATCATCCAGCTAGTGAGCAGAGATGTGGGGAAAGGTGAATGGGCCCCTCCAGATTTAGGAACTGTACAGAGAGTGGGCCCACCCTACCTGATCATTATGAGCTGAACAAACTCACAGTTCAAAAGCTACTTCTGCCTTGAATCCTATTGCTTAGTACCAGCTAGAATAGACCTATTGGACCAAATGTTGTTTGGTGAGTCGACTCATAGTTAAATCTCATTGATTCAGTAATAGTTACAATAGTATTTAGGTCTATGTTTGCTTCCTCTTCCTGAAACTACTTCATTAGCACAAACTGGGTAGAATATGAAAACTAGGAGGAAGGAGACAGTTATAAACTTTGTTTTGGGGAACCTGGAAACCTAGGATTCTCCTCTCTTGTCCCCTCTTTCCCTTCTGCTCTTGGAAACTCATTTCTTCTTCTCTTCTTCTTTGGCAGGTATTTGACTTTGAGTTGTCTAAGCAAGAAATGGAATCCATTCTCAGTTTCAACAGAAATTGGAGAGTATGTCCACTGAGCGCGTAAGTAGCAGTATTTGAAAAAAAAATTTAAAAGACAACATAATGTACTGATATCAGAATCAATATAGAACAGCACTGGATGGCTTTGATGACTGGTTTTAGAAAGATGTTGATTTGGTATCGGTAGCTTAAAAAATATTTTTATGACAAATACCAATTAGGATTATTATTAAACCATCCAGTAACTAATATTTACTGGAGAGTGTACAAGTTATATTAATATATAAGCAATAAAATGACAGTAAAGCAATGATAAAATAGTGCAAACTAAAAAATCAGAACGGGGTTAAATATTGTAGCACTTGTTAAATACACCAGGATACTCAGAATGGTACAGATAACAAAAAGGGTTAAAATACTTCTTCAGATGCCTGGATGCATAAATAGGAGTTCACCTGATTCCAAAACACCATAATGTGGAAGAAAAGTAAGTTACTCTGGTAAGGGCATTTAGTAGCAAATACAGCTAGACGCACTCTTACTCCCCCACTTCCCCAAAAAAGATTTTTCCCCTTTCCTTATTGCAGCAGTGATCCAGCAGCCTGAGATGGAAATGTTTGCTCAGTTATTTCTTAGCAAGCATTTTTCTGTATTTTGAAGACAGAGTACGCTTTCTCTTTTCAGGTTCTTATCGATGTGGTTCACTCCACAGTTGGGAGCGTTTGAAATTCTGCTGCAGTAGTTTAATGGATATTGTTGCTGAGTAAGCAGAAAGGTCTAGAGAGGATAACCTCATGGAATTCACTCAGTGCTTCATTATAATAAATTTCAAGGCTGCTTTCTAGATGCTGCTTTAAAATCATAACCTCCTAGACATTCTGTACAAACGAGTATTTGATTAGAATACTAAGTATTTTCATTCTGAAGCACCAGTTTATTAGGCATAACAAGGCCTCCTCTTTGTCCTCATGTGACCCAAAAGCCATATTTTGTAGCTTGCCAGGTTCTTGGCCATGCCAAACATTAGCAGCCTGATGAACAATTACATCTTCCTGGTAGGTTGTGTATTGCTTTGAGTGTCAGAGTTTCTGTAAGCTTGTGCTAGACATTGCTTGGAAATACTAGAACAGGTTGCTTAGAGCACTGTTGTCTATAGCAGGAGTGGATAGAGTGCACCCCAAGGCTTTTCTCAACCCCTCCAGACTCTACATACAGCTGTTTTTCTGGACAGAAAAAAATGAGGGAGCACTGCCTCTCAAAAAAAAAAAAAAACTGCAGGAATGACCTACCATAAAAACAAGGCTGTTTTTAAAAACTAGCAGGAGAAACCTGGTAACTATGAGGCTTTTTCTCTTTTGGGATCATTTTTGGCAATGCCTGTGGCCCTGGAGGGTACGGGGGCTGAAAATTTCGCTAGTCTTGGTCTGCAGCTCACAGTTCTCATTTTGTCAGTTCCTTCCAAACCAGGCATAAGCATAAGTAAAGTTTGATTGTTGATTCTGATTAACCCCTTTTCTTCTTTAGGTGCATCAACCACAAGGAGTATCCATTCAAAGCTGAATATTAAAACCTGGTTGTCCTGAAAGTTTTCAAGTCACCGAGTGGACTGTTTCTATAATCTGCCCTTCCTATATTACATCTTTGTGAACTTCCTACAGCCTAGATTCAGCATATTTTTAACACTAGAATTGTAGCCTCCTTCTTACTCGTTAGCAGGATCATCTTTGCCAAGACAACTGGGTAGAGCTGTAAGGTGTTGGGTTCCATGTTGCTCCTTCTTTTGAAGCTCTGATGGACTGCTTTCTCCATCCATCAGAAAAGGCAGTAGGTTAACAGCTTTAATAGGGAAAGGAAGTTCTGATATTTCTATGTTTAATAATTACATTTTCTGAACACTCCTTTGCCTTGGCTCCATATTGGGGTTTTAAAGTTTTGTTTTTGTGTGCAGTTTTTGGTTTTTTTAAGTTACCAAGTAGATATCTCCTCAAGGATTTGGAGTATGTTCTTCTGATGGCATTGCTTCTAATAAAATCATACAGTTACTGTAATGGCTTTGTTGGTGTTTTTACTGGGAAAACGCCTGCTTACACAGTACAGTCAGTGCTTGAGAGCCACATTTTCTGTATCTACAGAGTCAACCAACCATGGCTTGAAAACATTAAAAAAAATCCAAAAAGCAAACTTTGATTTTCCCATGTTATATAAGGTGTGTCAAGTTAACACACCACTGTGCATAATAGGGCTTGAGCATCCGTGAATTTTGGTATCCACAGGGACCCTGAAACCATAGCAGATACTAAGGGCCCACTGTATTTCAAAAATCAAGATCTCTGTTGTAAAACGATCCTAGAACGTACATAGATGCACAAGACTTCAGGCTTTTTTGCACTTTGGGAAGAAAACAGGGCGTTCTGCTACTCACCGGACTGGCGTGCTTCCTCCGACGATCCACGCTGATCCGGAGCAGTGCGTGGCCGTGCTACACACTGCTCCGGGGACGAAAATGGTGGCTTCCAGTTGGTGGAGGCTCTCCACCAACCGGAGAAGCTCGCCAGCCGGAAGCCCGCCGCCAGAAGATCTGCAGCCTTGCGCTGGTGCGAGCCTGCAGATCTACACAGGAGCACAGCAACTGAGTGAGATGCGCTGGGCTATTGAAAGACCTGTTTTAAGCGGTCCTTCAATAGCACAGTGAACCACCAGTTCTGGGCGTTCCGGAGCGGGCTGAAGTTCGAAACTACAAAAAGTAGTCCGGACCCAGTCCGCCCCCAAGTGCAAACGTCCTCACTGGAGGATGTACTGCCCCGTTATAGAAACAAAATGCAGAAAAGGCCTATTCCTGCTCACATTACCATTATTCAGCTGAAAAGGGCACGGTGTAAGCTTCTGAGATCTACCATGGGATTTTCAGTTTAACCTCATAGTCCATCAACCACAGGCAGCTACAAAATGGTTGAGGAGGGGGCAGGATGCAGAATAGAGCAAAGCCAGAGATCTACTGTGGATCTTAACCCATAGACTAGGATGACCTGTACATGCATACCTATATTAGAATTACTGTACGTGAGGAATTCTGGACTAGCTCTAAAATTGGCCAGTAGAGTGATATGAAGAAAATTTATTATTATATTATTATTATTATTATTATTATTATTATTATTATTATTATTATTATTTGTTTCCCACCTCTCCGTATGGATCGAGGCGGCGAACAACTTACAAATAGCATGTATTTTGAAACATTTCTATACATGCCCCCAACAAGCTGGGTACTCATTTTACTGACCTGCGAAAGGATGGAAGGCTGAGTCAACCTTGGAGCTGGGCAGGATCGAACTCACAACCTTGTGGCTTGCAGTACTGGCATTTAACCACTGTGCTGCTACCACAGAATGGGACTACGTCTTAATTAAATAGCAACATCAGTTTTATGCAACTGCAATTGTCCTGGTTCAAACCTAAAGAATTTTGGCAATACATTTGCTAACCAAATCATTTAACATACTATTTGACTATTGTCACTACCTTAGGTGTCCATGTTCAGAGGTGGAATATCATTAAATATCAATTATGGGGCCACAGTAGTATAAGAAAGCTATTAGCTTCCTGTTGACTATGGGCTTTTCCAAGGTAATAGAATTCTTATCTAAATCAACAGGGCTCTTACAACATTAAGGCAAGTATCATTGGATTCAGAGAAATAATTCACATAGCCTGTCATATACATATGATGGCCAACTTTTGCATTCTTTGTCATATTTTCAGAACTGTGGCATTGTTGCTGATAAGCAGCCTTCAATATAGTCACCACTGTCCAGAATTTAAGGGTTTCTGAGCTTCAGCCCCACCCCTACAAGATAGATATACTAAAGCATTGGTTAGCAATGCAGAAATAATTGTTTTTCTCTCTGTCATAATAATAAAAACTTGGGTTGTCAGGTGAAATTAGAGGGAGATTCTAGAGAAAGAAAACACAGTTCAAGAGTGTTGACAAGGCAGGATACCTATAAAGTAGTACTTTATAGGCATTCCACCTTGTCAACATTCTTGAACTGTGCTACCCAGGTCAACATAATATTCCAAGTGAGGTCTGAACAAAACAGAGTGGCACTACTACTACCCTTGATCTGGCCACTATACTCCTGTTGATGCAGCCTAAACTTACATTGGTTCATTTGGCCATGACATCACACTGACTCACATTTAGTCTGTGGTCTACTAGGACCCTAAATCTTTTTCACATCTACTGCTTTCAAGCCATGTGTAACCCATCCTATATTTGTGCATTTCATTTTTTTTCCTGCCAAAATGTAATACCTTACATCTATCCCTGTTAAAATTCATTTTCTTAATTTTGGCCTAGCTGTCCAATCTGACAATATCATTTTGAATTTTAAGCCTGTCCCCTGGACTGATAGCTAACACACACAAACACACACAGTTTGGTGTAATACGCAAAACTATGAAGAATTATTAAGCATCAAAATAGTTAAGTCATTTATAAAGACAATGAACCACACTGGGTCTAGGACAGAACACTGAGGCACCCTACTACTCGCATCTCTTCAGAATGAGGCACAACCATTGGTAAATATTCTCAAGGATGAGTGAAGTAATCAATTACAAGTCCACCTAACAGCAGCACTGTCTAGCCTATAGTGAATAGCTTACTGAGATACAGCTGTATTAACATCCATTGTACTCCCTTGATCTACAACCTTGTATCTCTATTGGGGAAAAAAAAGATTAGTGTATCAGGACTTTAAAGAGAAACTTAAGTAGTAGACTATTCCCAGGGAGCATGGACTTTAATTATCTCTTCTAGAACCTTTCTTGCTATTGATGTTAAACTAACTGAATGGTGGTTGCTCCCTCTTGCCCTTCAGAGCTTTCTTCAGATCTTCAGGTCTGACGCAGAAAGGTTTTGCTTCCATCTGGGTACTTGAAGATATGCCACCCATGTTCCTGTCCTGTTATCAGGCAAATCTTGAACAGAGCCTATAGGTACAGATATAGACATATACAGAGCAAACCCATGGACACAGCTGGACCTTCAGAAGCTCCAGAGGCATAAATGCTGCACAGGCAATCATGCCAAAAATGGATATGGAGAAACCAGAGGAAAAAATGGACATAGAGAAACTGGGAGAAACTATTGATCACCTGGGGAAAATGTCAATTAGTTCTATTCAGAAAGCAGCATTCTTCCTGTAATATGCAAAACTATATGAGTTCATTAATTCAAGTGGGTTCCAAGTTACAACCTGGATCTCTAGTTGATTTGGATCCTGTCTGGATTAAATCTTTCATGAGGTAGTCTGTATGCAATGTAGTTTTCAAATAAATGTAATATCACAGCATCTGGATGAAATGATGCAGAATAATTGTGGTGATTAGATTTTGGTCCACAGAAATGGGGGGACTTCCTGCTGACATCTACCTTGATATGTAAAAATCTGTCAAACACACTTCAGTACTATCATTTCCAAATGTTGTTGTTGTTATTTGTATTGATTTCATTTATATCCCTCCTTTTCCCAATATTGGCACCCAACAAGGCTTTGTTGTTGTGTGCCTTTAAGTTGTTTCCAACTTTTAAGGCAACCCTAAGGCAAATCTATAATGGAGTTTTCTGCTGCTGAAAGTGGAATCCCAGTGGGTTTTCATGGCCAAGTAGTGACTCGAACCCTGGAATCCAGGGCTGTAGTCCAATGCACAAGCCACTATAGCACAGTGGCTTACAAAAGTTAAAACTGTAATTACAGATAGTTACCAAAAAGAAGAAGAAGGAGAAGAAGGGGCAGAAGTAAAAACATTGTAAGAGTTACCATTAAAATACAATGAAGTATCTGCTACCTAAGAAAACCCCATGAAGTTCATGCGGGCATGATAAATTGAAGAGATTTGAAGACACACAAGGCAGGGGTGGGGAACATGTGACTCTGTAGATATCATTAGAAAGTAACTCCCCTGAGCCTCCACCAGCACAGCCAGTGGTATGGGTGATGGGAGCTACAGGACAACAACACTAAGGCCGTTTCTGCACTAGCCTGTTATAGCGCAATGATTCCACTTTCAACATCCTCTGGAATCCTGGGTTTTGCAGTTTCGGCCCCTCCCGAAACTGCAAACCCCAGGATTCCAGAGGTTGTTGAAAGTGGAATCATTGCGCTATAACAGGCTAGTGTGGAAATGGCCTAGGATAGCTACATGTTTCCCATCTCTACCCAAGGGGAGTACAAGCCTCCATTGTGCTCCACTTTATCTACATTCTCCTTGAACTGCAACAGCCAGAACTGGCTACAGTACACCAGATAAGATCTAATTGGCAGTATTTCACGGATGAAAACCAGGACACATGTTGCTCAGCAACTTTGTGCTGTTTTTTTGTATTGCCTGCCAGCCCACAAGGGCTCCTGAGGTGATAAATTTAAAATATACAAATATAAATACATTTTAAAACACAATAGTTTACCCTGCAGCTTATAATTGACTCTGTCAGCTAGATCATCTCGAGGGTGTCTCTCCAGGACTACGAGAAAAAGTGTCGTATTACCCATTCCTCGAAACTCTCCATTCCTATTTCTCAGTTAGTTAGTGTATGTCGTGTCTTTTGTGTTGTTTGTTCCCAATAAAAATATTATTTGTTGCTTTAGAACTTGTCTAACCGCTCTCTGACCTGACACTGTAGACATAGGGTTGAAAGATCCCAGCTAAAGTTACCCTGCCTCTCGTTAGCTTGAGAGAGTGCTCGAGTCTAATTTCCCCCATCTTGTGTTTTTATTTGGTAATTTGGGTGCCCCTCCCGGGACCCCCAATATACAGGGTAACAGGAGCATGTACAGAATTTAGGAGTTACAGCAGCAGCTGGGCAAAACAATACAACCCTAATCACTGGGGTCAAGTCCCCATCCTGGATGATCAGGCCAAAAAAAGGCTGTTGTAAGACTTTTCTGACTTATGACGACCCTAAGGTGAACCTATCATGGGGTTTTCTTGACAAGATTTGTTCAATGGAGGTTTTGCCTTTGCCTTCCTCTGGGGCTGAGAGAATGTGACTTGCCCAAGGTCACCTAATGGGTTTGCATGGCTGAGTGGGAATTGAACCCTGGTCTCCAGAGTTGTAGTCCAGTGATGTAGACTCAAGTCAATTGACTCAGACTCAAGTTGGACTTAAGTCACTTCAGTGACTTGACTCGGGCCCTTTCCACAACTCAACTTTTCTTGGCACTGCGGTGCAGGGATCGCATGAGCAGCCTCCAGCGTCTCCGTTGCTTCAGCTCTGGAGCTGCTGGCTGCTTATGCAAGAGCCTCGCCTCTTCCTTCCACAGTGCAGCCTGGGAATTTCCCAGGCTGCACTGGGGCAGGAAGCGCGAGCACTGTGGCTCCGGAGCTCCGCACACACTGCAAGTGCATGGGGGCCCTGGAGCAATGCGCGATCGCACACCATTTTCGGCTTAAAGCCAAAAATGAAAAAGTGCACGAGTGGCTCCTGCCAGACTCTGGAGTGTCGTGTGATTGTGAGTGCATTGTGTGGACCCCTTCTCACATTCACGTGACGCTCGAGGGCCCTTTCGCATGGCAAATACCATGCAAAAAGGGCCTCAGACTTGACTTGGCAAAAACTACACACTGACTCGACTTGACTTGAGACTTGCATGCTTTTAGTGACTGACTTACTGTCCTTGGCTCAGTAACATAACACATTCATCCAGAAACCTTACAATTTACTGGTTACATGACTGCCTGTGTCAAGCCCAAAGTATGGACACATTTCTGAGAGGGAACAGCGAATGGGTTAGGTGATGGGCTTGAGGTGGGGTTGAGGTCTGCTCAGCAGCCTGTTCCCACTACATATAGGAGGAGATTTCTAAAACTTTTCCTAAGAGCAGAAAGCAAGACTTGTGCCCAAAGTGCAGCATGCATATCTCAGAGGGAAACAGAAAATGCGTTAGGCAATGAGCTTGAGGAGGAAGAATCCTTCCTTCTAAATCACTTGAAGCTTCAGTAATGGGGAATCAGAAGGATCTTATTCTCCACTACTGAAAAAGCCTCCAGCTCTGCAAATAGGAAGTAAGTAGGATCTTATTCCTTTCTTCTGAAGCTGCAAATGGCAAAATCACAACTTTTTCTATTTAATCTGTTTAAATTGTTAAAACTGACTTTATTTGACTCTGTCCAGAAATTCTGGAATACAGGTTGGGGTATAAAGTTGGCTCCTAGACTTAAGACTTGACTCAAGACTGGACTTGAAAGTATCTTGCAAAGATTTGAGACTCGACTTGAGACCTGAAGGTAGAGACTTGAGACTTGGAGTAAAAGACTTAAATGTATCACTGTTGTAATTCAAACTCAAACAACTACACCATGCTGGCTCTCAAACAATTGTGAGGGAAGCACAATTCCTACTCCAATGTAGAGAGTCAGACAGGGGAGACACAGCTGAGGTTGACAGTGGTCAAGCCCTGAACCATGTGATGTTTGTTTTACCGTTCTATAATACAGAACCCAGAAAAGCTGTTTTTTAGACTAAACCTCCCAGAATCTCAAACCAGTAGACATGGCTGCATTGAGTACAGGTGATGGGAGGTATAGTTCAAAAATGACTTTCTTCTAAAGTCTGCTATAATGTTCACGAACTGTGCCTTTTCAATTTATTTGGACTCTCTTTTGAATTTTATTTTTAACTAGTGTATATACCTGGCATTGCCTGGGATTTTATTTTCTCATAGGTAATACTTGTTAGAAAGGTTTGATATCCTGTGTCTCTAATTCCCCAAACTGTCTTGTCCAGTACCCAGGGGCAGAGCTTGGAGTGTGTGGAGGGGGAGCAGGAGGGGGAGTGTGACTACACCGTGAGGGGCGCGGCCACTGTGCAGGGGCATGGCCAGGGGGCATGGCCAGGGTGCGCGGGGGTGTGGCTACGGGCTGGGATACCGCAGAAACATTGCCACCCGAGGTGAATCCCCCCGCCCCACGTTCCTACGTGATTGCCAGTACCTGTAACTTTTCCCCATATTCCCCAATCTAATCTGTATTCAGAGTTATTAACATGCAGAGGTTGGGTTCCTGAGAGAATGCACTATCCTCCTCTTTGCTGCTAGGCCTGGTCTCCATAGCACCTAGACTATTATCTGGCTGAGAATTCTAAAGGCCCCTCCCTAAACTGCAAACCCCAGGATCCATAGAATGTTCTCAGGCAGCCAAATATATGAGGTCTTCACCTGACAGAGACAAACAAGCATACAAACTTTGACTTTTATATAGTAGAGTTAATATTACAAAGTTACACTTGACCCATCACATTTGCTAGGGTTAGGGGTACAGGACCCTCATAAAAAAGGGAAATCTGCTGAGAAATCAGGCTGCAAGTCGTCCTTAGCTGGCCAGGCAGCTGCCAGTGGAGGCAGAAGAGGACCAGAGGCATTTTTTCAAAAGGGCTGTGTGGCCTGATCAGAGCTGCCGAGAGGGAAGGTTCTCCTGGAAAAGAAGTGCCTGAGGTAAGGGGGGCAGGGGTTGAAGAAACTCGCAAATAACCACATTGGTGAAAGTCAAACCTGCAAATGTGGAGGGCTGAGTGTACATTTAATTTAATATGAGAATCTGAACTGAGCCCATCGCCTTAAAAACTCTTGCAGCAACTTGTCAAAACGTCTTTCCTCCTCCTTGTCAGCAGACAAGCAAAGCATTTTGTAATACATTAGAGACTAACACGTTCATTGCGGCATGAACAATAATGAACTAGAGCTCTTGTGTGAAATGTTAACCTGCAACCCTTGTTTCAGTTGGCAAAGATACATACACACAAGCATTTGGGAGTGAAAATGCACCACTCTAAACCACTGTAGGACCAAATTATCACGGAATGCAAGAAGTACAGTATGTGACATTGCACAGCTCCAACATATACAAGATAAGCACCAGAGTAACCATTCTAAAGAGCATTAATTGGTGATAACCATCTTTCTTGATGAATAACTACAGTCAGCTGGCTCAAAACAGCTATGGGAAGAGGGGTCAGAGCAGGATAGGCTCCTTGACTTTTAAAAAAATCAGTTACGTTTGAGTGGAACCATCCATTCCATCTTTTTTTGAGGAAATTGGCAATGAGATATACACAATGCACAGACTAGTGCTGATAGAAGAACATTGTGCAAAAAGGGCCTGTATGCAATTGAAAATAAAAATACACAAGTGGGACCAAAGTTGGGGAAAACCTAAAGTTATAACTGCCTTGTTAAAACAGCTTCACTGGCTACTAGTTTGTTTCCAGGCACAATTCAAAGTGCTGGTCATGACCTATAATGTCTGGAATACTATAACCCTATCCAGTGGTTCCAAACTTTTGATCCTCTAGGAATTTGGGACTCTCAGAAACCCCAGCCGGCTTAGCTAACATTTAGGAATTCTGGGAGCTGAAATCCAAAACACTTGAAGAATGAAAGGCTGGGAACCACTATATGAACCTGCAAGAATCTTAAGATCTACAGGGGAAGGCTTTCTCTCAGTCCCGCTACCTTCCCAGACTCACTTGGGCCATTTCAGCATGAGGTTGATACACTGTAGCAGCATCAAATTCTTACCCTCCCATCTGTACGTTGAACTGTTTTAGCTTCACAGTTTTCCTCATGGTTCTGCACATTTTCAGCTCCTAGAACGGTTCACTGCAATGCGAAACCGCTGTATGTGAAAATCAGAAAAACTTTGATGTAAATCTGCCAAACCGGTTTCAGGTTGACTCAACCTTCCATCCTTCCTCAGGTCGGTAAAATGAGTACCCAGCTTGTTGGGGGCAATTAGCTAACACATTGCAAACCGATGTAAAGTTAAAGGCTTTCACGGCTGGAATCCATAGATTGTTGTGAGTTTTCCGGGCTTTGAGGCCGTGTTCTATTAGTATTTTCTCCTGAAAATACTAATAGATGAAAAGTCAGGAGAAAATACTAATAGAACATGGCCTCAAAGCCCAGAAAACCCACAACAACCTACATTGTAAACCCCTTAGAGAGCATTTAGCTGATAAGCAGTATAGAAATACACATGCTATTGCTATTGCTTTAGTTTTTGCCTACATGCAGAAGCATAGCATTGATTCACAGAAGTGACCGGCTATGGCCATTCCCAGGCTGTCGCTTCCTTCATTTCCATCTCTATTTCTCTCTGCCCATCAAAGGACAGGCTACTGTCATTATTGTCATTTGCCTAGACATGGAAAAGGAAGGCAAGTGTACCTGGGCAAAAGGCAAGGGAATGGGAGGAGGGAGGCTTACATGCCTTTCCCCTACTCCCTTGTCTTTTGCCCATGTGCGGAGAAGGAAGGCACACACACCTTGGCAAACGGCAAGGGAATGGGTGGGTGGAGCCTCCGAAGGGAATGGGAGAGGGAGCATGAGGGGAGTTATTCAGTTTTTCCACTTTCGTTCTGTGTCATGATCTCTCATAAAAGTGGAGAGGCCATTGTATAGCATGTTACAGAGTAATGATAATATGGTAGAAACTCAATGTGTGTTTTCACTCCTGATCTTCCAGGGTTATATAGTCCTGGCAAGGACTGTGCCATGTGATAATATTTGGTCCTTGGTATACCCTTAGACAATGGAGGAGCTGGTGGATGCTGGATTAGTGAAAGCCATTGGGGTTTCCAATTTCAACCATGAACAAATTGAGAGAATCCTGAACAAGCCTGGATTAAAGCACAGGTCTACAAATAACCAGGTAAGATGGCAAGCAGTTTGGTGAACTGAAAGAAGGAAATCATTTGCCATACAGGAAAGTTCTCATGGGCCATTTCCACACTAGACTGTTATAGTGCTATTATTCCACTTTAAACATCCTATGGAATCCTGGGGTTTGGAAATGGCCATGGTTGTTGTGAGCCTTCAGGTTGACTTCAACATATGGCAACCCTGTCCTAGGCTTTTCTTGGCAATATTGATATAGAGGAGGTTTACCATTGCCAATTTGAGGCAAAGAGATTATGGGTTGCCCAAGCTGACCCCGTGAGCTTCTCTGTCTCCTGGAGTCCAGTTCAACACTGAGACCACTACCCCATGTCCAGCATTGGCATTAAAGCTACTGTTAATTTTAAAGCTGCTCTTAGTGAAAAAGAAGCACAGAACACATTCGAAGGCGTGACCATTTTGCTTTTTGACCATTGCAACATTTCATTTTCATCATTGTTTTCAACATTACAAAGTCCTCTGCAATTCTTGCTCGCTTGTTTTATTGTTTGTAAATAAATGAATTAAAAAATTAACCCTCAAAGATACTAGGATGGGATACCAATTTTGTTCACTGCCCATATATCCACAAGGAAAAATATTTTTAGCTTACTCGTATGATTTGTTTCTTGAGCCATGAATTGTTCAACAAATGAGGAAGCAAATTGGTCTCTTTCCCTCCTGCTCCTTCTGTCACTGCCTTCTGGCAATTGGTAAGTAGCTGGAAAAGCATGCTAAACACAAGCCAGTACTCGAACATCATTGAGACAAGCCGATGTTCATCCAGTAACAAGGTTACTTATAGGTTTCATAAGTATGTACAAGCCAGAGCTCATATAATAACAAGGTTACTTATACTTTATACTTGTAGTATATAGCATGCCTTATATAGTATAGGTTATATCTGCCTGGAGGTCCCTCTAATCCACTTCTGGTCACTTGAGCTTCCAGTGCACAAATAATTCATTGTTCAAATAGGCAGGCTAACATCAACACTACCCTTAAGCATCACTTTAGTACTGGAATTTCAGGATATTTATAATAGAAGAATAAAGCAAGTGGCATTATTACCTTTTAGACGTTTTATGCAATTACCTCAATATTATACATTTCCACTCCCCTTGGAGAGAGTTATCATGGATAATACAAACCTCTCCTTGTCTAGGCTCACAACTTCTGTTATGTATTTTCTACTGGCTATGTCCTTGTAGCCAGAGTCAAAATGGCCATATCAGCCCAGAGATTATCCAGGGCCTTCTGGAAGCTTTAGCAGGACTCTAATCATTTGGCACCTGGCTCCAGGTACATAGCCAGATGCTCCTCTGATCCCTGCCCGCTCCTTTGTCAGATCTGGCTTTCTGCCAGGATATTTCCTGGACTTATTATCCTCCACTTAGAGATGTATTTCTACTGGGTTCTTTTGTTCTGGCTAAATGCTTACAAGCATGACTTAAGTGTTTCTACCAATGAGTTACACCCCGTTTTGTCCTTGCTTTCCTGGGCTTGTATTGTTTACATTACCTTTATCTTCTTCATACATAAAAGGTGAAATGCCCAGATAGAAGTATCAAATATTCACCAGCAATGAGTAATGCACAACAGTTGTTAGCCCAGTGAATGTACACATTTATCTTAACCCTTCTTGTTGCTATTAACCAACTGTGAGGCCTGATGCACATTTTGAAACCAAACTTTGTCAGATCTGGCTTTCTGCCAGGATATTTCCTGGTCTTACTATCCTCCATTTAGGGATGTTTTTCTATTGGGTTGTTCTGTTCTGGCTAACTGCTTGCAAGCATGACTCAGGTGTTTCTACTAATGAGTTACACCCCGTTTTGTTCTTGTTTTCCTGGGCTTGTATTGTTTACATTACCTTTATCTTCTTTGTAACAGGTGAAATGCCCAGATAGAAGTATCAAATATTCACCAGCAAGGAGTAACGCACAACAGTTGTTAGCCCAGTGAATGTGTACATTTATCTTAACCCTTTTTATTGCCATTAACCAACTGTGAGGCCTGATGCTGGCAAAGTACATAATGAAGAGAACACATCAGACTCGTATGATGTAGTTGGTCAAGGAGCAAGCAGAGGGAATCTGATATGCTCAATGGCTGGGGTTGCTGGGTTGACACAATGTATGAAACCAGCCTCGATGCTGAGAGTAATGCACATAGCCAGCACAGCTGCCTTTCCCCTTTGCATTTCAGTCTAGAAACAAAAGCCTGATTCCCTAGTGGAGGTTTTTAAACAGAGGTTGGATGGCCATCTGTCAGGAATGTTTTGATGGTGTATTCCTGCATGGCAGGAGGTTGGACACAGTGGTTTTTGTGGTCTTCTCCAACTCTATGATTCTGTTATCCTAATAGACCTTTCTAGCTCAAGCAGCCAAGACATGTGACTTTGCTCTCTTAGACTGGGCAGTGACAGATGGGAGAGCTTGTGGGCCATTGGCTAACAGCAAGGGATATGAACTCCCTCTGATTCCTCCCCACGTTGGTCTTGATCCAACTCATCACACCTGGCCTCCTGGCAACACTGTGGGTCACGGAAACTCTTTGTTCATGCAGTTTGGAAAAACCAAGGTGATGTTTGTTTTGATTTTAAAATTCATTGTGAACCCATCAAAGTTTGCTTTTTGGAATTTTTTTAAAGAATATTTTCAAGCCGTGGTTTGAAATCCTTGGATACAGAATCCACAGATATGGAGGGCCAACTGTACTTCTAAGATGATTGAAACTTTCTATGTTTCTCCAGAATCCTAGAGCAGATGCAATAGATTTGTGTCATCTGCAACAGATTTGCCCTGCTATGCATCTGTGAGGCGTGACTGACCTTTCAAACTGAAATCAAATATTTGAGTGTTTGTCAGAAATAACTGCTGATGGTGAATGAATGAAGATATAATAATTAAAACGATGGTTGCATATCCTTTGCAGGTAGAATGCCACCCGTATCTTACTCAGGAGAAACTGATTAATTACTGTCACTCCAAAGGGATCACTGTCACAGCTTACAGTCCCTTCGGCTCTCCCGACAGACCATGGTAAGAAAAGTTGGTAAAGTTCTTCTCTTTAGTGCCTGCTGAAAGGTATCCTGGGTTCAGAGCTCTACAAAATTGATATCTTTCCAGGAAAATGGGTAATAAAAGGAGATTAAGCGATAGCTAGTGCATTCCTAACACTCTTGACTATAGCCATTTCCGCACAAGGTTGATACATTGTAGCAGGGTCGAATGCTTACCCTCTGGTCTGCACGTTGTACCATTTTAGTGTCATAGTTTTCCTCGTGGTTCTGCACGTTTTGAGCTCCTAGAATGGTTCACTGCGGTTCACTGCTATGCAAAACCGCTGTAAGTGAAAACCGGAAGAACTCCAGTGTAAATTTGCCAAACGGGTTCTGCTTCAGCTTTTGGCTACATGCAGAAGCGCAGCATCTATTCACATTGCAGAAGTGGCCGGCTATGGGCGTTCCCAGGCTGTCCCTTCTTTCATTTCCGTCCCTCTCTCTCTCTCTGCCCATCAAAGGACAGGCTGCCATCATTATTGTCTTCCTGTGTTAAACAGACAGCCAGAAGAGAGTGGATCTGGTAATGGACTGTTAAGACGTATTTTTTCGATGTATCAATGAACATACATTCCTACACACAAATGTAATAACACAGAAATGTGTTAAAAATGTGTGTGTGTGTTTTTTAAAGAGATGGAGGAGGGGAATGGGAGTGGCCGGGGACTTGCTGTTGTGGATGCAGCAAGCGCTGTTCTCGGCAGTAGTACGATGTAAAGCGGGGGGGGGGTGCAGATAGTACAGTTTCTGAATTTCTGAATTCAGTTTCTGAATTGGAGTATAAACACACTGCTCTTGACATGCAGTGAACCATTCCTCCCCTCTCGTGCGGAAGTGGCCAGAATAAAGCCCGTGTGAGTGATGATAGCAGTGATACCATCAAGCCTGTCTTTAAGTGTTTTGTAGCAGGACTGCATGCAGCACAGAAAAAGAATCCTGTGTGCTCAACAACAACAACAGTTTGTATTGGAATTCTAAGTTTTCAAAGCATTTCACATGTATTTTCCAACTGCAATCATTACAACTGCCCCATTAGGCAGGTGTGGACCACATGCACTCTGCCTGTTTTTGTGGGTCCCTTCTGCTGAATCTGTTGTCACACATCAAATTGTGGCTGCAAAAATGCTGCATTTTGGCTTTAAAAAAACAGGTGTGGGCAGCATGTCCATTGTTTTTAAGCTAAATCTAGACTCCTAGAAGTATGATTTGCTATAAAACAAAATCTTTGAAAACTGCTTCAGAACAGGGTCTATGGTCCCCATGCATGTTGTAAAATCGTAGAATCATAGAATCACAGAAATGTAGAGTTGGAAGAGACCACACGGGCCATCCAGTCCAACCCCCTGCCGTGCAGGAACACCCTCAAACCACTCCCGACAGATGGCCATCCAGCCTCTGCCAGACTCCACTACACTCCAAGGCAGCATATTCCACTGCTGGACAGCCCTGACCATCAGGAATTTCTTCCTGAGGTTCAGGTGGAATCTCCTTTCCTGCAGCTTGAATCCATTGCTCCTTGTCCTGGTCTCTGGAGCAGCAGAAAACAAACCCTCTCCTTCCTCTACATGGCATCCCTTCAAATATTTAAACATGGCTATCATGCCCCCTCTTAACCTTCTCTTCTGCAGACTAAACATACCCAGCTCTCTAAGTCTATCCTCATAGGGCATGGCTTCCAGGCCTCTCACCATTTTGGTCGCCCTCCTCTGGTCGCCCTCCTCTGTCCTTCTTGAATTGGGGTGCCCAGAACTGGACACAGTATTCAAGATGAGGTCTAACCAAAGCAGAGTAGAGTGGTACCAGTACCTCCCTCGATCTAGACCATACTCCTATTAATGCAGCCAAGAATTACATTAGCTTTCTTGGCTGCCGCGTCACACTGCTGACTCATGTTCAGCTTGTGGTCTATGAAGACTCCTAGATCCCTTTCACATGTACTGCTATCCAGCCACGTGTCCCCCATCCTATATTTCTGTATTCCATTTTTTCTATCTAAGTGTAGGACCTTACACTTCTCTCTGTTGAATTTCATTTTGTTAGCCTTGGCCCAGCTCTCCAATCTATCCAGGTCATTTTGAATTTGGATCCTGTCCTCTGGCGTATTAGCAACCCCTCCCAATTTGGTGTCATCTGCAAATTTGATGAGCATGTCCTCTGTTCCTTCATCCAAGTAGTTGATAAAAGTATTGAACAGCACTGGGCCCAGGACAGAACCCTGTGGCACCCCACTAGTCACTTCTCTCCAGGTTGAAAAGCAGCCATTCGTGATCACCCTTTGGTTTCGGTCGGTCAACCAATTACAAATCCAACCAACAGCAGCCCTGTCCAGCCCGCATTTTACTAACTTCTTTGCAAGAATGTCATGGGGAACTTTGTCAAAGGCCTTACTGAAATTGAGATATGCTACATCCACAGCATTCCCTTCATCTATCAAGCTAGTAACTCTATCATAAAAAGAGATAAGATTAGTCTGGCATGACTTATATTTGAGAAATCTATATTGTCTTTAAAGAGCTTTTTTGCTGCCCACTCCACCAAATTTGGCAACTGGATGCATGACCTAGTGGAGTTGGGAGGGCAATGGACCCCTTCATCCAGCTGATAGAAGTGCCCATCCTTACTTGAAGGCATGTTATTAGTAATATTATTCCTGTTTGCAAAAAAAAGAGAAATAAGGATGGGAAAGAGTGTGGCTGGAAAGCTTAAGCCCACCATGCTAGTTCATAGTAGAGATAAAATTTAAACAAAGGACTTCTGTCTCATAGCTCAGTCCTTTAATAGTTATAGATGGTGGTAACTCTTATTCCATTAGCAGGGGAGGGAGCAGGTAAGTGTCTCATCCTCCCACTGTGCTTGGACCACACTGATATGGGAATGGCAGGGGGAGGGATGGCCCATAAATAAATTTACCTTTAAAAGATTTAGAGGTTTTGTTCTCTGCTGGTCAGCCTAGCTGTTTGGCCCCTATCGTGTTCTTCTTACATGCAGTTTTCATAGTACCATTAGTGCAATGTTAGATTTTGTTGTTCCTGCTTCCCAGGGCCAAGGCAGACGATCCATCTCTTCTGGAGGACCCTAGGCTCAAAGAGATTGCTGCTAAGCACAAGAAAAGTGTAGCACAGGTAGGTAGCGGTATGTGTGTAAATGTAACTGGGAAAGATGCTGGAATTGGAGAAAACTGCATTGACAATTGTACAGAAGGCAGTCATGAGAAGAAGAAAAACTCTTTATTGAAATTGTTGTTGAAATTACCGGTATATAGCTGCCTATCAGCACATTTTCTCCAGAAGGGTTTGGGGGTGGGGGAAAAGAGAGAGATTTTAAAAATCACAGCGTTAAAAAAAAAAAAGGAATTGCAGAAAAAAACAATCCCTCTTTGTAGCTCGACTTAGTAAATCTAGTATATGTTCAGCCCAGATTTTGTTTGTTTAAAACTGAAAGTTGTTGAAAATGCTTAGTTAAATAAAGTGACTCCCAAGAGAAAACAAAGGTGCCACCTCAAATGCTAATCAGTGTGTACACTGGTGTATACCCACAGAGGAGAGGTGAATAAAAGGGACACAAGATTGAGAAAGAAACCACAGTTCATCCTAAATAACCTGTGCTGAATGCAGAATGTTCCAAGTTCAAGCCCTGGCATGTTCAGTTAAAAAGACCAGGTGATAACTGAATGAGTAAGACTTTTCTCTGTCTAGGGCAGCGGTTCTCAACCTGTGGGTCGCGATCCCTTTGGGAGTCGAATGACCCTTTCACAGGGGTCACCTAAGACCACTGAAAAATACATATTTCCGATGGTCTTAGGCTCCATTCCCTCCTCAGTGGTGATGTGCAAGCGCGAGCCACACCCTTGCGTCCTCCTGTCCCCTATTCAGAAGGGACTGAAATCGCTCCCCTTCTCTGTTACCGGGAGAACCTCCCGTCTGAGGGGCAAGCTTGGGGGGCGGCAGCAGCATGGGGGGCAGGCCCCCTCCTCACCACGGCCCCTGCCCCACTCGCCATGGAGGGGGGTGCTGCGGAATGGCCAGGGGGCCGCAAGGTGGCGCTTTTCAGGGGAGGCGAGCTGCACCCGGCGCAAAAGACAAAGGCACTGGGATTCCTCCCCCCCTGGCCAGGGTTGACACTCTGGAAACTTTTCCCACACTGCCCCCCCCCCCGCGGAAACAAGAGCGAAGCAGAAGCAGAGCCCGGGGGGTTCTCGGAGTTTTTTCCCGGGGGGAGAAGCGTGGCTCCTCTTTCCGTTTCTGGCTGGCGAGGCGGCCTTTGCCGGGGGGGAGGCATTGTAAATAATAAATAAATAATTTTATGGTTGGGGGTCACCACAACATGAGGAACTATATTAAAGGGTCGCGGCATTAGGAAGGTTGAGAACCACTGGTCTAGGGGAATAATAACAATACTGCCAGGGTGGGTGGGATGTGGCTTGCAGCAGCCCAAGATAGTCACGTAATTTTTTTCTCCTGTACCCACTTCCCTCTCATATAAATATTATTGCCACATTGAACTAAAAAGATAAAGAAATAATCACTGCAATCTCAGAGGGTTACGAAGAGAAGTGCTGTTAAGCTGTCATATCACAATGTAACTACTTTTTTTTTCATACTCTAAGAGCAAGCTGTCATTGCTGGCCAAGCTCTAACATGCACCAGAAATGGTGTGTCTCAGGCTAAGGACAGGCAACAGGCCTCTGAGCAAGGATGTGACTGCTCCTCAAGGTAGTGAGACTCAAAGGAAGATACCAGCTCCTTCAACAGCTGCCAGTCACGTAGGAACATGGGGGCAGCAATGTTTCTGGGGTGTCCTGGCCCATAGTCACATACCTTGGCCATGCCCCCCGCATTGTAGCCCCACTCCCCTCCCGCCACACACTCCAAGCTCTGCCACTCACAAATGAGATCAGAAATTCAACAAGATTTAAACAGTGCATTGGCAAATGCTATCTTTCATATTTCACAACAGAATTTGGAATCTATTTTACCAACCAGTCACATTTGAACATTTAGTTCTCACCTAAGTCAAACTCCAACATTATGGATACTTGTAATGCAGCTTTCTTCTTTATCATCCACATTATTTCAAAAAGAGGGTTTACCTAATTCATTGACTTTATTTGAGAATTTGTGTGCTAAGTATAATTTCAACCCAAAAGGTACAGCATCTAATGTGTATAATTGCATGGTTGATCACCAATATAGAATGGGAAATGGAGCCAAAGCGGTATGGGAAGCAGACTTAAATATAGCAATCCCTGAAATAAATGGACCAATATTTGGTCTTCTTCACCTTATAAATCTATGTTCTCCTCAAGCAAGGAAAATGTTCTAAAGGTTGAACATAGATGGCCTTATACATCATATAAAGAACAATTTGCCATCCCTATGCTGGAGGGGGTGTAATGTTAGAGGTATTCATATGTGGGTTAGATACCCAAATGTTATAGGGTTTTGGACAACCCAGTTCTAAAATTTATCTCCGACATGTCACAACAAACCATAGTTAAATGCCAGGTGCACATATTGCTATCCATTTATTTGAGACCAAATGCTTAACTGATAAATAAAAGCCTAATTTTATATTGTTATGTGCAGCTAGTCTTGAGATTGCACGGCACTGGTGAACCTTGCAAGGCTTACCTTTTAGGAATTGGCTGGGCAAAGTCTGCGGAATAGCATTCATGGAGAAATTAACTTATCAAATAAAGCTGGCTAAGGATTAACTCATGACACCACATTCAAAGAAACATGGTATCCATTTATTATTTATTCTGATATAGAGAATTCTCCATTTAGTCCCCTGCTCAAACTGTTAAAAGGTTTGGTGATCATTTCTTCTATGATGTTCTCTTGTGAGATGCAGGACAGGTCCTTTATGATCGGGTGCTGTTATGTTTTGTTTGTTAGATTTGCGATGTTATATTTTGTGATTTATATTTTGTTTTCAAAACATTGTATGTTGCATTTTCTGCAAATAGCACCTTCCTTCATTTTTCTGCAATCTTTTTATTTTTATTTTTTATTTTTACTCATTTAGAAAAAAATACCACCCTAGACAAATGATCTGACCTGCAGGACATCAATTTCTTATATCATCAGTGTCCAAATCCCTCCTTTGAGAGAGAAAGTGTGTGTTTTAGAAGCATCTCTTGTGTTCTTGTTGGTTATTGTTTAGGTATATGCATCACAACAGCCCTGGGAACAAGTCAGCCCTGCCATCATAAACCAGGATACACCCTACTTTTGTGAAGCTTTCAGAACTGAATACATGCTGTATTCAGGAAAGGGAAACCTGGGGCGCTGGGGCCAAATCTCATCCTTCTGCAGCCTGTGTAGTCCTCTGGGTTTCTCCAGGTGGCTGTGCCTCCTTTCCTTTGACATTATTGTTTGGTGATTTCTCAATTTTCTAAACATTTGAAACGCCTCAAGTTTCATAGCTGGCACTAATAGCATTTAGCTAAAATATCAAGGTATTCTGGGTCCCACCATTTTGACTCTGATACCACACAGTGTGGAAATACAATCACTTGAGAACCTATCTGAAACTGAATTCAGCTCTTGGACTGAAAAGGGTTTTCAAGCCTTGATAAAAATAGCAGATTTATCTTTTTCTTGTGTCATCCTGGCTTTTAGGTCCTGCTCCGATTTCATATCCAAAGAAACGTGGTTGTGATTCCCAAATCTGTCACTGCTAAACGAATTGAAGAAAATTTCAAGGTAAGACAATGTGGAATTTTAGAGATGAGCCTTCCTCAACCTTGTTCTCTCAAACTATATTGCATTAAAGGTCCACTAGCTCCCCGCAACCCCACCATGCTGTCTAGGAGTGATAGGTTCTATCTAACACAACTAAACCTAGAAACTAAAAAACTGTCTCTGCTCAATAGGGAACACATTCTTGTCCCTTGTCAATTCATTCTTGTTAGTTCTCTATCCCAGAAGTGCCAGGTAGAAAGCTTTCCAATCAGATTAAAATAGATCTACTGAATCAGTTGTTGAATGGTGACCTATGATTTACTCATAGGTTGTGGTGGTGATTATTATTGTTGTTATAATTATAATATCTTGACTTTGAGACTCACAGTGGCTTACAGCAATTAAAACTGACATAGTTAAAAATTTAAAGCATATAAAAATTAAAAATTTAAAAAATTTAAAAACAAAACTGTTGAAGAAGAACAACACATATAAAAATCCAGCACATTGTAGAAGGCTTGTTTCCCATTAAAAAAAATTGAAAGCCAACTGGGATAAAAATTGGATGATTGATTCAGAGGACTTGTTTTTATTGGGACTAACAATCATATTCAAGCCTTTATTTGCTGCTTCTTCCTGAAACTGCTTTACCAGCATAAACTGGGGCGAATATGAAAATTGGGAATGAGGAGATTGTTATAAGCTTTGCAAACCTTCCAGAATTCTCTTTTTTTAATTATTATTTTTATTAAAACAGACACTCAGGAGTAACCAAAACAAAAACCCAGTATCGACAAACCAAAAACACACCAGGTATATTTTAAAAAAATAAAAAAGATACAAGACATTATATTCAGTTCACATAATTCACATTAGACTAACAACAACATAAAACAAACATAATACACAATAGAGCAGTCTTTACAACTATCTCTTCCTAAACAGCCTATATATACCTACCTGTTTATACTCATCTGAGTATATATACTCAGAATTCTTCTTTCCTATCCCCAGTCTTCCTCCTGCCACTGAGTATGAGAGACATCCTTCTTTCTTGATACAACAAAACCTGCATATATGCAACTATCTGTAGGATGAAGGAGTGAATACAAACTCAGTCAGGAGAAACTGAAATCTCTTTAAAGTTTATTGGGCAATGGAACAAGTCAAAGCGTCTCCTAAGCCCCCAGAGATCCTGACAGTGCTGAAATCACTGGTTTGCTAAAGCACAGTAATCTCTGTGAACAGCCCTACCCCAGCTGATCCCTTGCTTTCAACTCAGAAGAGAGATTTAAGCCTGCCCTCAATTTTGCTAGGATGTGTGTGGACATGCATGTGCAATTCCTCCCATCAAACACCCCTATTGTATACAGCAGGGCCAAATGAAGTGAAATTAAGAAAGTAGAATGTATGACACATTTTCTGCAGAATTCAAAGGCTTGCAAGATAAGAACCCTGACTGTCATCTGTCAGATTTTGCCATGTCAGCATCACATCAAGAACAATTTTGCGTTCCAGCTACATAGGTCAAACAGCGTCAGTGTAATGTGATGTGAACTTGGTGGGAACTGCCTGAATTGCTTTTTAATGAGAGAAGAAGAAATAAAATGTAAATATATGCTTCTCAGTTCTCCGCATTGGTATTACCAGATAAAAATAGTTGTGTTTAATATTGTTCTTTTGCAGGGAACAGGAGTGTGTGTTGTGTTTTGTTTTCTAGTGAAGATTTCCATGATAGCCACCTTTCTGTTTCCTTTCATGTTCATTTTCCTGCCTTTTCCTTCCTTATCCATTTGATCTGATTTATATCTTCCCTTTCTCCTGAAATGGGACACAAAGTGGCTTACAATACAAATTAAAACAATAGTTAGAACAGTATGTGGTTTTATCTCTGCAACAAAAGTTTTAAAAGCATTAAACAGTCAGTCCTTCACTACCATATATAATTGTGTATAAGTGCAAAGATAGGTTTTGGGGCCACATTTTTTTATATGACCCATGGAAAAAGTTGAGGGCTATTCCATGGAGAGGGGAAAGCGCCAGCACCATCTCAGGGGGCCAGTTGCCCCTCACCACTGTCACAACCTTTCTACCACCTAGACATTTAAAAAGGACTTAAATTTCTCAGAGAAAGGAATGGCTCCCTTTTTTGATAAAGGTTAAAGTACAGTATTAATTTTTATCAAAAAAAGGAACCAGCCCCATCTCTGAGTAGAGTGGCAAAAGGCGAGAGCTTTGACCATCCCAGGAGAACCTAAAAAGAACCAGCAGTTCCCTCTACTTTCTCAGTGCTCCTTTGAGGGGAAGCGCCATTTTCCCACCCAGACATTCAAAAACACCTGAAGCAATGCCACAGCAAAGAGAGTAGAGAAGGTTGGTGTTTCTTTCAGGTTCTCCTGGGATGGCCTGAACTCTCGCCTTTCTCCGCTTTACTCAGAGAAGGGGATAGTTCCCTTTTTTGGGTAAGAGTTAAAGTACAGTACTTACGTTGAGCTGATCCAGGTTTTAGGAGTCAATTTTTTGACTAACATTTTTAGACTTAGACATGAGTATTATTATTATTTCTATCTTGCCTCTCCCCATAGATCAAGGCAAACAACAATAATACATTAATTACATTAAAAACATTAAAAAACATACCCAATCCTCCCCACCCGGCAACCCACAGGTATTTAAAAGAAAGACATATAAAACACATCCAGTCCACATTCGTTCATCCAGTCCATTATTGACAACAGATGCTCACTTAGTATTGAAATAGCTTCCTTGGAGTTACACGGAAAGGAGAAATAAAGTTGAGTGTCATGGGCATACCAGTCATAGTGAACCCCAGATCTCAAGACATCCTCTCCCAGCAGTTCCATGTATATGTTAAACAGTATGGGGAACCAAGCCAAGACCTCAGGGCTACCACAGACCAATGGCCATCATGTCGAAAAGGAATACCTCAGCAGTACCTTCTGACTGTGCCCCTCCAAGAAGTCCCATCCCTAAGAGGCACCCCAAAAGAGTACCACAGTCAATTGTTGAGAGGCCTCTGAAAGGTTTAACAGAACCAATAGGGACATAGTCTCCCAGTGCAGTTCCCAGCACAGGCCATTCACAAAATGATCAAAGCCATCTCCATCCCATAACCAGGCCTGAAGCCACATTGAAATGGAGGTAGATAATTTTTCTGACATTTGTTTTATGTTACAAGGCAGGAGTTGAAAGGAAATGAGTCCCCCAACCCTCAAAAAAGAGACAAGATTCAGCACAAAAAATCAGAGATGGATAATCACTTGTATTAGTGATCCCTGAAGTGATAGAAAAGTGATACATAAGTGACACAGTTCTCAAGTTTTTCAGAACTTTTCATCAGACTTGATGGTACAAAAATTAGGGGATACAAGAAACCTAAAGTAAAAGAAAAGTGTGGCTCAGTGAATTGGCCATCATGTATTTTTACACTAATCATCTTGCAGCTACAACCTCAGTGGTGAAAATGGGTGTTCTAAAAAAAAAAAAAAAAAAAAACTTTGGAACTGTATTCTTTGATAAAATTGAAACTGAACCTGGTGAATTTTGCTATAAACGTTTTCCTAAATGCACAAAAGTCTATTCACAGCAAAGTCTGTTTTATTCTCTAAGACATTCAATTAGAGCTCCATGAGTGACACAGAAGATGCAGTTTCTATTCAAGAGCAAAGTCCAACAATCATTTTGGTAAAGCAATAGCATTTTCTTGTTAATGAGTTTAAAGAAAAGATCTTCCTATACAAAGTTACAATACAATACAGAGAACGCATACAAGTGCAGTACAAGAGGGGCTATTTGTTAACAACTAGCATCTAGAACAGAATTTTTATAATAAACACAGAATTAAAATCAGTTTCTTTTTTTCTTTTTTTTTCTTTTTTTTTAACTGTGAAAACTGAGAAGAATTCCAAAGTTCAAGGAGAAAAAGATGTTTTCAAGTTTCAGCTTACTGGATGCAGTTAATGGAATTTCTTGCCATCCCCACCAAACAGAAAGTTGTCTTAAGTCCACACTTGAAAGCTCACACATTTTAATAGTCTTAATAAAAGGAATTACCAATTTCTGATTCTTTTGGGAGCCCTGGTGGTGCAGTGGTTAAATGCCAGTACTGCAAGCCACAAGGTTGTGAGTTCGATCCTGCCAGGCTCCAAGGTTGACTCAGCCTTCCATCCTTCCGCAGGTCGGTAAAATGAGTACCCAGCTTGTTGGGGGCAATTAGCTAAAACACATTGTAAACCGCTTAGATAACACTTAGTTGATAAGCGGTATAGAAATAAATGCTATTGCTATATATTGCTATTTTGTTTTCAGTTATGAATCTCTTGGCTTCTTTGTTTTTTCACCACCTTTATATATGAAGCTGTGCATTGTTTCCCACTCGACCTCATCACAAAATTTGAGGGAGATTAAACTGGAATAACTCCTATGTGTGCTAAACTGACCTCTTTTGGGGAAGGGACAAGATGGATATGCATGCAATACATTGTTGTACCTCTGCAACTCTTGTGAATTTTTGGATTCCTTTTTGACATTATTTGAAAACTCTTTTTTTCTCTCTGCCAGGTGTTTGACTTTGAATTGTCTAAGGAAGAAATGAAAACTATCCTCAGTTTCAACAGGAATTGGAGAGCATGCACAATGCAATGGTAAGGAGCAGTATTTGAAAAGCATTTAAAAGTACATCATCACCAGTTTCAGACTTAAATATATCATCAAGTATAGAATGGTATTGTAATGCTTAGTTGAGTAACTGGTTAGATGGATTAAAACCTCTTTGATTTTAAAAAGAGTGTTGACTGGGCATGGACAGTTTAAAAATACTTTTATTATAGATATTGATTATAATCATAATTACCACATTCAATAACCCAAGTTTACCGGGAAGTTAAATCTAAGCTATAAAATGACAATAAAGCGATGATAAAATAGCACAAAATAAAATAGCACAAAGTAAAATCAGCAACAGAGAGCCGTCATTGTGTAGTGGTTTGAGAATTGAACTATGACCCTAGAGACAGGGGTTCATTTCCCTGTTCAGCCATGGAAACCCACTGGGTGACCTTGGACAGATCACACACTCCCAGCCCCAGAAAACTTTGAGATATATTGGCCTTAGGGTCACCATAAGTCTGAAATAACTTGAAGACACACAACAACAACAACCAAATCAGCAACAGTATTGCACTTAGTAAAACCACCAGCTAACACAGAACAGTACAAATGACTAAAAGAGTTAAAACACTTCTTAAAATGCTTGAATGGATATATAAAGCTTCCCCTGATTCCAAAACTCCAACAATATGGAGGACAAGTAAGTGACTTGGGTATGCATATTTATCAATTTTACTGGTTCCTCACCTGCCTCCTCCATGCTAGAAAGAAATTGTATATACCCCGCCTTGTGTCAACAATGATTCAGCAGTTTGGGATGGAAATGTTTGCCCTTCAAGTGTTTATTTTTGTTTAGTAGTAGACATTACCTTTTCAAACTCACTCTGATGTAGGTCATTACATAGTTACGAGCACTAAAGATTTTGCCTCAGTATTTTAACCGATACGCTGCTGTAAAATCATAAACCTCTTGTAGACATTCTGTACAAACAACAAGAGCCTCATTAAAATTTTAAGTATTTTCACCCTGCAAGCACCATTCTTCTAAGCACAACAGGCCTCTTCCTTGTCTGCATATGATCCAACAGCCATTTCTTGTACTTTGCCTGATTCTTGGCCATTCCAAACACTAGCAACCTGATGAACAAATATATCTGCCTGGTAGGTTGTGTTTTGTTTTGGGTGTCACAGTTTTTATAGGCCTGTAGTAGGCACTGCTTGAAAATGTTGGGATAAATTGTTTAGGATACCTTTGTATTCTCAAGGCTTTTCTCAACTCCTCTATAGTCCTTTTTCTGGGCAGAACAAACTGCCTCTCTCAAAAGTGTCCAGGAATGGCAATTCATCTTTGAAACAAGTTGCAGGGACCCCATGCCCTAGTTAACATAAAAGCAACCCTGCTTTTGAAAACCAGCAGTAGAATTCTGAGAACTTCCAGACTTTTTCTCTCATGGGGGGGTCACTTTTGACCCTGTGTGTGGCCCCTGAGAAAACCCAGGGCAGAAAATTTCGCTACCCCTCATCTATAACTCGCAGCTTTGGATTTTTCCACTCTCTCCAATAGAGACATGAGCATAGATGAAGTTTGATTCCTGCTTGTAATTTATGCTTTGTCTCTTTAGGTCCATCAATCACAAAGATTATCCTTTCAAGGCTGAATATTAAGTTCTGGTTGTCTTGAAAGTCTTCAAACCACGAAGTGGACTGCTTCTGCCAACCTTGGCTTTAAAAAAAAACAACTGTCTTCTCCATCAAGCATCTATCAACATTTTCTAGCCTAGATTCAGTATCTTCTGAGTATCAATATCTTTAAGAACATCTTTGATTCTTTGAAATGATTTTATCCTCTTCTCCTAATGAAATTGCTTCTAATAAAATATGTGGTTACTATAATGGTTTTGTAGTCATTTTTTACCAGGAAAAAACTTCTAGTTATACAGTGTTCAGAAATCAAGATTTTTTAAAAAACAATTTTAGAACATATTCAAATACAGAAAGCTTATTATTTTGTTAATGTTAGCGTAATACAGCACAGAAGGACACAGCTGAAGCATATGGTACCTACTTTGTGTTTCTTACTAGAACACTATGAGGCACCAACCAGAGTGAGGGTGCAAAAGGTTATATGCAAAAGGGAACAGAGTCAGTTATCTGTTTTAAGTCCTGACCCTAAACTAGGTTATCTGCCTAGTGTATCTGCACTGGAATTTCTCTAGATCAGATGTTTTAGCACAGTTCTAAAACTGGTCAGCAGAGCTGTATGAAGATAAAATCAAAAGTAACTAATGACTTAGCCAGGTGAGCTACACAGAGACCCAATCAAAAGGTAAGTACTTCTCTAGTCAGGAACACAATGTGGGAATGTGTCTGTACTGCACAGTTACAGCAGTTTTATACTCCTTTATTTGTGTTGGCTCCATCTCATAAACTTCTGGAAATGCCAGTACTAAATGAATTATTTAACAAATCATAGAATCAGAGAGCTGGAAGAGACCACAGGGGCCATTGAGTCCAACCCCCTGCTTGCAGGAACACCCATGAAAGCACTCCCAACATATGGTCATCCAGTCTCTGTTTAAAAACCTCCAAAGAAGGAGACTCCATCACACTCCGAAGCAGCACATTCCACTGCCCGACAGTTCTGACTGTCAGGAAATTCTTCCAAAGGTTCAGGTGGAATCTCTTTTCCTATAGCTTGAATCCATTGCTCCTTGTCCTAGTTTTTGGAGCAGTGGAAAACAAGCCTGTTCCTTCTTCGATATGACAGCCTTTCATGTCCCCTCTTAACCTTCTCTTCTGTGGACTAAACATACCCAGCCCCCTAAGCCACTCCCCATAGAGCACGGCTTCCAGACCACCATTTTGTTAACCATCCTCTGAACACTTTCCAGCTAGTCAATATCCTTCTTGAAATGAGTTGCCCAGAACTGGATACATCTCCCTAAACTGCAAACCCCAGGGTTCCATAAAATGTTGAAAATGGAATAATAGCAGTATGACAGTGTAGTGCAGAAATGTCCATAGTTTGCACTCTTAACTCAGCAAGGTGGAGAGGAATCTTCTCTTCCCAGTAGGCTCAGGCAAAAACAACCTGCTGCAGCTTCATCTAACTTGTATGTTGTTCCTCCTTATTAACTTTTGCCATCTTAACTGCACTGTAATGCTACTTGGCCATACATGTCCTGGTTTTTATATATAAAATGTTGGAGATATTCAAATGGCCATTAAGAGAAGAAATTTTAGTGAACTGGCGCTGTACTTTTAAAAGTGCTTTTATTGATTTATTATTTATTTGATATTGTCAGTCTCTTTACTGGCATCTTCAGAATTGTACACCCTTTTTTCTGTTTTTATCTCTGCTTGCTTTTATCTGTACCTGTTTGAATGCTGTTGTAAACCACCTTGAGACCCAATCCTGGAAGAAAGAGAGGATATAAATCAAATGAATAAATCCCTAAGCAAGGCTATCAGAATAGACACTACTAAGCAGGCAATCAAACAATCTGAACGAGTATAATGCAGATTTCTGTGTTTGTGGGGAAGGAGTGGAATGAGGGAGAAAGACTGAGGGATAGAGGAAATGATGCTACGCATGTGATTCTTTCATGACCCGAGATGCTTTCCCCAGTCATCTGTTGAGCCTGCAGCAATCAGAGCAAAGAACATTAGATGCATACTTGTCCTTCTTTATTCTGAAAGCCAAAAGAATTGCCTTCAGTGGCTGACAAAATGACACAACTATTTCTTTTTCTGTCTTGAAGTGTTTGTGTATTGGTAGATGAAAAACCATAGCAGGGTTCATTATTAACATTTCTGTAGGTGGATAAGTTTGAGCCAGGGCGGATTGGGTGGAGGGTTCCATCTATATGGAACACTCAGTGCAGAAACTGAGCATGGAATGTGAATTGATGATAATAGAAATGCTTCAAAGTATGTGCAGAATTTAAGAACTGCAGAGGAAGAGAGACAGAGGGGGATAAAACTTGAGCAGAGGGGATCAAGTCCCCAGGCAAAAAAGACTGTTGCAGTCAAACTGATAAGAGGATGCAGCAGCTAACAACACCACGTTGTGAGCTTGACTGTGGGAGAAGCTGAGCTTGAGACATCTTATTGGATTGCAACCCCCAACAGATCTAGCTAGCATAGCCATTGATGACAAATACTGAGAGACGCAGTTAAACATTTAGGCCATTTTCGCACTAGACTGTTAGAGCTCCATGATTCCACTTTCAACATCCTATGGAATCCTGGGGTTTGCAATTTTGGAAGGGGCCAGTCCCTCCCCAAATTGCAAACCCCAGGATTCCATAGAATCTTCACAGACAGTCAATCATACGAGGTTTTCTTGCCTGATACAACCAATCATATGAGGTCTTTGCCTGCCTGACACAGACAAACTTACAAACTCACAAACTTTAGAATATCAGCCTAAATCATATGACCAATCCCAACTAGGGTACCCCCACTGAACCCATTGTTGGATAGTGAATCAGTTCTTATTTAGCAGGAGCACAAGGCCTAGAAAAATTCCTTACATCACAGTGCTATCAATAATGCCACATGGGATGTGCCTCCTAGTGGGAATGGCTACAACTGCTGCAGCTCCTGACACATTTTGCCACTTGCCCCTCAAATTTTTGTTGGTTCCCTGTGAGAATTACCACTTAATCCATCACTCTTCTGCCAAGTATGAGGCTCTGCCTAAACCTCCACTATCACCAAATGTGAAGACTTCCTCAAATCTCACTGTTACCACTAAGGCTGAGAGATTTCCCTTGTTTCCACCAATGTAAGGACCTCCTCTTGTTCTACTGTGGTGGCCACCAAGATAACTTCAAAGTACCTGTGTGAGATATTATGCAACTTATATTCCTACTGGACATCACCCATCTTTATTAACCACTCCTACCACAGACACTCTGTTGGAATCCAAGCTTTATAATATATGACATTCCCAAAGGCTAAAAATGTATAAATACAAAACAAAACAAAAAAACTTTGTTAACGGAAGTTAAAAATAACAAAACAATTATTTAATACATTCAAAACACATCTCACATGCTGTCTCACATGTCTCTCCTAGTCAACTCAGACTCTTAAACACCACTTATTAATTCTAAAAACTGATTGACTGAGGCCATTTCCGCACTAGGCTGTTATAGTGCTATTATTCCACTTTCAACATCCAAACAGTCCAGTGCAGAAACGGTCTGACTCTTGTAACCCTAATACTCTATTTACTCACACCTCTATTCTCTCTCTAATTACCCTAACTGACTAATCAACTATATCAACTGTCATTCACCAACCTTATTCAAAATCCCCTTGGACATCCTACCAACAACCACTCAGACCATTTCTGTACTACACTGTTAGCAATAGCAATAACACATGTACTTCTATACCACTTATCAGCTAAGTGCTCTCTAAGCAGTTTATAATGTGTTGGCTAATTGCCCCCAACAAGCTGGGTACTAATTTTACCGACCCACAGAAGGATAGAAGGTTGAGTCAACATGGAGCCTGGCAGGACTGAACTCACAACCTTGTGGCTGCAGTACCAGCATTTAACCACGGCACCACCAGGGCTCCCTGTTATAGTGCTATTATTCCACTTTCAACATCCTGTGGAATTCTGGGGTTTGTAGTTTACTGAAGCCAAAGAGCTCTCTGGCTGTGAATTCTAAATGCCTCTCCCTAAACTGCAAATCCCAGAATTCCACAGGATGTTGAAAGTGGAATAATAGCACTATAACAATGTAGTGTAGAAATGACCTTTCTCTGAATATTCTATTCTCTCACCTCCTGACAGCTCCTTACTTTCTACAGAGTGCATACCTAAGCAAATTACCTTTATATATAATAAATTAAAAAATATTTTACACCAAAAGTCCATGACATCACAGTCCCAATCAGCTCTAGGTTGTCATATTACCTGCTTAAGTAGGTTTTGCCCAAATTCTGGTCCCATATACCAGACTGTCCTCATGCCCATAAAGAAAAAAAGAACAGATATAAAAATCATGGCTTCTCTATTACTAACTGCAATCAAGGCAAATTCCTGGCAGAGATCCCATCCTTGATGGAATTTTTTTTTGTAGAGAAGCCTTTTCTTCAATGTCCTGCTACCAATATAAACATAAGAATGGAATTCAGCCTTATTTTTAGTACATGATAAACAGGTCAGTACTAACTTTGTTTCCAAGAATGTTTTTAGAACATGTTCCAGAGACTCTGAGATGTACAGTTTGATTTTACAGGTCTAAAACTGTGAGAAAAAAAAGATATAAAATATATAAAGCGTGCTGTGTGTGAATGAGGTGTGTTCCTCTGCACAGACACTCTTACGTTATAGAGTTGAGGGGGAGAGAAAATGCATTCCCAAAATAAACAAGTTTGCTTTAGTTCACTGTGCCTTGTCTCCCAGGGAAGAGCAGAAAAAGACTTAGAGCATTTCTTGCACTACACTGTTATAGTGCTATCATTCCATTTTCAACATCCTATGGAATCCTGGGGTTTGCAGTTCAGGGAGGGGCATTTAGAATTCTCATCTAAAGAACTCTTTGGCCTCAGTAAACTACAAACCCCAGAATTCTACAGGATGTTGAAAGTGGAATAATAACACTATAATAGTGTAGTGTGGAAATGCTCTTAGACTTTCTGGAAAGAAATTTTTCCCTTTCTACCATTTCCACAATCAGAGGCAATTTCTGTTATAACTCTATGACATTACAAGGAGCCACTCCAAGACATCACAAAGATCTACCTATGTGACACCGCAGTGCTCTATCCTTTGGCCTCACGTTTTAGCTTTGAATCTCAATGAAATAGGCACTGCTGAAATGGTTTCTCCAGCTCACAACCATGGAAGGTTGCTCAGCCCCAGCCTAGACCATCCTATAGCTCGTCAGATAAAGGGACCTTCATCTACTTCTTTCCCAATGTGAAAAATATATTGAAAGAATGTTTCCACTGAGCATCTCCCAGTTACTGATTCATACATTTATCTATGAGAGCCAGAGTAGTTTGAGCATCGGACTATGACTCTGGAGATCAGGATTCAAATCCCCATTTGACCACAGAAACTCACTGAATGACCCTGGACAAATCACACTCTCTCAGCCTCAGAAGAAAGCAAAGGCAAAGCCCTCTCTGAACAAATCTTGCCAAGAAAACCCTGTGACAGTGTGCCTTTAAGTTGCCATAAGTCAGAAACTACTACCCACCATTGGCCATAGGGCTGGACCTTGACATTTTCCTGTCTGCTGAAGAATATAAATGCTACTGCCCCCCAAAACACACATAAACTTTCATAGTAACCAGGGCCAGCCAAGTTATGACACCTAAAGCAGGAAATCTCACAAAAACCTTTCCATGGGAGTGAGAATACAGTCACAGTAAATTAAATAACCAACCAAGCTGTGACTTTTTATTACACCCTGAAACAGCTGTCTGAGATGGCTACAGCCTTAATCTTAGAAGCATTCTATTTGACATGTAGCATTTCTGCACTAACCTGTTATAGTGCTATTATTCCATTTTCAACATCCTATGGAACCCTGGGGTTTGCAGTTTAGGGAGGGGCCCCAGGATTCCATAGGATGTTGAAATTGGAATAATAGCACTATTACAGGCTAGTGCAGAAATGGCCATGGTGTTTCTGCTTTCCTTATCAAGAATTTTGGCCAGACTTGAATACAGCCAAATCAACACAGTAGCTGTTTCTGTATTTTAACAGCTGTCATTGATTACCCTCAGTTTTATAAACTCTTCCTCCTTTCAGCTGAACTTTTGCATGGAGGGGGGTGTTGCAGGTTTCTAGGGGAAAGTTCCTCAGGGTGTAAGGATGTATCCAAGTCACTATACAGCGATAATGGATGAATAAATCTTTCAGCCTTTTTGCTGGATTCACCCTGGGGAGGCAATTCTAAACTATGAGATGTAATTCAAAATGCTGGCAGTAGAGGGCCCTATAAACATTGAAATAAAATTCAATCAAGACCAAATAGAAAATCCCAAGAGAGGAGACCTCACTTCTACTGATTCTACTTCCAGCAACAGTAGCCACCAGATGGCTCTGGGTTGTATAGGAGGGTTCTAAGTATATGCCCCATTATAGGATCCTGTTTTTGTTGCTGTTTGCTTTCAAGTCATTTTTGACTTACGGCAATCCTAAAGTGGACCTATCATGGGATTTTCTTGGAAAATTCATTCAGAGGGAGTTTGCCTTTGGTTTCCTCTGAGGATGAGCATTGTGACTTGCCCAAGGTCACTCAATTAGTTTCCACAGCTGAGCAGGGATTTGAACACTGGCCTCCAGTCATAGTTCAGTGCTCAAACCACTTGCACAGCACTGGCTCTAGGAACTTGTTTTACACTACAAAAAGTAAGCTACCTTGGTTTATAAGAAAAACTCTAATATCAAACATCAAGAACCACCTTTACTAGGACCACAATCAAAAACATATATCATCAGTCTTTTTTCTCCCTGCTCCCCAGCTGTGTGTAAATATCACCTGGTGAAGAAACCTGGAGACTTTGAAAAAGCAGAGATGGGACGAATCCAGAATTTTCCAAATCCAGATCAGAATCCGTGGAAGCTTCTGCAAATCCACAAATCTCACAAATCTCGAATCCTTTTTTTACAGAAGGGTTTAAAAAGCAAGGAAAACAAAGCACTTCTACTGAAAAGTGTTTTGAAGCAGCATTTGACATCTTTGTTTAATGAAAAACAAATTAAATAATAGTTTTCACTTTCAGGAAAACATACCCATATACTTCTTATTAAGAATTAGATGTAATTTGGAAGTAGCTCCAGATGTTGGAGCTGACTCCTGGGCTGACTATCACAAAACAAAACAAAAAGGGCAAGGATAATCTTGGGAAAGACATACACTCTCAGCCTTAGCAAAAGCCTAGGCAAAGGCAAACCTGCCTCTGAAGAAATCTGGCCAGGACAATTGCCATAGTTTTGCCTTAGGATCACACCAGATTGAAAATGACATGAAGGCCCTTTCTACACAAGCAGGAAAATATGGATTATTAATCCCCCATTTTCCTGCCTGTGTAAACAGGGCCACATACTACAGTACAGAGATAATCCAGGTCAAAACTCGATTTTTCTTTGCGTAGCTCCTTATGGCATCCTGGAGTTTGTAGTTTGATGATGCACTAGCACACTTTGGCAGAGAAGTCTGTGACACTTTGTCCAACTACAAACCCCAGAATTATGTATGAAAGAGCTTTGCAAGGGAGCCATGCAAAGGAATCTTCTTCAGCTGTCCTTGAAATCTCAAGAACACTGTACTTTCCAGTCAAGTCTCAAGTCGTGCAACAAGGAAGGCACTTTAAAAACACAAAAACACCAGCCTCTAGCCCAGTCTCAATTTTCTACCTTGACGTCCCGTCTCAAATCCTAAAGAAAGAAAGGCACTTAACAAAAACAAACAAACACCAGCCTTTAGTCCAGTCTCAATCCCTACCCTCCAGTCTCAAGTCAAAAGAATAGGAAGAAGAAGAAAATAATTACCTTGCAGAGGGAAGCAGCTACAGGGGCAGACAGCAGGACCTAGCTTGATCCACGGCTCTCACGCTGGCTCAGGCCTCCTGGCGTGCAGAAAAGTGACTCTCGCCAGCCCTGCGCACCCACATGGGTCTGATCGCGGGTATGCAGGGCCAGCTCAGGCCTTCTGTCATGCAGGAAAGCGACTTTTGCCAGTCCTCTCGCACCAGCTCAGGCCTCCTGGCATGCAGGAAAGCGGCTCTCGCTGGCCCTGCATGCCCACGTGGGCCTTATCCAGGGCACTCAGGGATTCAAAAGATTCAATTTGCCTGTTTTGGCCCAGGGATTTGGATTTGCAAATCTCGAATCCTTCCCGAGGATTCGAGGATTTGATTGGCCCATCCCCTATGAAAAAAAGTATGCAGTTATGTGCACGTTTTTGACAGCCCTAGTAAAACTATTACCAGATTATAGAAAAAGGAATTTGCCTTATAACAGCCTGCTGTCCTTCCTGTCCAAATGCAGAGATATCCTGACACTCAACGCTGAGAGAGAGACTTCACATCCATGTAGATGCAAATGGAATAGGTGAATAGCAGCTTCTTTAAAAGGATCCCAGGAGCCCTTTCACACTATACTCAGTTATAGCATCGTGATTCCATTTAAATCACTTGATAACATCCTAGGGAATCATGGAGTCTGCAGCTTAGCAAGAGGTATTCAGCCAGAGAGCCCTGATGCTTCGTCAAAGAACAGATCCTAGTATTCCATGGGAGGTTGCCATGGTAGTTAAAGTGAAGTCAAAGTGCTATAAATATGTTGTGTACCTGAATAAGTTGAAAGGTGATGTGAATTTGTCACCTATCGTCTTAGCTCACTCTCTTACATGCCACACAATATGGGTTGTCAGAAAATTGTACAAAGACAATTTAAGCCAAGGGCTAATTAACTTTAGTCCATGAACAAGTTTGAAAAGATCCAAGAACTTGGTGCATTTTTTTTTTTTTTTAGTTTCCCTCCTGTTACTTTGAAAATTGCCTTTATGGGGATTTTTTAAAACTGTTACATTATATTCTTATGTATTATTAAGTCAACTTCAACTTATGGCAACCCTACAAATGAGAGATCACCTAGAGAACAGCCCTTGCAGACTCAGGGCCATGGCTTTCTTTATTAAAGCAATCCATCAGTAAGGTGGTTTTCCTACTTCCCTACTGCCTTCAACTTTATCAAGCATTTTCATCTTATGCAATTGATCAAGTCAGCTCGTGATACATCCAGAGTGTGATAACCCTCGTTTAATTATTTTGGATTCTAGTGAGAGTTTTAAGCTTGATTGACTTTCAAACCTATTTTATTTTTGGTGGCCTGTGGTATCCACAGTACAAATTACTTTAAGAGACATTGTCTCAGAGCACCCACACTGTTAGCTCTGCTTGCAGAAAATGTACAAATCACAACTGACAGAACTGGAATTGCACTTTAAGACCTTTACAATCAGAAATGCTGGGCTGTAAGTAAACCAAGATCACCTCAGGCCCTATAGCTTGCTGTGACACCCCCGAGGTCCAAATCCAGATAGTGACACATTCTTCCACATGACACGATCATTGAGTTGTTTTCAAGTTTTTGTACACCCCCCAGCCCATTCTAAAGGGTTGAAACATCTCTCCTAACGCAGGAGAAGCTTAAAATAACTTGTTGTTTTGGATCCTGCACTCTTGCTTTCAGGTCCACTGAAATGAATCGCCCCAAAACTTCTTCAAAATTCAGTCTTCAGGATGAAAGTGGGTCTCCACTCTCATTAATCCTAAGCTATCACAATATGTTGAAACACCCTGGTTCTCAAAACTAGAACAGAACTTCAGAACCACTACATTAAGGTGGCAGAAGACCCTGAATGCAAGCTGATTTATTAACTACAGAGGAAAGGGGTAGAATCATCCTGTGTCCCTTTCATGTTACACGGTTATAGCACTATGACACCACTTTAACTGTCATGGCATCCCATAGAATCCTGGGGTCTTCAGTTTAGTTAAGGGTATTTGGAATTCTCTGCCAGAGAGTTCTTATGTCTCACCAAACTACAAACCTGAGGTTTCCATAGGATACAGTTGTGGCAATTAAAGTGGAATCACTGTGCTATGATTGTGCATTGTGAAAGGGCCTCTGGGCTAGACTCTGTCTTCATCATATCTTGAGAATGAAATACTATCTTTTCTTCTGGTAGGGTGCTGGTGTCTTTAACTAAGACAATGCAAAGATAACTCCACAAGCGCAATTGTTCTAACATTGTATTTGCATGTTAACAAAAATTTCACAGTTGGGATACTGCCTATCCTGAAACGGTTAAAGACAGAACAGCCCTGGGCTTCTCCCTCACTGCCTCCGTCTTCTGATTTTATGAAATGCTGGTGGTTGCATTTGTCTAACCTACCTAGCAGAGATGTGCAAATAAAATGAGAGGAGGATATTCTGTAGTTTATTCTGACACCATGGGATAGGGTGGAAAAGAAACCATACAAAACAGGAATATCAGTGACTATCTCTTTAATGGCATTCTGCTGTAGATTAAATGTGAATCAGAGAAAAGGCAGCCTAAACACAACAGGCAGGCTACATATCTCCATTCATTGTTTATCAGGGTCATTATCTGACTGGTTTCTAACTCCATCTGTTTTCTATCCCACACTGATTGGGGAACAAATGCTACTCTGTTCATTGGTTCTCCACATGTCAATCTTGATCTCTTTGCCCTGCCTCCATGACATCATGGTGGGTACATAAAAGGGAATAGTAGAGGTGATTTCCAAGTACTTCTGGTGATTTTCCCCCTTTAGGTAAGTTGGTTAGTAGATGGGCTGCTACTATGGTATGTGTGAAACATGGCTAGTACATTGTTCTGTAGAGTTTTTGGATAGTTTGCTCTTCTAATCCATGTGCCTACAATGTTTAAATGTGCTTATATATCTGTAGCTGAATTGTTGTTAGTCTCTGTGTGGGTATCAATATCTGTGACTTTTTTCATGCAAAAGAGAAAAAAATGCAGCGTTTGGTAAAACTTTCTTTGACTATGATTCCTAGAATGAGACTGGCCATGCTGGCTTGGGGTTTCTAGAAGCTGTAGTCCAACTACCAGACTCTGAAGTAACCATGCAAAAAACAGTACAGTTCACACAGGTGTTTCTCTGTATTGCTCAGGACTGAGACTGGGAGGGTGTGACTTACCTAAAGTCATTCAGAGGGTTTGTGTGGCTGAGTAGGGATTCAAACCTTGGTCTCCAGAGTCATAGATCTCAACAGCTGCACTATGCTGGTTCTGCTGAGACATCTGCTGCTACTTATTAACATTTTCTTTACATTCTTCAGAGTTCTTAGAGATACCAAAAGGTCTCAGCCTGCTGTATGACAATGCTTTCAAGCAAAGCTAGAGCAACTAACATTTTGGGTCAACATAGACTTTGATGCTGCAGTATATACATGTTGAATAAACTGATGATGACTTTCTCTTCCAGCCCTGCCTTTTTGCTAATTAAAACGCCAAATGGCTTCTAACAGCGAAGTGAATGTGTCCACCCAGGAGGAGGTGAGGGAGGTGAATGTGTCCACCCAGGAGGAGGTGAGGGAAATGAAACATGAGCTAAAGGAAGATGGACATGAGGTGAGGGAAGCTGTACAGGAGTTAAGGAAAGATGGACACGAGGTGAGGGAAACTGGACAAGAGCTAAAGGAAGATGGACCCGAGGTGAGAGAAGCTGAACAGGAGGTGAGTTCAGACAATGAGTCTTGAAAGATGTAGCGTAAACATCATCCAAAGTACTATTTTTACCCAGCACATAGAACCCTCCTACTCCAGATCAAATATTTAAAGGGTCAAAGATTCAGCCCCTAGTTTTGCCTGATGTGTTGACAGAAAGAAGCTTTTATCTGCCTTTTAATGGCAGCAGCTGCTACTTGAGAGATAGTTTAACAAGAGGGGAAAAGTCAACGAAGGCCCTGAAGAGATTTGATGTCCAAACAATAGGCAGAGAGCGGGGAGTCTCTAGCTGGAGTTCGCTTTGTGGTGCCATGTTAGCTATAGCATAGCAATTTGATATAGCAATTTAATGATACCTTACATGTGCTTCCACCCACAATGGCTGGGTGTTCTGGGAGTTATAGAACAAAAAATATTTTCCGTGCTCTACCTCTGATGACCATGGATGGAAGTCTTAGTTGCACAATACCAGTCTACTTTGTTGTGTGCCTTCGAGTAGTTTCTGACTTAGGGTTGCCTTGTCACAGGTTTTCCCGGGACTGAGAGTATGTGACACACCCAAGCACACAGTGGGTTTTCATAATCAAGTGGGGAATCGAAGCGTGGTCTCCAGAGTTGTAGTCCAGTGCTCAAACTACTATATCACACTGTGTCTCTCTCTTTAGTTCAACCTAACAATGCAGCACTATGTGTGGCTGGACCCAAAGCCAGCCCAGGATGTGTTACTTAAGCCCTTTTATAGACATGACAAGGAGCAAGCTGCCTGTTGCCTCTCAACTAACCTGAGAGTTGTTTAAGTTCCTCTTACAGAAGAAATCTCCTATTATTCAATATAGGTAATATGGCCCCTGTAAAGTCTGGCCTTATTTCAGATCTTAAAATTACAGCTGCTAGAATTCTTCAGCCAGCACGGCCAATGCCCATGCTTGCTAGGAGATTCTGGGACCTGTAGTCTATAAATAACTTTTCCAAGTTCTTCCCTGTCATTAGTCAGAGAGGAAATACTTGTTTGAGGCAGCAGAGTATGAACTTAGTTCATGCTAAAGGCGATGGTTGAAGTTTTATGCTTGAGGCTGAAAATCTCAAGCCTCTGTATCACCAGAATATTTGCAGTTCCTACCAAGCCAGTGTGGTATGGTAGTTTGAGCATTGTACTATGATCCTGGAGACCAGGGTATGACTCCCTGCTCGACCATGGAAACCCACTGGGTGCATCACACACTCTCAGTCCCAGAAAACCATGTGATAGGTTTGCCATAGAGTCACATAGGCTGAAAATAATTTGAAGGCACATAACAAACTGAATCTAAAACTGATGTATGTCCCTCTAAAAAATGGATGTTCCATGCAAACCACCTAATGTATGTGTAAGAACAGCAAATGGCTCTAAATAGCATTAATGTCATGGTTCTTAATATCTAGTTAGCCACTCTGATTCAAAAGCAGCAGGCAACTGAAACTTGACCATGCTGAAACAGATATTTGCATGCATCTGAATTTGTTGGCCATTTCAAAACGCATGAGTACTAAGCCACCTTGCTAGGGGAGTTGTCTAAGTTCTGTGCCTTCGAGTCATTTCGGATTTATGGTGACCCTAAGTCAAACCTCTCAAGGGCTTTACTGGCAAAATTTATTCTGAGGGAGTTTGCCATTGCCTTCCTCTGAGGCTGAAAGAGGACAGGAGCCAGTGACGTGAGCAAAGAAGACGGGGGGCCAGTGACGTGAGCAAATGGATAGTGGTGAAGCAGTGGGCTACTAAAAGCCAGCCCTGAAACATAGTGGAAAGCAAACTTAAAAGGCCGTTTACCTAGTGATAGATTAAGATAGGCGTGGGGAAACCTTGTTTCATCCAAGGCCAGATTTCTGTTTCAAAGTGAGATACCTCTATATGCATGCATTATAAAGTGGTAATCTTAGATCAACTCCATAAAAGCAGCATAATCTCCCATTCGGCTGATAAGAGCACTGAAACTGACAGAGTAACTTCCCTACAGTGACATAGGGAGTGAATAGCAGAGGCAGGATTTCTGGTTCACCACCCACTCTTAGCTACTTACTAGAGATGTAAAATTTCCAGAAATTTTGAAGTCTTGCTTAGGGGTTGGATTGTGGGGGGAGCTGTTCTATTTTTTAAAGAAGTTCCATGGGAGGGGAAAAAATTCAGAAAATAGAACTTTTCAATATGATTAGCCCACAATATAGGAATATTTATTAGACATGATTTGGTTTAGCATCTAGATTATCAGATCTGATGAGTTAAAACAGCTTATCCAGAAAATGACAAATTAAAGTCATTTTATTTTTTTAAATGTTTTTTCTTACAACTGGAATGACAAGTTCCTGAGCTGTGGTTTTGCCATTTATGAGAACCAGGCATAAAGTTTGGCTACACTCTTTTTAAGCTTCCAGCAAGCAGTGTAACAGTCCTGTTCTGCATGACCTTTGACGTTTGAATCTGCTGTTTTAATTGTGTTAAAATTACATTGTAGGATTATTTTCAGATTGCTTTTCCATTTTATTTTTTTTTAAAAAAGGATCTTTAATACTATTTTGATTGCTTTTATTTGTCGTGCATGCCTCAGGAGTACTTTTGGGCTAGGAAGTGATACATAAATAGCATGAATAAATTAGTAAGAACAGAATAAATCAGCCATGTTGGTAAAATATTAGGAGTTGCGGAGCTTTGGGAGACCAGTTCCAAACTTAGTGGCCATTGTTGTGTGCTTTCAAATCGTTTTGAATTTATGGTCACCCTAAGACAGAGTTCTCTTGGCAAAAATTTTTTAAGGGAAGTTTTGCCTTTGTCTTCCTCTGAGGCCTGAGAGACCAAGGTCAGCCAGTGGGTTTTCATGGCTGAGCAGGGATTGAAGCCTTGGTCTCCAGAGTCACAATGCAGTGCTCAAACCACTGCACCGGACTGCTTCTCATATTGATCATACAGAAAATATTAATGCAGGAGACCATGTTTTAGTGAGGGATTCTGAACATTATACTTCCCCATGTTAAAGAATGTGAACTGTTCTAGCAAACCCTAACCAGACCTTTTTCCACCTTTAGGATGTCTTGAGAAGAGTCGCCAATATTCCTTTGGTCAGCTCCACTTACAACATAGCTGCTACAGCCTACAACTCTACGAAAGACAGCCACCCCTATGTGAAATCCCTCTTCAATGCTACTGAGAAGGGGGTGAAGACCCTAATGGAAGTGGCATTCAATGCAGCTCAGCCTGTCCTGAATAAACTTGAACCTCACAGTAAGTAAGCCAAAAAGACTTTTCAACCAGCTTTTCAAGTCTGTGTAATTCAAATACAGAAGTGGAATATGTGTGCTAGTGAGAGTTTAAAATCTATTGCTCTGTAATCTGACTATAGGAGGAGGCAGCTGCTAATCTTGCATGGGAATACAGTCATAATGATGTTGCTTGGCCTCTTCTTACCTTCCCAAACAGAAATCAATATGAGGTGTTGAAACATAGGGTGCTCACAGGTGCACAAACACTCACCCTTGAGACTTATGCTCAGTCCCTGGATGCACAGCTATTTTATGGTCTCAGCTTTCTTCGTTCAGTTGTCCATTTTGATCTAAATCCCATTTTTATGAGTGACATGGGAAGCACCGAAAGCATTGCTGACCTTTCTTGATTAAGACCACTCCAGATCAGATCCCTGCCTTCTCAGCCTTTGTAACATTGAGTGTATTTATTTTTGAGTTTTAGCGTGCAAGATTTTTAAACTGTGCTAATACATTTAGATAATGTTGAATCCCATGGTGCCAGGCATCATAAGTATAGCCCACTACCTGCTACAATACTGTGTTAATAGAACAGTAAACTAAATCTTGTCAAAACAGACTTCTAGGAACACAAGATCCCTGCTGGACCAGACCAAAGTCCAGTCTAGTCCAATATCCTGATTCCTGCAATGAGAAAACAATAGCCATGCACTAGGGTAATAACCTTGGCCCACTTTTCCCAGCTAACAATGTTCAGACACATAGTGTTTCCATTCTAATGGTGGTAGGACAAATTGCCTTATTCTTCATATAGAAATATACAGTTGGCCCTCCATAGCCATGGATTCAACCAATCACACTTTGCAAAATATTTTTTAAAAATCCAAAAAGCAAACTTTGCCATTTTATCTAAGTGATGCCATTTTGTACATAATGAGACTTGAGCATCCATGAATTTTGGTATCTGTGGGGCTCCTGGAACTGAACCTTAGCGGATACCAATGGCCCATTTTACAGACGTTTGGGAAGGTTGATTTTTGACTACATTTCCTCTCATCTCCCAGTAACAATTCTGACTACAGGATTCTGAGCTTTAATTCAAAAAATTAAACTTTTCCAAACTCTGCAAATACATTGGGTTTCTCATGTTTGCACTAGAAAATGATTTAAAAAATATACCTCTGTTCTGCAGTTGCAAAGTATGCTTCTAAAGGTCTGGATACTCTGGAGGAGCGGTTTCCAGTTCTTCACCTGACAGTAGAGCAGGTATGTCAATCTAATCCTTAATTAGATCAATGGCGTCGTCCTTAGTCTTAGCATGTTGGAAATCTGAGTAAGCCACATATATGCCATAGCTTCAGAGAGCACACAAATCTTTTGTTACAACATACACTAAAACTGCTAGTGATGACCTATAAAACCCTGTATGGCTTGGGGGCAAGCTGCCTCATGGACTGTGTCCTCTCACACAAGCCTGTCTGGGCTTTGAGATCATTGGAGAACCTTCTATTGGTCTCATTACTCTTACTTACCTTGCTGGTAGAAACTCCAGAGAAGGTCTTCTTGGTGCTGCCCCTAGACTTTGGAACTCTTTTCCTACAAGGATGAACGATGCTCTCCTTGCTGTCTTTTTAGTTCTTGGTTCTTCAGGTATTTGGGAACTGTCTATAGAAAGAGCTTTTAGTAGTGGATCTTGCTGGGTTTGTTTTCTTTTTCTATGGATATCTTTTAAGTTCTCAATTCTATACATTAATAAGATTTTAGCTGTAACATTTGATACGCTTATATGTTGATGTTAATTTTGGCAAATTGTCTTGGGTCTCTGTTCAGGAAAAACATAGATATAGACAATAATGGCAGAGTAGAGGAGGAAGCAGGGGCAAGACTACTGTGTTCTTTGTCCAGCCTACTTTGGCCCTTTCCACACGGGGAAATAACATGTGGTAGCGCGACCTCCGTGGGAGGTCGTCTACACCGTAAAGTGGATTGGGGTGGATTACTTTAGAGTAATTCCACACCCCAATCCACGCTGAGGCGCCCGGAAGTGGCGGCGCCGTGTGCTTTTTAAAAACCACTTTTTATGTGGTTTTTAAAAGACATGGGGCGTGCAGCCCCGTCGCAGTGCCCGGTGTGGATTTGCAGGCGGACGCAAGGGCGTGCCTGCAGATCGGGCGGGGGGGCAGGATTTCCAGCTGGCAAGCTTCTCTGGTTGGTGGAGAGCCTCCGCCACTCATCAACCGCCATTTTGGGCGCTGCCGGATGTCACAGGATGCTGACAAGTGTGGAGCAGCGAAACGCACTGCTCCATGTGGCGGCGGACTCAGGTAAGCTCCGTTTCAGTGTGGCTTCCCCGTTTCTCCACCCGCGTGTGGAAAGGGCCTTTATCTAACCCACATACTAGCGTGAATATCAAATGGAAAAGAATGTCAACAGCATGACAGTATTTATGAAGAACTCCTTTCTGATGGAGAATTCTATAACTCCAAAATGAGGTCTTCTGTTGCTTTGTAGATTGCCGATGGTACAAAGGTGATGGTGTCCACCAAAGTAGCCAGTGCCAAGGATGCTGTTGCCAGCACGCTATCTGAAGTTGTAGATATGACCAGAGAAGCTGTGGTGGAATCCAAAGTGGGCCAGATTGCTCTGAGTGGTGCTGAAGCAATCCTTGAAAGTGCTGAAGAGTTTGTGGATGACTACCTTCCCATGACAGATGAAGAATTGGGTATGCTATCTAAACACCTAACACCTTCTACTCTTGCAGTCAAGTAACAGTTTCTAAATAAGCATGATTATTCCAAACCTACTTAAAAGATCAGAGTACTAATTGCCTGCCCTCTCATTTTGGGCCCCTCTGGAAACCTACTTACCCATTGAAAGATGTGCTTGCCCTTCTGTTCCTTTGAACTCTGGCAAAATTTGAAATGATCTCTAGTCTTGTTACGATCAGTCTTGGCTTTTTTGAGATACTTCACCACTCCTCCCCCATGTTGCAAAGTATTGTATTTGGAATGACTAGATTTTTGGAAAGGTTTTCTGGACTATAATTCCTGTAATCTCCAGCCAGTATGGCCACTGGAGATTCAGGAGTTGCCATCAAAAATATTTCTTAAGGTCTTCCCTGAACAGAAAGCACATGTATGCACCAGCCCATGTCTTCCCTGCTGTACCTGTAGAGTAATCCATCTGGAAGAGTGCCCAAAGCCCCTGGATTCCTTCGAACATCTCTCCTGAAGGCAGTCAATAGGGGGTGAAAGCTTCTTTTCTTGCAGGTGCTGTTGAGGATGGATAAGGCATTAAGGCTGCTCTGTGCTGACCCCTTGTGAAATTCTATGGTTCTCTTTTCCGTAGCTGAGCTTGCAGCGACTGTAAGGAATGGCGGTGACCTGGTGCCTGTGAGGCACAGTGAACAAGAAGAATATCTGGTGCGCTTGGGCGCCTTGTCAGTCAAACTCCGCAGGAGAGCCTACCAGCATTCTCTAGAGAAGTTGAAACGAGCAAGGCAAAGGATCCAGAAGTCTCTCTTCCAGCTTGAGCAAATTATTCGTCTGGTATGAACTTTGCCTCCATCTATCAGATAGTTTGGAGATTAAGATGGTTGACTGCAAATTCTTTTTCAAATAGAAACAAGTTGCGGCCTGAGGCCTCTCCAGAAATTTAAAAAGTATCTTTTTGGACTGCAGTGCCTCTAATCCCCGAGCTAACCTGGTCATGCTGGCTGGGTGATTCTTGGATCAGTAGTCCAAAAAGGTAACTCCAACAAACTTCAGGCTCATCCTTCTTAAAACAAGAAAAAGTAATTCTTCCATGACTTCAGAGCATGATTTATTCTAAGGTTACGTTTTCAGCTGGCCTCTGGCCTGTATAGAGCGTACCAGTAGGTGACTATAAAAGGTAAAAACAAATAAAAGTCCTTCTTTGTTTTACTATCTTTACAATCAATATACATTTGTGGTACTTATGACACCATAGTGTGATAAGGCTAATATCACCAGAGCAATGCATTAGTCCTGGTTTGGAATCAGTCCTGTGGCATGAAGTTGTTGCTCACCAGCCACTGTTGCATTGCAGTCTGTTTTAAATGTGCTTTTTTTAATGCTGTAAATAATCTGTTAATGATCAGTCTTCCTGCAGCAATCCAATTAACTGTGGGAGTATGGATTCCTCATAGCACTTTTCTTCAGTACCTGATCCATCAGTGTGGGCATTCCTTGGTTGTCATTCCCTCAGAATGTTACTGTACAAGTACATTGATCCCTTTTTGGAAAAAAAAATTATATAATCACAGAGCAGGGAAAAGGACTTGGTAGTGATGCTGTAATGTGAAGAAAAAAACAAATGTGAATGACACAACTAACATAATGTTGAAAGGGTATGATAGGAAGTGTTAATAATCTGATACTATCGTGGGAATGGCTTTAGTGGGATTCCAACAGAACAATGCAGGATTAAGATATGATGTGATAAGGCTATAAATTATTTCTACACAGCAGTGTTTTTCTAGGGGCTAAAGAATAAATTGTTATAATTGCTCGTTTAAAAATATATACATTTCCAATTATATAAAAAGGTTTTGGTGGCATTAGCAACAACTTTCCAAGCCTGAACATTGGAAGGGGGCAAGTGCAAAATGATGCTTTGCTGGGGGAAACAAAAACAAATAACAGCAGGAGAAAAGATGGCTGATGGCTTAATATCCCTTCACAGAACCTGGAAAAGTTAAAAAAAGAGGCAACTTCCAGAATTCCCCACCATCATGACTGGCTACGGTGTTTTGTAAGGTGTTGTTGAAAAATAGACTTTCCAGGCCTTGTCCCTTCAATTACTTTGAAATACTTGGAGAGACAAATGCTTTTTATCTTATATCTGGCCCTGACAATTGAAAGAGGGGAGATGACAAATTGTGATATCCTGAAGGCATTACTTTCAATCCATGCCTTCCCTTTTACCTTCCAGATTGAACATCTGAAGAATAATGCAGGACAGAAACTTAATGAGCACCAGGAGAAGCTTCGTGAGATGGTGCTAGAATGGAGCAAGTCTCACTTTAGAACCAAGGATAAAGCAGAAGTGTGTGCATGTGTGGTAAGTCAAGAGTTAACTGCAAGTCCAGTGAGGGCAACTACTGCAGCTTCAGGGATCGATTTTTTTTATTTTATTTTTTGCCCTGGGACTCTGTGGGAATAACATGGGCTGCTAAAATAGCCATGGCGGGATCAAAACTGGAAGTGGCAAGAAGTACAGTGTGGAGAGCCCCCACAATCTATTAAAAAGGTGAATTGTTGCTCCAAGAGGTTTGAGTTTGGCCAGAGAAAGGGTTGGGGTGTATGTCAGGGGAGGTCAACAGGGACAACCTGGAGGGATCGCATTGTAGCCAAACCTACTCTAGATGTGTTTTGACTATAGCTCGCATAATCCGTCTGTGTTGGCTATGCTAGCTTGGGCTGGCGGAAGTCAAAGATAAAAATATGGAGGGTCAAATTCAGTCCTGATATAAGAGGAGTTGATGGAATTTCTTTAACCTGATTCCAGTAAGAGATGGTGGTGCTAAGTAATGCCCTGTGTATTTTAGCAGGTAGACGTCCAGGCCATCATAATGTTTCAGAGCATGTTCCAGCAGCTGCAGACCACTAGCCAGATGCTGATGTCCACTATCCAAGGATTCCCTTCCAGCTTGCAGGAGAAGTTGCATCAAATCCGCCAAACCACCAAAGAGCTCCATGCCTCCTTGTCAAGCGCTGGCTCCTTGCAAGAACTTTCCAACACTCTCTTGGCCCAAAGCTACCAGATGGTGAAAAAAGCTCAAGAATACATAGAAGAACTGCGGGAATACATAACTTTCCACACACCACTCTCCTGGCTTGTGGGACCTTTGACTTTCTCTGCCAAGCGAGCTGCTGAACCAGGAGAGCAAAGAGAGGTTATAATTTATTAATTGCAATGATCTTCCTATTGTTGCAGAGGGCAGGACTGTACTGGATTGTATTTATAATGGAAGATTAACTCACGTGATGTAAATTGATGGTGACAGTCTTTGCTGAGGCATCACTTTTAAAATAGTAATCACCCCTGCCTGAATTGCACACATTTTAAAATGGTAAAACCCTGCTCTGACCCACTGTTAGAGGAACTGCTTAGTACTGAAGTGATGGCAATGAATAATTTTGTCAAGAATCAGCAACATTATGGGGAGTACTTGGTTTATAGACTAGTGGGTGGACTGTTTGTATGTGTATAGAGAGAACCTATCTGGGGAAACTATTGAAAGGATTTCCAAATAGTGATTCAAAATGTACATGCACATATTTTAAAATGGTTGTCTGCTAGAACCAAAAGCATTGCACAGAAGTGGCTAGTACTGAAGTGATGGCAGTGACTAACTTTGTCAAAATCTAGTGATATAATACTTCATTTATGGGCTGGTAGCAGGGGACTTGTGGACTGAACCTGTGTCAAAAGTGTGTCCAAATAAAGATTGCTTCATAAGACTAAAGTCTTAACCCTAAGTCTTAACCCTCTTACTGGTTCTAACAGGGGTAGAATATGCTCAGCAAATCTGAGATATCTGAAAGAGCTGAGGTCTCTCCAATGAAAGGCCATAGTATAAACAAACTTGACATTTAAGAAGCCAAAAATCTCTGTGCTGTAACTGAGTGAAGTCTAATGTTGGTATTTGGTAATCACTGCCTTGTCTGTCATTCTGAAACCAATTGTCATAATATCTCTGGCCTTTCAATGACTGGGTCAGGAAGAAGAACAAATACAGAGCCAGCAGCCAACTTCCACTGAAACCCTTAGATGTCACTCTAGCTCTCCTGAAGCAGTGAGAATTGCTTGTTTTGAGGTGAGCCATCTATTAGTTTAGCTATTCTAGTTAAATGTGAACCTGGTTATGGCACATGTGTTACCTTTGGGGGTGTGCTAGCATTGTAGACAAACTGCCTCTTCCGTAACCCATTTAGTGATGCAGTAAGGAGGCCCCGTTAGGGGCCTAAATACCCTGATGGCACCAGATCTTGGAAGCCAGGTAGAGCTAGCTCTAGTTAGTACTTGGATGGAAGACTGCCAGCAAATACCAGGTGCTGTAGGCTATATTTCAGAGGAAAGAGCTGTCAAAGCCACCTTAGTATTCCTTGCCTAGGAAAACCCATAAGATGACAGGTGACTTGAAGTCATATATGCATACAAGGAGCCCCCATTAACTCTCTTTGTAGGCAAAGTGAACTGATCTGAATAGATCACTAGCTGAGACACAATCTCTGAACTTTTTTGGTATACCTAACAGAATACTGTGGTGGTTTGAGTCCTGGACTATGATTCTGGAGGCCAGGACTTGAAAAACTGCACAGCCATATAAATTCATTAGGTGACCATGGGCAACCCTTAAGAGGAAGGCAAAAGCACACACACACACCCCGCATAGATCTTGCCAGGAAAACCCATGATAAGGTCACCATAAGTCAAAATGACTTGAAGGCAGACAGCAAACAGCTGTCTCAGTTGTCTGGCAAGAGAATATGTATCTACAATTTTGCTGGCTTTTATGGCAATTCTAATATAGTTTACTGTATTAATTTTTTCATTCTGTCTTTCTCTGTATGGCCTCAAGTTTTTTAGAACTGCCTGCCCACATATGTCTGGACAACTTTTATTATTGAGTGCTGAATTCAGTGGGATTAATACCCTGGTAGTCATGTGTAGTATAGTGGCTTGAGTGTTGAACTCTGGAGACCAGGGTTCAGACTTCCACTCAGCCATGGAAACCCACTGGATGATCTTGGACAATTCATACTCCCACAGCCTCAGAGGAAATCAAAGGCAACCCCACTGAACAAGTTTTGTCAAGAAAATCCCATGATAGGGCTGACATAAAATTGGAAATGACTTGAAGGCACACAACAGCATATGTGGGCAGTGACAGGGATTGTAGTGTACAGGAAGGCAAAAGATGAAGTTTCTTCTCTCATACACTATCTCTAAAGAAGGCATTCCTACTAAATTGATGTAAAAGAAGCAAAAACTGAGTGGCATCCAAAGAAGAAACCAGAGCCACATGTTCAGATCCTTAAAATGTTATTTATTAGTAATAGGCTTTCTTTACTCAAAAAAAAATTACCATATTTTGAGAAATTTGAGATGTGTCTCCTGTTTCTTTTGTGGATACTAGAACAATGTGCCATATTTTCCACTGATGCATTTAGCTTCCCCCCGCAGCTTCATCCTTTAGTATGGATCTTGCCTGCAAGATGTAGGTGAAGGAGGTCAGAGTCAGTGTTCTTTGCATCCTGTAGATGCTTGTACCAGTAGCTGGTAGTATATGTCTCCACTCTCCTGTCTCCAGTAAAATGTGATTAGCCATATTGTTTGCTGCTCTGAAAAGAAAAAAAAAGTTCACCTGCAAAAAATGGGCACAGGCCATACAGCCTTCAAAACAAAACTCCTACCTAAAGATATTCAGAGACATAGTGATGTTAGTCTAGATCAGTATGCAAAGGGATTTTGTATCACCTCTGAAACTAACTGCGAGAAAGAAGTCTGCAATATAAACTTTCCCAGACTGAATCAAATTCATCCAATGCATGGAGTGAAGTGCCTATGGACAGGCCTTTATACCCATGAATGGGTGAATAGTAAAAGAAATGCACAGGTTTCGCTTGTATTGGTTAAGTTTAGCTTTGCAAAGATCCTCTTCCATTTAGGGGACGAAGTGAAGATGTATGGTAGCAGAACTCAGCTTTAGTTAAATGTTTGATGTGCTGAGAAACACTGGATTTTGCAGGGCATACAATCAGTTAAAATGTTGCTGTTGTCACAACACAAACTCCACTCAGTTAATCAAAAACATTTATTTGTAGTAAAGCAAGCAACACAGCACACTTAATATGAAGTTGCTGAGATTACAGTATACATGGTGGTTACAGGTTTTATATCTTTTAGATACAAATTTAGGCACACAAAGCTGTGGCTAGAGAGGATCATACATGAAACATCATCCCACCATTCTAGATGTTTCTCAGATTCACAGTTGTATACCTACCTATCTTTCATCCTTGAGGTTGGAACAGGTTTCCTGCCTCCATAGTCTGAACATTTCCATTTCTCACAACATCTTTTGCTGCTTTCACTCCCCGCCCCCATCTTCTCCCCCTCTACCAGATATGATGGGAAATAAAGCAATTAACCATGATTCAGTGAACTACATGAACATGCTTCAAACAGATACATAGTTGCAATCAACAATCAGAATCTGATACTTCATAGTGCTCTAGCTAACTTTAGCAATGCCTAGGTCCACATCCAGCAGATATCTTATGGTAGGAGGCATGCATCCTGACAGCTGAGTGGAGCTGACAGTAGTTGTAAGCTAAAACATCTGCAGCACCAAATGCCCACTAACAGGGATCTAGTGCAAGGAAACAGGCAAAAAAATCTAATCTAATCTAAAGCTGCTTCAATTAACCTGAGATGCTTGGATCAAGATCTTGATCTCCTTTTGGTGCTTCATCTAGGTGTGACCTGCTGGGGATATCACAAGTAATTTTCTTTTGCTGGGGTGACTGTTGAAAAGGAGTAATGCAAGCAGAAGGTTGCTTGGCCGGTTTCAAGAAGTTTGTATGATACCTTCAGTGATCTTCCTTGAAAGGGTAATCTTTATGGAGTCTGGCCCTGCAAAGGAGCAAGAGCTCGGCATCATCATCATCACCATCATAGATACCCCTCTGTTTCCCCAAAACTGGGATTCAAAGTGGCTCACAAATTAAAACAAATGCAAAATAGTTAAAAAATGCAGAAGACCAACATTAAAATACAATCAAAGTATTAACAACACATGAAACACAATCTAAAACATACACTTGAAAATGTTAAAAAGTAGCTTTCAATAGCTACTCAGTACTGTACAGCACAGCCTTAAAAGCCCTTCCTTTAAAAACCTTCAATTCTCAAAAGCCTGTTGGAATAAAGAAGTCTTTGCCTGATGATGGAAAGACAGCAAGGAGGGGATCACTTTAGCCTCCCTTAGGAGGAAATTCCAGAACCTAGTGCAACCACTGAGAAGGTCCTGTCATACCTGTGATAGTGGTGTGACTGAAAGAAAAGTGTCTCCTAAGGATCTCAGGACCTGGACAGGATCATATTCTTTAAACTTCTTGCAAACCTTTGTGGGTTCTATTAGTAATTAAGCCGGAACGAATCCCATACTCTGAAGTATTTGCAGGACTTAGAAAAGTGGCTCATTTGGGTTGTAGCGCCCCCAGATCTTCCAACCAGCTTGATGACTGACTATGTTTGCACTCAAATCCTGTATTCGGTGTGTGATTTCTGTTACAGAAACAGGTAAAAAGAATTGTCTGCTGTAGAATGTCTACATTTAGTTTGAGGAAATGAAGTCGCACCTATGGCTATGCTTTGTTGCCTTTGAACACAAGAACTGAATAGTACAGTAGTGCCTAACCTGTGGTCTCTGGACCCTCGAGGGTCTGCCATGTCTCACAGGGGGCCCACAAAGGCTTGAAGAAATGTTATGAGCTTTTGGAAGAAAAGAAAGAAGGAAGGAGGGAGGGAGGGAGGGGGCGGGCGGGCGGGCGGGCAGACAGACAACAGACAAATTTGTATGGAATCATTCCAATATAAATATTGGATGTCTTTACTCATTTCTCCCTTTTCTCCAATCCTAACAATAAATCAGAAACTTCTGACCTGTTAACAGCTTTCCTAGGATCCAGACACGTTGAAAGTTGATCTGTTCTCTCTGTAATGTCAGACAATACAAGGCTTTGCAACTCTTTTTACTTGTTAAAAGTGTTGTGAGAAAAAGGCAGCCTCAACAATCACCCCTTGGCTTTGCTTATTCTCAGCTGCAGGATGCAAATACCCAGAACTTGGCTGGGAAAGTTACTTGTTGAAAAATAACTGTATGGCTGGTTCTTAACCTTTCCTTTACTATGGACCCCCTTTAAATATCTTTTATTGCCACGAACCCCCAAGACTTAACTGAAGATTTAAAACCCTAGAATATTTATTTATTTAAAGTTGCTCATAAAGTGTCTTCAAATTTGTAAAGAGGGGAGAACTAAGTAAATTGCCACACTTCTATCTTTTCCTTCCTTCCTTCCATTCTTTCTTTCTATTTTATTTGTAAAAGATCATAACATTTCTTCTTTGTGGACCCCCTGTGAGGACATCACGGTCCTCCAAGGGTTCTGTGGACCACAGGTTAAGAACCATTTGTCTACCACACTGTTGTTTTTTCTGTGCTCTTGGAGCTATACTGCCAATTTGCATGTTGTTGGATTTCACCTGTGGAAAGACCCATTAAACAAAACACTTTTGGTTTGAGTAGAAATCACTCTAAACTTGGAAGTCTACTACTTGTGAATTTTGCAGTGCTCTGGCTATTGCAGATGCATAAAATTTCAGTGGTGGAATTCCTCTGGTTCAGATTGGTTAGCTATCAATTGGATTTGTGGCAGATTATTTTACCAGTGAATGGATTATGAATTTAAACAGATTTAACAGTAAATAGATGCCACAGGGTTCTGTCCTGGGCCCAGTGCTATTCAACATCTTCATCAATTACTTGGATGAAGGAATAGAGAGTATGCTGATCAAATTTGCAGATGATATGAAATTGAGAGGGGTTGCTAATACCCTAGAAGACAGGACCAAAATTCAAAATGACCTTAACAGATTGGAGAGCTGGGCCAAAGCTAACAAAATGAATTTCAACAGAGAGAAATTTAAGGTCCTACACTTAGGCAGAAAAAATGGAATGCACAAATATAGGATGGGGGACACGTGGCTGGATAACAGTATGTGTGAAAGTATCTAGGAGTCTTGGTGGACCACAAGCTGAACATGAGTCAGCAGTGTGATGCAGCAGTCAAGAAAGCCAACACAATTCTTGGTTGCATCAATAGGAGTCTGGTGTCTAAACTGAGGGAGATAATGGTACCACTCTATTCTGCTTTGCTTAGACCTCATTTGGAATACTGTGTCCAGTTCTGGGTACCTCATTTCAAGAAAGATATTGACAAGCTGGGGTGCGTCCAGAGGAGGTTGACCAAAATGATGAAGGGTCTGGAGGCCGTGCCCTATGAGGAGCAGCTTAGGGAGCTGGGTATGTTTAGTCTGCAGAAGAGAAGGTTAAGGGGGATATGATAGCCATGTTTAAATATTTGAAGGGATGTCATGTCAAGGAGAGAGTGGGCTTGCTTTCCACTGCTCCAGAGACTAGGAAATGGAGCAATGGATTCAAACTATAGGAAAAGAGATTCCACCTGAACATCACAAAGAACTTCCTGATGGTCAGAGCTGTTCGGCAATGGAATATGCTGCCTTGGAGTGTGGGAGAGTCTCCTTCTTTGGAGGTTTGTAAGCAGAGACTGGATGGAAATCTGTCTGGAGTGCTTTGATGTGGGTTTTTGCATGCCAGGGGGTTGGACTGGATGGCCCCTGTGGTCTCTTCCAACTCTATGATTCTATGACTCTATGATTCTAGGTAGTGTGTTGTGTTGTTTTTTTTTGTACTCACTGCAAGATAGCAGGTAGATACTTACTTTTCTAATACACAGATCCTGTGTCTCTTATTTGAACTGAGTAGAGTTCGAATTTCTTCTGGGCTCAATTCAAAATCAAACACCTGAGCAGAAAGAGTTTACAGTGCAGTAATAACTGAAAATGCTCAACAATTCAAACCACTCAAGTTGATCTAGTTTTAATTAACCAGTTCTTGAGGTTTTTCCATATATCTGCATATGCCTAAAACAATAGTTTGCTTAGACAGTGAATATGGTGAATGTGTTCTATTGCAGCAACCATCTTCTAAGAAGAGGCACTCCTTCTTTGTGAGAGTGAAGACAAAATGCCTCTTCTATGATGGCTCTACCTCCTCTTTTTTTGTTAGGGAACCTGTGTCCTGTTGAGGTCTGCATTACTTTGGCCAAACCTTATCAGACTTCTTCCATTCCTGAAGGTGATGGCACCAAAGCCAAAACAAGTGGATCTTGAGCTAACAATAAGCAGAGCAACAGACCTGACTCTTAACATTCTTCAGTATTGCAGGGGACATGGGAATGGGAAAACAGCCATTTTTCTTTCATGGCTTGTATACTGTATCTGGCCTCTTGTCTTCTCATCTTCCCAGATTCCTTCTACTGGACCCATTCTATAACTAGAAGCTAAAATATCATGGAATAAATCAGAGCTAGGAATCATGCAGCTCTCCAGATGTTGCTGGTCTCCAGCTTCAAGTCTTGCTCACCCTTGGCTATGCTGGCTAGGCCTTTTCCGCACTACGCTCTTATTGTGCGATGATTCCACTTTCAACATCCTATGGAATCCTGGGGTTTGCAGTTTCGGGAGGGCCTGGCTGGCCCCTCCAAAACTGCAAACCCCAGGATTCCATAGGATGTTGAAAGTGGAATCATTGCACTATAAGAGTGTAGTGCGGAAAAGGCCTAGACTCAAAGGTATAGCTCAGATGGGGGAAATGAGGGCTTTGCCCCCCAATAAGAATTCTGCCCCCTCCATTCAATTTTCCTTCAAAGTCCTCAAATTTGTAGCTCTGCAGCAACTTAAACTTTAATTTAATTTTACCACTTAGAAAGGGGCAAGCAAAGTTACCAAGGAAATGCTAACACAGAAAATATAACAGCTGTAGGCATGAATGATTTCAATATTTCATTTTAGAAGTCAAGGGAAATCCAGTCCACGCCCACTGTCCTGAACATATAAGGGATAACAAGTGACATTTGGAGTTCACAATGTTTGATCAGGTCAGTTGAAGGTCAGCTTGAATTAAAGTTCCCTGCCATGCCCCTGCTTGTTACACAAGACAGGTAAATCACAATTGTTGTTGGTGTGTACCTTCAAGTCACTTCTGACTTATGACAATCCTAAGGTGAACCTATTACAGGGTTCCCTGTATGTTTGCCTGTGAATGTGCGATGCACTCAAGATCGCCCAGTGTGTTTCCATGGCCAAGCAGAGAACTGAACCCTGGCTCCCAGGGTGGTAGTCCAAGGCCACTACACTATGCTGGCTCTCAATTACACAGTTACAATCACAGTGGGATAATAACATCTTTGGTTGGGACATATGTGATTGTGGCCATCTCTGCATTACACTGTTATAGTCCTATTATTCCACTTTCAACATCCTGTGGAATCCTGGGGCTTGCACTTTAGGGAGGGGCATTTAGAATTCTCAGCCAGAGAGCTCTTTGGCCTCAGTAAACTACAAATCCTAGAATTCCACAGGATGTTGAAAGTGGAATAATAGCAATGTAACAGTGTAGGGTGGAAATGGCCTTTGTTCCTCTTCTGTCATTTATCCAGTGGGAGACCATTTTGAAAGTATTTCTTTTACAAAGGAGGTAAATAACAGATAGGACCTTCTTTGTAAAAGAAATGGGAGAACAACAGAAGAGAAATGAGGTAATGCTATAAGTCCCAACCTAAGACACTATTATCCTGCTATAATTGCAGTTTACCTGCCCTGTGTCATCTAAATCAGGAGACCAGTAATTATTTTTTCCATGGTGCCGGAGTCTGGCATCATATTTGTACTCATTGGCTACAATATTTTCTTTCTCTCCTGGAAACTTGCCAGAGACCAGCGGCAGATGACTCAGGGACTGGGGGATGAAGGACAACCTCTTTAAATAGCACTACTGTAAACAATGGAAAATGCATGGATATAGATTTTTTTTTTTTTTTAGTTCACTAAAATATTTAGTTTGGTTTGACAATTAAAAAAAATCAGTTCCAAAGAGGTACTCTCTATATACATAGTATAGTGTACCCTCTGTAAACGTGGGGCTTACATTCCAGGAATCCTTGGTGTCATGCCCTGCTTGTAGAGCACAGACTCTGACTTAGAGTCTGAAGCAGAGGGCATGCCAGAGGCTGAAACAGGGGTCATGCCAGGACCTGCTGTACAGAGAGAGGTTACAGTGCCAGAAACAGAACAGAGGGCAGTGCTACTTCCAACAGAGAGCCCTGCCCCCTCAGATATAGAAGAATGCTTACCTAGATCCAGCTTCACAGAGCGCAGCCAGCAAAGAGAGAGCTGACATCGCTCTCTCAGAATTTATAACTGGCAACAATCAATCAAGTCATAGCTGTGCTAGGTTTCAGACCTATTTAGGTATCCTTCCCCTCCAGGAGTTGTCAGAGCTTATCTGAGCTGCTACCTTGCTGGATGTCTTAATGAATGCTTGGACTGACCTTTGACACTCCCTTGCTGTGGAACCCTATCGAACTTTGTTTATGTTGGACTTTCTTTATGACCTTGTACTTACTTCCTAGAAGTAAGTAACAAGCTGGGGACTATTTAGTTTGTTTTGTTTGTTTTATCAGCTGTGATACCAGGAATGAGATAGGACACTTACCTAATAAAAAAAAGAGAATGCTGCGTCCCATTATCATCATAGAATCATAGAATCATAGAAATGTAGAGTTGGAAGAGACCACACGGGCCATCCAGTCCAACTCCCTGTCATGCAGGAACACCCTCAAAGCACTCCCGACAGATGGCCATCAAGCCTCTGCTTAAAAACCTCCAAGGTAGGAGACTCCACTACTCTCCGAGGCAGCAGATTCCACTGCCGGACAGCCCTGACTGTCAGGAAGTTCTTCCTGAGGTTCAGGTGGAATCTCCTTTCCTGCAGCTTGAATCCATTGCTCCTTGTCCTGGTTTCTGGAGCAGCAGAAAACAAGCCCCCTCCTTCCTCTACATGGCATCCCTTCAAATATTTAAACATGGCTATCATGTCCCCTCTTAACCTCCTTTTCTGCAGACTAAACATACCCAGCTCTCTCAGTCTATCCTCATAGGGCATGTTTTCCAGGCCTCTCACCATTTTGGTCACCCTCCTCTGGACTTGCTCCAGCTTGTCAATATCCTTCTTGAATTGGGGTGCCCAGAACTGGACACAGTATTCAAGATGGGGTCTAACCAAAGCAGAGTAGAGTGGTACCAGTACCTCCCTCGATCTAGACACCATACTCCTGTTGATGCAGCCGAGAATTGCATTGGCTTTCTTGGCTGCCGCATCACACTGCTGACTCATGTTCAGCTTGTGGTCTATGAAGACTCCTAGATCCCTTTCACACGTACTGCTATCCAGCCACGTGTCCCCCATCCTATATTTCTGTATTCCATTATTTCTGCCTAAGTGTAGGACCTTACATTTCTCTCTGTTGAATTTCATTTTGTTCGCCCTGGCCCAGCTCTCCAATCTATCCAGGTCATTTTGAATTTTGATCCTGTCCTCTGGCATATTAGCAACCCCTCCCAATTTGGTGTCATCTGCAAATTTGATGAGCATGCCCTCTATTCCTTCATCTAAGTCATTGATAAAAATATTGAACAGCACTGGGCCCAGGACAGAACCTTGTGGCACCCCACTAGTCACTTCTCTCCAGGATGAAAAGCAGCCATCCGTGATCACCCTTTGGGTTCGGTCGGCAAGGAATTAATTTAGGCTGTACAAGTAGGAATCTTTAAATATACTGTTTATATACAGTGTGCCCTCTGCTGATGTGACTTCAGCATGCATGAATGTGAGGTCATGCAAAGCTTCATGTTCAGCTATTATCAATGGACTTAATGTGTGCATGCCCGTGTGGGTGCGGGTGCATGTCCATTGATAATAGCTGAACATGAAGCTTTGCATGACCTCACATTCATGCATGCTGAAGTCACATCAGCAGAGGGCACACTGTATATAAACAGTATATTTAAAGATTCCTACTTGTACAGCCTAAATTAATTCCTGCATAAAAGGCCTAAGAGTGTTTTTCAGTAACAATCGTACCTCAAAATTTTCTTTAATGCGATGTGGAGTAACCGACTTGGGGATTACACTCACATTTCTATCGATATGGAGACGGATCAAAATCTGTGGAAAATACCACATTAATTTGGGATGGTTAGAAGATAACGTGACACACGATTGTCCCCTTCATGTTCTTTTTTTATAGAACTGCAGTACAAAATAAAGGCAGAGTCTACTGCCACATAAGACAGTGTAGCAGAAAAGCTGGCCTGAACTGTGCAAATGATATTGAATTTACAGGTATGAAATCGATTCATGTCTATTTGTGACTATCAGTGTTGAATTTTATATGTGGACACACAAGTCCATTGCTTTGGAAAGTGACTTTTTAGACTAAAACTCACAGATTTCCCCCACCAGCTTGGCTAGTAGCTTTGATAGTGGGGGACTGTGGGAATTCTAATCTAAAAAGTTACTTTTCTAAATTCTGCCCTCATCAAACCTTATCGTAATGTGTGAAATTCCACTGATCTGGATTGCGGAAGACACATACCTAGTAGGTGGAGAAGGAAAGTCCTCACCTCACTGCTGAGTTGGGTTGCCAGTTCAAGATCATTCTAGGGCCTGAAATTTCTAGGGCTGTCCCTATATCTCCAAAATTGGAGACATAGGGACAGCCTAGGTCATTGTCAGTAAGTGTTATGGATTACATACAAACCATTGTCACTCGCAGGCTGTCAGTCAAAACAGAGACACAGAGAGCAATCATATTTCCTAATTTGGAAGTGAAGACAGAAATCTTAACTAAAGGGGCTTTACCCAGAGCAAAGTAAAATGAGGGTATTATTCCTTCTCACTTTCTTGGGGAGATGGTATAAGGAACTTTAATCTAGTCTACCTGCTAGAACCTGGGTGCAGAGTAGAGTGGAGGGTGAGCCCCAACACCACAATGACTGGCAGGGAAGGAGGAAGCTCACTAAATAAACATATATAGAACCCCTGAAGAACCTTTGTAAGTTGCAGAAACAAATCAATCAACCTTGCAAGCTGCAGCAAGGTACTGCTCTACTAGATGAGCTGCAGATTTGCACTCAGCCCTTTCTTCTTGCCTGGAGGTGAGTCCAGCAATACTGGAGAATTTGCACTCTCATTTCCCACCTGGGGATGACCCACAAAAACTGAAAACTCAGGGCCAGACCTTAAGATCTGGCAACCCTTCTTCTCAACCATGTGTAGAAATATCATGGAGAGTGCATTCTGATATGGGCTGTAGTTTCTGTCTTAGGAATTACTGATTCACATAATCTACATTTGAATCAAGGGAATCTTAATATCATGTAGATGAGACCAAGACCTTACACTGCTGGCCCCAAATAATATAATCCAATAAAACCAGGAGAGGAGAAGCATCCATATACCTGAGCTGTTGTTTTATTGTGTTTGGCTGCAATTTCTTTGACTTTAGGGTCATCCAGAAGAGAAGCGGCCTCAGATTTGGACCTATGTATATATATATATATATTAAAAAATCATTTTAAATGGTTGGTCACTATTGCTGAACTATGGGATTCAGTTCCTCACAGTGTGAGGATAAGGGACGTCAACTCAGACAGCTTTAGAAAGGATATTAGGGAATCCCGTAGCACCTTTGAGGCTAACTGAGAAACAGAAATTGCTAGCATAAGCTTTTGTGGATTTCATCAAACGTGGATGCTATTTTTTTGAATGCTAGCATTATCTACCAACTATTTAGTTAAGTAGATGTAATTAAGTTACCTAGTGTTCCATATTCACAATCACTACTTAGTTATGAGTGTGGCACTATTGTCACAATCATAATTTCCTCTGCAACCTACTTTGTTGGGCATCATCTACATGGGGACAAAGAGGTTCATTCTGCGAGCAATCAGAGCAAGTGAGAACAACATGTCTATCTTGTTGGGGGGGTCAAGAGAAGTTACTTAGTGAAATATACTTATTTAAGTAATTAAGTACCTGATATAGAATACTGGCCTACGTCTTTATAAGGGGATTGACAAGTTAATGGAAAACAATGTTATCAATGTTGGAAACTCCAAAATCTGAGACACCACACCTCTAAATACCAGTTGCTAGGGCAGAATGGTGGTAAAAGGATACCATATCCTCATGAACTTACAAGTTTCCTACAGATATCTTATGGGGAAAAGCAGTAAGACTTTCCTTAGAGTCTTACTAAATTCATCACCATCCTATAATTTCTTCTAGATAATGGGTTTATCAAAGTCATTAGTATGGGCTTGTTTAGATCTTATTTTTGGTCACTTTTCATACACAGTCATCAGTTACTGGTGGGATCAATACAGGGGATATGATAGGAATGTTTGGATTTTAGCTTCAGCAGTAATTAACAAGTTACAAATCCCCAAAGATAGCTGCTGCAGAGAATGCTTAGACTAGATGTGACGGTAGCATTTGTTTCAAACTAGCTCTCTCCAAATATGTACAAACCGGGGTTACCAAGGGTGGGGAAGATGTGGCCCTCCTTACGTTGTTGGACTGCAACTCCCATCCCCTCACAAGAGCCAATGGTGAGGACTAATGGGAGGTACAGTCTAACAACATAAGGAAGACTACATACTCTTCTTATTTGGTATAAAATGTGTGGTGTGTAACTTTTAGAGCAAATGTAGATGAGGGAATCTGAACTTCCATATACGTATCACATATACTTTTTCTCTGTGCAGAAAAAATCTCTAATTGGGAGTGTCTTTGCACATGGTTGATTTGCATAGACAGTATTTTCCATGCAGAAATACTAACTCTTCTGTGGAAAATACTGTTTTCTGCACAAAAAATGCCACTGTCTATGCAAATCAACCATTGGTGAATTTTGTGAATGGATGGGACAAGTGAATTTTCCTCTGTTGCTTGTACACTTCTCATAGCTAATGAAGGGAGACAGGTTGCACTTGCATACTTTAACTTTCTTTGTTTGCTTCTGCACTATATAACCATTGGGAATCCATCTTCTATCAGCCACACCCTGGAGGGGGTGCAGCCCAGTCCAGGGGCCCCATATAGCCAGCAATGGAGATTAAATTTGACTACTGGCTGGTTGGAATTAATTTAGGGGCTCCGTTCTACCATTGATTATAGGGAGCTGCTGGACCCAATGAGCTAAAGTGATGGATTATTTCTCTTGGTATACCATCTGCTGCATCACTTGCCACCAATGAAACTTATCTTATGACAGAAACGTGTGTCCCCTTTCAGAACCAAAAGACCTTTCGGGGAGGCCTGGAACTACATTCTTTCTGGGAACAGAATAGCCACTGTGGGAACAAAATGCTAAACTAGAGAGGCCTTTGGACTAAACCAGTATAGCAATTCTTATGTTACAAAATTCACATCCCTCCACCCTCTGCTTTATAGATGATGTGGCAAAATTAAGTTTAATCAAATAAGAATGCCATTACCATGTCTAGTTTGACCCTAGATATATTTATTAAGTAAACATTTACTTAATCCCCTCCACCATTTCAACAGGGCAGCAAATGTCATCAGGATAAAAAAAAAGTACTAATTCAACACAAAAAGCAATAAATGACAAAGTAAAAGAAGGAAATGGCATCCAAAGTCAGGATTTACAAAGAAGGTAGATTTAAAGCAAACTTACCATGGCCAGTTTGGAGCTCCCAGGGGACAATATGCAGTAACAGCAATCTCTTTGGACTTGCAAAAATTTATCAGCTCTTCCTGAGGCAGGTACGGGTGGCTCTCAAGCTATAACACACAAGCACTAATGCACTATTTGCAAGCAAATGAGGAGGAAAATGCACTTTGCTGTACTATGGGTAAAAGTGTGGATGTGGGTGCACTACTCTTGGAGTGTGAGATCTTACTAGTGGTCTGCAGTTCCCATTCCCTTGTGAACATGGAGCCCTGGTGGCGCAGTGGTTAAATGCCAGTACTGCAGCCACAAGGTTGTGAGTTCGTCCTGCCAGGCTCCAGTTTGACTCAGCCTTTCATCCTTCTGCAGGTCGGTAAAATGAGTACCCAGCTTGTTGGGGGCAATTAGCTAAAAACACATTATAAACCGCTTAGATAGCACTTAGCTGATAAGCAGTATAGAAATACATGCTATTACATGCTATTGTTTGCATGGCTGTTTTTTCACTGACTGTTTACATGGACAAATGCACAGAGTACTAGGCAGGGGCTTATCAGGAAAAAAAAGTTAGTCCTGTTTTCTCCTTGCTTTCCCTTGTGTTGTTGGGAGGTATCTAAATATTGAAAAGCAAGTGTGCTGAATTGCTCATCACTACCCCATTATCCCTACTCAGTGGTTACCCCGTGTGTCCATAAAGTTAATATCAATGGAGCAGTGATAGATTTGTCAGTACAGGCAGTCATCAGAACACTCCCTATATCCAGATCACCAAGGAGAATTTTTAAACAGAAAATGCAGACAGTTGTGTTAATTCACATAAGTTCTAAAAAGCATATCTCCCAAAAACAGGTCTTTTGTAAAGCTAATGGGACTTAACTTGCCATTCAAGACCAGGCTACCCCAAAATACTTTCGAGTACAAGAAGGATAATGTTCTTGGGAAAATCCACCTCTGCTTGAGCTGGAGAGATTGCATCTAAGCTCAGGGAGGATAAAGAATCTTGAAGAGACAGTGGATGATATCTTCATCCATTTGCTGACACTTCAACCTTAGTAACCCTAGCTTTACTGCATCACTGGATTTTATGTTTCATAACAAGCACACATGGTCCATTTCCATACTACACTGTTATAGTGCTATTATTCCACTTTCAACATCCTGTGGAATTCTGGGGCTTGTAGTTTTCTGAAGCCAAAGTGCTCTCTGGCTGAGAATTCTATATGCCTCTCCCTAAACTGCAAACCCTAGGATTCCATAGGATGTTGAAAGGGGAATAATAGCACTACAACAGTGTAGTGCTGAAATGGGCCTAGTTACACCTTGGTGTTCAATAGCATACCTGGAGCTACAACACACAAAAACTAGCATCAGATCTAATGGTTTGCAATAAAGAAAGGATGCTTTTGTGTAAGATTCCTGCAATGCCCTGGTGAAACACACTAGCAGGCATTCTGAGGAATTCAAAATACCTGACTCACAGCTGCCAAGTAACCCCATGTCTGGGGAAGGGAAATACGGGGCATTTTTCAGAACATCCTATCCATGTTGAAGGAGTCTTTATCATACTGTTAGAAAGCCAAAATAAAACATGGAGATCCAGTTACCTGCAATCATTATGTTTTTCACCCAAATCATTCTGTACAAGCAAGGTACCTGGTTAATCACTGGTTTATATTTTAATCCGGGCTTATTCAAGAGCCTTTCTATCTGTTCACAATTGAAGTTAGAAATTCCAATGGATTTCACCAGACCTGCATCCACTAATTCCTCCATCGCCTACAGAAGCAAGAAATATAATGAAATTGTAAATATTTATTGATTTATTATCCACGGGATCCAAGGCAGCTTGCAACCATTTGAAAACATAGTACAAAAAAACCCCTAATAATAAAAAAGTTAAAACACAAACCAGATTTCCATTTTAAAAAAACACAAATTAAAATACACATAAAAGAGCATTTTAAAATGTATTTAAAAGATAATGAAATAGAAACACATTCACATACTCATCTAAGGCATAGACACATAAGGCAGAATCCAGATAGAGTGAGCAATTAATTAAGCACATTAATTCAGTTTCTATTCTCCTAAAGAAGGTACTCAACAGTGAAATAGTCCAGGCAGGTACAATCAGCCAAGAATATGTTCTACACTTGGAATTTAATTTATTCACCATACAACTCTTCATACTTGCTCAAATTCCTCCCATTTCAATGGTGCTTGTAGAAGAATTCTTTCAAAGAGAATGTGCCAGTCAAACTTAACTCTCTAGTGTTATAAAGTTTTTAGGAACTGTGGAAGAAGTATACAATCACAAATGTGAAACAAAACATAGCTGTCTAGGAGACTCCCCAAACTTACTTCCCACGTGTCCAGAAAATCTGTATCACTGGGTGCCATCATACCATTCTCATCTTCAGGAAAAAACTCCTCTCCAGCCTGTAAGAAGCAAGAGAATGCCCACCGGTTCCAAGTATATTGTACAGTGAACAAGAAAGACCTTTCTGTGACCCTCTCCCATTTTATCATGACTTGAGGAAGTGAAAACATCACAACAATGGAGCATGCCTACTTGTGCTGAAGTTGACTTTGTCAGCATTCTCATATGGTCAGTCCATCTATCCCCTCTACACATTAAAGTAAGGACCACTGTTGAAGCAGAAATGACCATAGATACAGATGGTATAGATAGAAGGCCTTTCTGCACTACACTGTTATAGTGCTATTATTCCACTTTCAACATCCTGTGGAATTCTGGGGTTTGTAGCCAAAGAAGCTCTCTGACTGAGAATTCTAAACACGACTCCCTGAACTGAAAACCCCAGGATTCTATAGGATATTGAAAGTGGAATAATAGCACTATAACAGTGTAGTGCAGAAAGGCCCATAGGTATACATATAGATATAAATAAAAATAATATTCTATTATATTCCCCTACTGCTTTTAATAAACCAGTTCTTATTTCTGTTTTAATCTATCTCCAGATCTCTATTAAGCCCGAATTGGAGTCAGGTCATGTGTACCAACTAAGGAACCCACAAAGCAACACAGCCACAAGTCCACACATAAGGCATCACTCTGAAGCCCAGCGACCCAATCCCAGCAGGGAAATAATTGGGGAAATCAGGGCAGGGTGAATGCCAGGATTCCTAAGGGTTAGAGTTTTAGGACCAAGTTGGGTAAAGGGATTTGTCACAGATAGAAATCACAGTACCTTAAATCCCATGGGCCAGTGCATGAGGTAGAGGTCTAGGTAATCCAACTTGAGAGATGCAAGTGTTCTTTGACACACTCCTTTCACCATGGATTTCTCGTGGAAGGTGCACCACAGCTGCAAAATAACCAGCATATTCCCTGTATAAATACCCATGAATGATACCAAGGGTTTGGTTTTGTTCCATACACCTGTGTTTCCTCAAGCTTTTCCACAAAGCCATACCTTACTGACAACAAAAAGATCTTCTCGAGCCACAGCCTGTTTCTGTATCTTCTCTTGGATGGCATCTCCAATCTCATCTTCGTTCTCATAGAGATAGGCACAGTCAAAATGCCGGTACCCAATATCAATTGCCAACTTGATAGCATCTCTCACTTTTCCTAAAGGAGCCTGAGAGGGAAGGGAAATTTATTTGATGAGGTTAAAGGATGTTTCAGTTTCCCACAAAGAAAATAAAAGCAGTTATCACCCCTTCAAGGTTTTATTAGTTGTTACATTAAAACCACATCTTCCTTCAAGTTAACTCCAGATGGCATACAAGTTATTTTGGCTTACTGTGACCTGCAAAGTGATCATTATCAGACCAAGAATAGGGTTTGTTTTCTCTGTTGCTTTAGGCCTGGCAACCAAAGCTTAGTGCGTCACCTAAAAACTCCCATTCTTTCCCTTCCTTCTTTCCTCGCTCTTTCTTTTTCTCTCCGTTTTGAGCAAACAGACTATAGCTATAACCTCCAGTAACAAAACTGCTGACAAAAAAGCTCCTTTCTACAAAGTCCTTTTATTCTTGTCTAGCTCTCACTTTTTTGCCTTGTTCTCTATCCACCTGGAAGTTTTTTGGCAGCATTAGAATTGGGAGTATGTTGAAAAAAGGCTAGAGACACACTTTTGGTGTTGGATGACAGCAGTGTGTCTCCATTAAAACAATGTAATCAAACTAGAAATGGGAAAGAATGGGATTCTACTCAAGCTGTATAGCTTGGTGTGCCTTCCTACAAACAGCAAATACTTTCAGAATCTCTTATTGAGCATGCATGAACAGCAGACCAGAAAGAAAAAGGGAAAGCAGATAAGCCTGCATCATCAGCTACCCTCAAACTTGTTAAAAAAACAAAAACATAGGACTATAAATTTGCCCACCAAAATAGACATCATAAGAAAGTGGAAGAAAAAAATCATCCCTGAATACATTTTGCAAGAAGCTTTCAGGAGGTCCATGGAAGGATCAAAATGTTTTTGTTTACAGTCAGCCCTCCACATTTGTGAGTTTGACTTTCATGGATTTGTTTGTTTGTGAGTTTTTCCAACCTCTGCCCCCTCTCCCACTCTCAGTGGCTGTGATCAGGCTGTGCACCCTTTTAAAACCCCACCTCTGGTCCTCCTTTTCCACCAGCTGCTTCCTGGCCAACTAAGAACAGATTGCAGTCCAATTTCCCCGCACCACAAACTCTCCCAGTGCCTCCCATAGACCCAAGGAAGGAGATGGGCAAGAGAGAAGCAGTCTAGGGCCACCATGCCAACTCACCCCTTTCTCTGACCTGATTCGGCCTCTGGGTGTCCGTTCTCTCCGCCATGCCTCCACCCCCTTCCCATAGATATCCACACACATTTTTATATTTGCAAGTGTTCCACTTTTGCGAGGGTTCTGCACCCCTAATCCTAGCAAATGTGGCGGGTTGACTATACTTATACAAGGCTTAACCAGATGAATCTGTTGTTTCCTTTCACATGGGCTGTTGTTAGTTGTAGATAAAAAGTCTGCTGAAACATGTTGAACTATTGGTTTTTCTTTTTGTTTTGTGTGTGTGTGTGTGTGTGTGTGTGGTTTAGGAAGCTACGCCTATTCTTTCCTTGTTATTTCTGCCTCTGGTACCAAATTTTCTATTACAAAGGTAATGCTCAGGAAAACATCTACTTTGTTAACTGAGGTAAATCTACACATTAGGCTGGCAAAGAGACACATAGGCCATTTCTGCACTGCACTGTTATAGTGCTCTTATTCTACTTTCAACATCCTAGGGAATCCTGGGATTTGCAGTTTAGGGAGGGGCTTTTAGAATTCTCAGTCAGAGAGCTCTTTGGCCTCAGTAAACTACAAACCCCAGAGTTCCAGAGGATGTTGAAAGTGGAATAATAGCACTATAAACAGTGTAGTGCAGAAATGGCAATAGTGCTATTATTCCACTTTTAAAATTTTGTGGAATTCTGGGGTTTGTAGTTTACTGAGGCCAAAGATGCCCCTCCCTAAACTGCAAACCCCAGGATTCCATAGGATATTGAAAGTGGAGTGATAGCACTATAACTGTGTGGTGCAGAAATGTCCATAGACAAAGTCAGCTGAATTATACAAGAGCCACAGAAATTAATTATACAAGAGCCACAGAAATTAATTAATTATTAATTCATTTTATAGTCTGCCGTTCAGCCAATATGGGACTCAAAGCAACTTATAGTATAAGCTTAAAC